>CAUDMG010003872.1:0-32058 GCA_958450375.1 Homarus gammarus | reverse complement strand
TTGAAATAGCCTGTTCCTCACCAGACCTTACCGACCAGTTTCCTATAACGCACCACGAACTAACAACAGCACTAATGAAAGGTGAGTCATCCTCCCCTGGTGAGGATGGCATAACCTATAACACCCTGAGATTGTTGAATGAGATCCCTAACCATCCACTGCTTGACCTGTATCAAATGAGCCTCACACAGGGTATTCTGCCTAAGACATGGACTCATGGAAACATAGTTCCAATCCCTAAAGCTAATTCTCCAAACTTCAGGCCAATTTCACTTACATCCTGTATGTGTAAAGTCCTTGAAAGAGTTGTTCTAAACCGTCTTATGTTTCAAGTCAAAGACAAACTCGCCCCTAATCTGTACGGGTTCATGCCCGGGCGTAGCACACAGACATGCTTTGCAGAATATCTTGTTCACTCAAAAGATAAGACACAAACAGCCTTCATAGACCTTAAATCAGCCTTTGATGTAGCTAATAGAGACATTATACTTGAGCAACTAGCTAATTTTGGCATACAAGGTAACCTCCTGACATGGATAAAGGGTTATCTGTCCAACAGGTATGCCAGTGTTCTGTTTAGGGGAGTTAAAAGTACCAGAATGAGATCATTTGAGCTGGGCACGCCTCAGGGAGGAGTGTTAAGTCCTATGCTCTTTAATATACTGATGCACAAGCTTATTGCTGACATTCCAGTTCAACCAAACGAAGCCGTAATATGCTATGCTGATGATATCTGCATTATGACACAAACCAAACTCAGGCTCCAAGCCTTGCTGGATGTATTTGCTCGGAGAACTGTTGAATGCGGTCTCATAATATCTGTTGACAAGACGAGGGTCCTCAATCCTCGTCCTGCTCACCCTCTGCCTCTTGACTATAACATTAACAGCATGCCCTTGGAACTATGTAGCTCCTATAAATATCTTGGAATTTGTGTGAATGATGCAAACTTTGTCAGCAACCTTCGTGACAAACTAATGCAGCGCCTTCAACCCCTCAGAACCCTTGTTGGCAAGGGCTATGGAATTAACATCACCTATGCTCGTACTTTTTATCTTCACTTCATTCGTTCTGTAGTTGACTATCATGCTCTCCATCTTGTGACTATTCCGCCTAAACAACTCAGCAGCCTTGAGGTAGTGCAAAATGAAGCCATGCGCATCATCCTAGGTTGCCCAAAATCAACCAGAATTGTAAATATGAGGAAAGAGCTCGGACTGCCCTCCCTATCTGAGAGGATAGCCCTACTTAATACCATGTTTTGTGTCAAAGTTTTGAAGAACAATAGTTCTCAAACTACAACTCAAACTGAGTTGATGTTCTATCTAAGTAATCCCGACCATCTCGCCAACCTTTCAAAAAAGACTCTCTTTGGGGCGTGGCTTCATAAAAGTGTTGCAGATCTCCTGAAACTGAATGTCCCAATCACCCCAGACGAACCTATTAATGCCATTCCTCCTTGGCTGGACATATCAGTTCCTATTAATTACACTCCTGTTGGTAGTAAGCAAATGTTAAACACCGATGTGGTGAGATGTGTCACACTAGAAACTATTAACAGACACATAGAGAGTATTAAATCAAGTGAATGTTATGCTTTTACTGATGGTTCTGTGCAGACAAACACAGGTAGAACAGGCTGTGCAATTGTAATATATAAAGAAAAAGAGATGATAGTGTCAAACAAGCAAAGGCTAAACAACTGGGCCAGCACAACACAAACTGAACTAACTGGAATCTACTTAGCCACAGACTACCTCAAAGAAAATGGAGGTGGGGTGATATTCTGTGACTCTCAAAGTGCTTTGAAATCAATGAACAGCCCGTCAGGTTCTATGTCTAAAGTTGCATGTGATATTAAAAGGAATGTGATAACTGCCAATGAGAACAACTTTCGTATCGAATTTGTGTGGATTCCGTCCCATGTTGGAATCAGGTATCATGACCGTGCTGATAGACTGGCCAATGAGGCGTGTAAGAAAGAAAATGTTGACCGTGACCTTGGTCTGTCCAATGCCGTAATTAAAAACATTCAAGTCAGAATCATGAACTCTGATCTAGAAGAAGTGAGAAATGCAGAGAGACCTGACAGTTGTAGCATTAGTAAATATGACAAATTTTGTAACAAGAGGTACCGGTATGGCCAGCATAAGGACAGAACCAGACAATGTGATGTAGTCGTGGCCAGAATTAGGCTAGGATACAGACACATCTGGCAAGTTAGTAACGCTGTACCCATACCGGAACACTCAGCATGTAAACTTTGTGATAAACCTTTAAAGTATACACTTGAACACTATATTATTGAATGTGACACTGTCAAAGACTTCAGGCCACCTGACTTACTGTATCTTGAACTATGTAATTACTTCATTGAATCAGGTGTGCTTGAGGACATTCTTGCTGTTTATCCCAAATTTGCTAGCCCACACTGATTAGTCTTCAACTAGAATATGACTCCAATGTATGTGATCCACTGACCCATATATGCTGCTGGTGAATGTGATGTATTTCCTTCTTTGTGTACGAACCTCTGTCCTGCGTGGCAGTGAACAGTGGCATTACCCACATGAATCTGACCTATATATAGTGTCAATGAATATGATGCATTCTTTGTGTACGAACCTCTGTCCTGTATGGCAGTGAAAAGTGACATTACCCACATGAATCTGACCGACGTATATGTATGTATGTGTGCGTGTGTGCATGTATATGTACGTGTACATGTATATGTGTATGTATATACGCATATGTATGTATATGTGTGTGTGTGTGTGTTTACATATATGTATATGTACTGTCAATGAATATGATGCAAATCTTTGTGTACGAACCTCTGTCCTGCATGGCAGTGAACAGTGACATTATCCATATGAATCTGACCTCTATACATTTATAGTTGTTAATGAATATGATGTATTTCTTTGTGTATGAACCTCTGTCCTGCGTGACAGTGAGAAGTGATACCACCCTCAGTGTCAAGACCTGACTGAATTACTCAGAATAGGCAAACTGTACTACAAGCTCTGCCAATAAATTTGTTAAATTAAAAAAAGTTAAATCCTCCTGCTCTTCCTCCTCCATCTTCTCTTCCTCCATCTTCTCCCTTCTCCACCTACTCCTTTCTCTTCCTTCTCGTTTCTCCTCTTCCTTCCTTCCTCCTCTTCTTCTTCCTTCCTCTTCTTCCTTATTACACCTTCTCAATTCTCCTTCTTTACACATTCTCCTATTTTCTCCTTTTCTTCCTCCTCCTTCTCTTCTTCTTACGTGTATCATTCCTTACATCCTTATTATCGTTATTCGTCTTCCTCCTCCTAACTCCTTCTTCCTTTCAGTTAGTGTCCAGTCTCACTCCTATACCTCCTTGATTATCTCTCTCTTTCAACACTTCCTTCCCTCCTTCCTTCAACCCTTCTCTTCCTCCATCTTCTCTTCCTCTTCCTCATTCCTCTATCTTCTCCTCCTCCTCCCTCTCCTTCTTCTCCTACCCCCCCTCCTCCTCCATCACCCTCTTCTGTTCCTTCGCTCCCCATCTCCTCACCCCGACATTATGAGGGAAGAAACACGCTAAAGAATCATTTATAAACACCAGCGTTACCTCACTGGTGGACGTGTTTGATAAGACCACTTATGTTGTGTTTATATATTTTCTTTATCGATTTCTTATGGTGAAGGAGGTGGGAAAAAAGAAACACTTAGTATTTAAAAAAGGTTATTTGGATGCCGTGTGTCTGTATCGTAGATAAAATAAAGCGAAGAATAATCTAGTTGGTTGATAGCATTGGGTACAAGTTGTGCAAATATTCCCAATGCAGTTTTTTTTTTTTGGGGGGGGGGGGGGGTAACTTTGCCATTACAATACGTAAGAATCTAGAACGCGCAGGAGTGATTTTTTTCTCTCAAGTACTGAACATGTAATAATAATCAAAAAACAAATAACAATAGAGTGAAAGAGTTAATAATAGGCATAAGACGTATAGATATTAACAGGTTGAGCATTAAACCAATCACAGGTTAGAACTAGAGGTGACGTCATGGGTATAATAAATTTTTTTATTGGCTGCTTTGTACAGTGAGATCTACCATTGGTCAATTCTCGCTCCCCCAACCTTCCATTGTATCGCCAGGCATTTAGGAGTGCTAATACATGTCTTCAAAGAGGTATGTAACAGTTAATGCACATGTGAGCGCTATTGTGCACATATCCACACATTCATAAACTCACATATGTGTAGTCGTGCACACATAGACTACACGTAAATACTGTAATGGTTCAAGAGGATTTTTACCAGATTATTGACTATTAAATAATATTTTTCTCCCGATTTTTATAGAAAAAGTAGTTCAGTAATTTATGTCAATATAGAGGAAACATAATGATATACAGTTATACCGGTAAAGGTGTATCGTGATGAAGTATGCCGGTGATATACTATACCGTTTGATATACGGGTATACTGTTGAAATATAATAGCCAGAACATACCCCCACGACTCTAAATATATCAATAAGAATATATTGTCGAAATATAAAAAAAAACTAATGAAATATAAAAAAAATATATAAAAAATAATTGTATCTTGAAATATAGCTTTAAAATATATTACTAAAAATATCCCATCGAAATATACAAAAAATATATCGAACAAAACCAACAGCCAAAATATACTGGAATATACTAACAGAAATATACAGTCAAAATATACACAATATACGCAAAAATATACCAACAGAAATATAGTATCGATATATATCAATCAGAATATTCCTTTATAAAAAAAACTAACATTATTTACCTTGAGATCTGAGTTCCTTGTTGATTCTTAGGATTATAGTAACCTCGATATATTATATGAAATTATTGATATATAAGACAATGTGATATATAAGGTAAATATATCGTATATGATTTTGTTTTCTTAATTTTCTTCATTTTCTGATAAGTCTTTTGTATATAAAGTGACCATAATCGATATAATTACAAGTCCTCTTTTCAGTGTTATTCACTTATTTTCACTCCTGTAATATAAGTATTTTCAGTATTATTCGTTTAATTTCATTGATATAAGTAATGTATTTTTAGTGTTATTCATTTAAATTCAATGTATTTTTGCTCTTATTCGTTAAAATTCATTAATCAGTCACTTTCACTACTGTAATAGAAAAAGTGAATAATAATTACAGTCCTTCCTTCACTATCATTCATACACTCTTAAAACTTAAATAATTACTAAATTAAGAACTATCCCTCCCTCCCTCCTTCCTTCCTTCCTTCCTTCCTTCCTTCCTTCACTCCAACTGCCTCAACATAGAAAACAAAACACTATAAACTTTCAGAATATATAATAACAATCAATACTTTTACCACATATTTTGTACCTTAATTAAGACCTCAGGTGTGGTAAAAAGACTAACATTATCATATCAAAGTATAACTAATAAACCCCTATAATACCATATAAGTCAGGCGGTTCGCTATGATGCTCCAGGGTAACAGAGTGGTTAGTATAAGGTGAAGGGTCAATTAGTGTGCTATGTCAAACGAGCATTATAATTATACTGTCCCTCGGAGAACTGACTGACAGAGTATTATAATAATTTAGTGTTCGTGTATGAGAAATTTACGGAGACAGGAAAAAGAAGAAAGCATTAGGTTAGATTAGACAGACAGAGACAGACAGACAGACAGACAGACAGATTAGAGATAGAAGAGAGAAGAAAGAGTGAAAAGGAAAGAGAGAGAGAAGATAAAAGATTGAAAAGATGAGAGATAGAGAGACAATCACTTTTTTTTTAACCTAACCCGTCGGCCTACTCAAGGGATCAAATATGGACTTTTCAATGAAGTCAATTGGTGATTTTCTCGACCCCCCGCTGTAAATAGGAGCCAATTAGAGCCTGACTTGTTGATGTAGGTGGTTCCCGCTAACGATGACCTGATGTGAATGAAAGTACCGTAAATAAGAGATAAATGGGTAATATCTCCAATTAAAATGAAGAATAGTGATGTGACGTATAACCTATTTTTGGTCTTTTAAACAGAAGTAAATGATAAAGAAAATTGATGAAAAAAAGGAAAAATAGATAAGACTGATGTTTAGAAGAAAAGCGTCGATATTAAAGGGATTTAAGGAAAATATTAACTCCCCATGTTATTGATTTACCCATTTTCATGGTTTTCCTGGTGATAGTAAGGACGCACACACACACACACACACACACACACACACACACACACACACACACACAGAAAGCTGAAAACTAGAAAAATAAATCAAACACTTCAATATTTCTTCACAAATCAAATACCAATGTTGTTGTGTTTCCTTCACCTTTATATTAGTACACCTTTACCTCATTAAATATGTCAGGTGAGATATTTTTCCTCGTATTGCTTAGACCAACATTGACGTCTTGGTAATATGAATGCATCTGACCAAGATATTTTACCTAAATACATTAAATGACAAATATTTTTCTTTTACGTTAACTTAGGTTATTTTTTACGTTCTTATAAGGAGAAATTAATTACATTTGAAGGAGAGAAAATTTGTCTTTTCACACAATATAAAACCTAGGAGAGTGGTGGGCCGTCAAACATTTGGCTGTGGGTCAGTACACACACACACACACACACACACACCTTCCAACCCAGATGTGAGGCAGTAACCGTATTATCAAAGGATCATAAGTCAAATTCCTACCGTAAGTGTTAATGATCACTAAAGGTACAACAGCATTTATGGTCTAATTGCTGATAGATTTACACTCGAGAAACTATCAAAACAAGTTACGTTCTCTCCTCGCCAGTTTAACATCGAAGACATTAACTTACGTCCCTTTAAGAGTGTGTGTCCAGGGTCGGGAATGTGGGGTGGGGAGTCTTCTCGTGTACCGTTTCTACACATATATGTCACTTTTATGTACGGTGTGTGGAGACCGACGCCCACCCTGCTTCACGCCTGCCTCACTGACCTTCTTATCTCAACTACATCAGGTGACCTTCTTAAATGAGCTATATAGGTAACTTAAGTGAGCCATAAAGTAACGTTCTTAAACGAGCCAGAAATGTGATTTTCATAAGTGAGCCACACAGGTGACCTCCTTAAGCGAGCCACACACACACACAAAACATCGCCACTCATTCTAGAAAATCTCTCAATTTTTCTAGACTTTTCAGCCTAATCGCATATTTCTCATCAATATTATTCTATCTATTTAAATCCTCAAAATGTCTACTACGTCACTTTGTATAATTTCCACTTCAATTGTTTCATTCTTTTAATCACAATTTTCATTATCTCTCTAAATCGCGTTCTGTTATTATCAATTTGTTTACCTAATCTCCTGTTATCATCTCCTCTTATTGTGTTCATTGTATATGTCCTGATTATTGTGTTTATCAATATGTAATCACCTGGTTACGTTTCCTTCAAATTGCTAACGACTTTCACTCTATATTTACGAGAGAGAGAGAGAGAGAGAGAGAGAGAGAGAGAGAGAGAGAGAGAGAATATATATAACTTATGAATCACTAACAATCAAGGATAAATATATCAACAAATACACCTAAACAAAAACATTACAAAAACAAGATAGTATTTACAACCCAAGAGATTAACTAAAGGTAACCTCTTAAGTAAATTCTCAGGTATATAAGTTAATTAAGGCGTAAATACCTGAGTCTTTAGGAATTATCACCTGACTACTGTGATTGTTATTCAATCTTATTCTATTTCCTTAATTAAATAACGTTTTCGATCCTTATGTCTCATTTATTCCTTTGTATTTTATTTTCTTATCATCTGTTCATTGCTCTCTCTCTCTCTCTCTCTCTCTCTCTCTCTCTCTCTCTCCTTGTCTCATAATTCTCCTCTGCTTGTCTTTCCTTCTCTCCTTCTGATGTTAATAAGACTTTCTGTTTATATATTAACACTGTAAAGATTCTTGACGAGCCATGCAAATAATAATAATAATAATAATAATAATAATAATAATAATAATAATAATAAAAAGTATACCAATAAATATAAATTCACTAATAATAATAATAATAATAATAATAATAATAATAATAAGATAATAATAATAATTTAATAATAATAATAATAATAATAATAATAATAATAATAATAATAATAATAATAATAATAATAATAATAATAATAATAATAATAATAATAACAATAATAATAATAATAATAATAATAATAATAATAATAATAATAATAACAATAATAATAATAATAATAATAATAATAATAACAAAAAGTATACCAATAAATATAAATTCACTAATAATAATAATAATAATAATAATAATAATAATAATAATAATAATAATAATAATAATAATAATAACAACAAAAAGTATACCAATAAATATAAATTCACTAATAATAATAATAATAATAATAATAATACCATGATGTTTGTTTTATTAGAGAACCCTAAATAGAATCCCATACATTAAAAACTATATCACGTATTACCTGATAACTCTCAGGGTCATGTCACCTCTTTGCTCTAACATTAGGCGACATTTAGGCAACATATTAGGTTCCTGACTGATACAGTTTTTAGTGTATGAGATTTTATTTAAGGTTCTCGAATAAAACAATCACGCCTGTATTTATAGTAATAATTATAACAACACTAACAACAGCAATAATAGTTAAAGCAAAACAAAACAATAATGATAATAATAATAATAATAATAATAAATAACAATAACAATAATAATAATAATAATAATAAATAACAACAACAACAACAACAATAATAATATATAAAAAAAGAAAAACAATAACAAAACAATAACAATAACATAATAATAATAATAATAATAATAATAATAATAATAATAATGTGGTTCCAGCTACCGGGGCGGGTCAACAGCAGGAGCAGAAAAAGTTGACGTGTGACTTCACAATGGCACCTCTGAGGTCAGAGTGAATATTTCTTACAGACAATGACGGCTGTGTGTGTGTGTGTGTGTGTGGTTAGAGGATAGTGCCTGTCACATACACACACGCACGCACACACACACACATGCGCGCACATACACACACACACAGTCATCTGAAAATCTCTCCAGGTTTCTTTATGTGAGTGAACACCTAACCTAACCTAACCTAACCTCCAGACTCTCTTCTTTTTAGTATTATTGTTCTTACTTCTCATAAAACGAATACAAACTGATTATTTTCCATAAACTTTAGCGTAAATCGAAAAATATCCTCGTAAATGGTTTAACTAGAGCGATATATAATGGTGAACAGCATTAAGCGGTCCACAAAGCCCTTCTGTCCTTCGGGGATGGAACACTCCGACGACAGTATAGTGTTGAACGATGACCAGCAAGAAACACTGACCCAAGTGTTTCAGACGAGGAAATTTTGAAGATGAATGTTATTTGTTTTAGTATAGGCAGCCATTTTGGATGAAGTATGCTGACGTCACACACATATCTTTGAAGGGAAGCTCTCCAAAGGAATGTTTCTGGTTATGTTTATAAAATCAGATCATAAGTTTCGTTTAGTTCAAACGTGATGTAACAAACTATTGACTTAGGAAGTGTTGGTCGTTTTAGACAATGGTGAACACGACGACATGACCCTGACGATAAGAATGTATTTAATTCCCTAAAATGCAAATAGAGTATTGAAGAAACTAACATTTTCTACTTTAGATTACACTGACATCAAATAATCACTTCAAAAACATATTTATTACCTGTGCCCGAGATAATTAACGATAACAGTCAATGTGGCAATATTAAACACCTGAGTTTATATTCCACAGTACCAAATAAGTTTCAACTTGTAAATACTATGATGATATTAACTCTCTGGCATAATAGCTGTTCGGAATTACGATGAACAGAGACATAGCGAGTATTTAAATTAGCTCTCCATTCGTGTCAACATTATCTATGCTTATTTAAATATGATCATCAATTACTTTATTATCATAGCATATAACATGTATGTCTGTCTGTCTACCCAAGTATCACGTGACTGTAGTGCTGAAGGAACATTATGAAGAAATAAATAATACGAAGGACTCAGGTTGGTCTAGGAGCCATAGTTTATACATTAACCTTGGCTGGAGAGAGCTTGAATAATCTTCCTAATGCTAAGTTTTACACCATGACAAACGAATTAATTCATATAAATTAGTAACTTTGGTCTTTTGCTTAGGCTACTGCTAAATGCCATGTGTGACGTCATCAATCACCCAGCCAATGACACGAGCACAGGTTTTACCCTCATCTGTTTTTTTTCTAATTGTTGTTGTTGGGGATTGGGGGGTGAGGGAGGTGAGGGGGGTGAGGGAGGTGAGGGAGGGGGGTGAGGGAGGTGAGGGAGGGGGGTGAGGAGGAGGGTTAAGGGGGGAGGGGTGGTCTGAACCTAAGTCCTTAATATTACACTTGAATGGTGTCAATAGAGAGGTACTTATTTTCTGGTGTTTACATAAATAACACAGGACAACAAATTTTTTATAATTCCCAGTTGCATGAGATTTCTTTACTGTTTCTTACCATTTTTGATCTGCTGATTTCATATTTGAAACCAGTTTTGTTCTGCATGCTCCAGTTTTCATGTAATTTGAGGTTTTACATTCTAGCCGTTTGCGGTCAAATTAATTAATTACACGATTATGGTATCAATAGGGAGATATAATTTTGTCTGTTTTTTCTTTCAGATTTGGTCATGGCTACAAAGAGAAATCAATGTGTGAACAAACCTGATGCCTTCTGTTATATTTGTGGATACTTCACGCTTATTCGTCAGAGGCGCAATATAACATCGTTTGTGAGGCGCGGCTATAAAGCGTACTTCGGACTTACTCTTGGCGACCAAGACAAAAAATGGGCTCCACATGCTGTGTGTCATAACTGCGAAGAAATGCTGCGTGACTGGACAAAAGGAAAACGTAAGGGCTTACCGTTCGGAATTCCCATGACCTGGCGAGAACCGAAGGACCACACAACTGACTGCTATTTTTGTCTGATCAATACGAAGGGTGTTGGCAAGAAAAACAGACATAAAATATCGTATCCTAGTATCCCTTCAGCAATTCGACCTACTTTGCACTCTGATGAGCTACCAGTTCCAGTTTTTAATGGGTTGTCTCCAGCTGAAGAGGAGGGAAGCGACAAAGACCAAGAGAGTGAACATGAAACTCAAGAAATACTTGCAGATTCCGACGATTCTTCTGATGGTACACCAGAGTCATCAACCCCTCAGAAGTTTAGTCAGCCAGAGCTGAATGACCTTGTGCGTGATTTGGGTCTCTCCAAAAATGCAGCAGAAGTTCTAGCTTCTAGGTTGCAAGAAAAGGCTCTACTGAACCAGACCACAAAAGTTTCAGACTTCAGAAAGCGGGAACAGGATTTTGTGCCATTCTTTACAGAGGAGAATAAGTTTGTTTACTGTCATAATATCCCGGGTCTTCTCCAGGAATTAGGGATTCCATTGTATAGTCCAAATGACTGGCGATTATTTCTAGATAGTTGTAAGCGTAGCCTGAAGTGTGTGCTACTACATAATGGTAATGTCTATGCAGCTGTTCCAGTGGGTCATTCTGTGTGCTTACGAGAGGAGTATAATGACATTAAAACTGTGATTCACCTGCTAAAATACCATGAGCACAACTGGACAATTTGTGTTGACCTCAAAATGGTGAACTTCCTTCTTGGCCAACAAAGAGGATTTACAAAGTATCCCTGCTTTCTTTGCATGTGGGACAGCCGAGCTAGAGACAGGCATTGGAACCTGAAGGAGTGGCCCTTACGTGAGACTCTGGAAGCTGGTATGCCAAACATTGTCAATGATCCAATCGTCAGTCGAGAAAAGATCATATTTCCTCCTCTCCATATCAAGCTGGGCCTGATGAAACAGTTTGTCAGAGCATTAAATACTGATGGTGAATGCTTCCAACACATAGTCTCTGCTCACCCTCTGTCATTTGAGAAGATAAAGGCAGGTGTGTTTGATGGACCACAAATTCGTGCACTTGTACGTGATCAAGACTTTGTCAGAAAGATGGACGACAAGGAAAGGGGTGCATGGCTTTCATTTGTGGCGGTAATGGAAAACTTTCTTGGTAATAAAAAGGCTGACAACTATGAAACCCTTGTAGCAACCATGTTGTCAGCCTTTCATGACCTTGGATGCAATATGAGTGTCAAACTCCATTTCCTATATAGTCATCTTGATAGATTCCCTGAGAACCTAGGGGCAGTAAGTGACGAGCAAGGCGAGCGGTTTCATCAGGATCTCAAGACCATGGAAGACCGCTACCAAGGGAGATGGGACAAACATATGATGGCAGACTACTGCTGGAGCATTAAACGAGAGTGCCCTGAGACATTTCACAAACGCAAGAGCTTCAAGCGCAAATTCCTACCTGGCTAAAATGTGATTGGGCTTTGTCTCCTCATAGAAACAAATTTCTTACCTAACAATGAGTTTTATACAAATTTCAACCTTTGTTTTAGATGGAACATGTTTCAAATTGTGTTGTTGAATAAATTTAGAATATGTAATATTTTATTGTTTATTACCCAGCTAATTTAATGACAGTTTAATGACATATTTTTCAAGATAGACGACGAGGTCAATAAGACGAAGACGAAATTTTGAAATTTCAAAATACCTTGATTGCAAAAAAACTAGAGCTTACAGAAAGAAACTAACTTCAGATATGAGATCAGCACACCCAAATTAGGTAGAATCAAGTGTTTATAGCAATGCAACAAAAACTTTGTTGACCAGTGTAATCATTGTTTTGGACACTGACTTTATATTTCTTTGACTTTTATATATTATTTCAAATGCTGGAGGAAATGTAGGAGATGGTGATGAAGAAGGAAAATGGAGGAGGAGAAGAAGAAATTTTGAAGAAGAGGAGAAATTGAAAAAAAAAGGTTAAAATTAATAAATATATGAAAATTATATATATACGGAAATTTTAAAACTTTTCTACTCAGCATTCTTATACTTCTAATACACATATCCTTTAACAATGTCTAACACATTTACAGTGAAAGTGATATTCATTGTACCTGTAAGTGAAGTAATTTGCAATGGACTTAACGCCTTCACTTCACCCAAGACAATACCTTACGTTTATTCCACACGATATATACGTCATAGGCTAAAGTGTAAGCAATACATTCTCGAGTCATTATTTTTGTGACTCCAGCTTGCAAGTAAGTCATTGGCCAGCAAGGTGATGACGTCAGGAGTGGCATTTACATTGCAAAACATATGGACTATAATTCCCATCAGTACAATCGCGAGTTTCTATTGGTTGTCTTATTTATGACGTCCTAAAGATTTTAGTGTGCCACCAGATAGCGAACAGTCATTGGCCACCGGGGTCATGACGTCAGGAGTGGTATCGACACGCGCGGTGATAGGGAGTGAAGCCTGGAATAGCTCGAGTATGCTAAACGTATCCCGGTTTATACTCGATTGAATGTTTATGAGACTATACAGGAAGGGGGGAAGAAGGTGGAGAAGGGGAGGGGAAGGAAGGGGAAGGAGGGGAAGGGGAGTGGAGAAGGGGAGGGAGGAGAAGGGGAGGGAGAGATGGAGAAAGGGAAAGGATGAAATAAGGTGGGGAAGACGAGAGGAAAGGAGGGGGGGTGGAAGAAGGTGGATAAAAGGGGAATTGAAGGGGAAGGAGAGGAGAAGAGAAGGTAAGAGAAGAACAGGAAAGGAGAAGTAAGAGGGAAGAGATAAGCTGTGTCTTGTGTATACCTGTACCCCACACCAACCAACCTCTAATACCTATTGACGTGTACTAAGAGATATTATCAATGCTTTATACAATGCTTTTACCGGCGGCGATCACGTGGGGGGGACTGACTCAAGGAATTATTGTTTTGTTTTGTTTTTTGGACGAAGGGAACAGGTGAAATAAAGAATATATTTTATACATCTTTAATTTTGGGGTCTCTCTCTCTCTCTCTCTCTCTCTCTCTCTCTCTCTCTCTCTCTCTCTCATCTATTTTGGCCACTTCTACCCTCTCCTCCATACCTGGCCACATCTTCCTCACCTACCCACCCCTCCCTGGCCACATTTACCCCTATCCCCACCTGGCCACCTCTTCCTCACCTACCCACCACACTCCTCCTGGCCACTTCTAGCCCCCCCCCCCTCACATCCTTGCCCCTTCATAGCCCTTCCCCCTTCCCTTCCCCCTCACCCCATCCAACACACTTCCTGGTCCTCCCCCTTACCCCCTTCCCCTCCCCCCCTACCCCCTCACTTTCTCCATTCCTTTCTTGAATTTTTATTTTATCAAGACATTATAAGCAGCTTATCAACAGCTCATCACAAGTACATCATAGTAAATCAAATGTAATATTCTCTTCCCCGTTTTCCCCGTGACTAATCCGAATACTAAAGAGTTTTGTGCTGTTCGTGTTTTTTATAGACGTTGCTAGTTTTTTTGTGTGTGTGTCCTTGCTGTGTTTGTTTTATATCCATGGGTAATGTGTATTTGTGTGTGTATTTGTTTTCCTTTTGTGTATTTGTAAATCTCTAGTTTTGTTTTTAAATTTGTGATAATCTTTTTTTTAATTCCTTATACAGAATCGCGTAATAGAATGCCCAGATTTTAAGAGTCATATATAAAAATCTGGGTACTATTTTTTTGATGACTCTGTATATGAAATCTCTTTATTATTCCTTGCTTATTTCATTGACCGTCACCTGCTTGGAATATTTTGCCCGCCTTTCATATTAAACAACTTGTGTAATATATTGGAATTCACAAGTAACATAATGTACACTAAACACACAAAATCTTAAAGAAACAGAAAAATGGAATTCACAAGTAACATAATGTACAATAATCACAAAATCTTAAAGAAGCAGAAGAAATGTGAAAAAATAACAATTAATCTCCGAAAACATTAAGTATTATACGTATTTTAAACAAAAGAAATACACGACTCGTTCTTGGACTTGCATTATATAGATCCGTCTTCCACTACCACCAATCAGAGGCCAGTGTTCTCTCTCTATTCTGTGTCACCTGAGCGTGTGCGTTCGTGAAGGCTGGGCAATAAAGCAGTTTTATTAGGCTCTTTATGGATTTCATTGGATTTAAACACGCATCATAAACAGGGGATTCACGTAGGATTACTCGACGGGAATATCTTCACGGCAAAGACTTGTTGGTGAAAGTTTAAGCTGTCGGAACTAATCGTGGGGGAGGGGGGAGAGGGGGAGGAAGGGGGGAGGAGGAGGGGGGGGAGTTTTGCCTCGTAAAGTCCCGCGTTCACTTCCAATTAATTGTAGTTTGTCGTTCAGGGTTGTAAAGTTGTGATAGGGAGATACGTGAGCGTTTAGTGGGTGAGGGAGGGAGGGAGGGCTGGGTGAGGGAGGGAGGGAGGGAGGGAGAGAGGGCTGGGTGAGGGAGGGAGGGAGGGAGGAGGGAGGGAGGGAGCAAAACTTAGTGTATATTGTTGAGGTTGGAGTGAGTGAGGGAGATGTGGAGTGAGGGAGAGAGAGAGGGAATGAGTGAGAAAGGAAGAGAGAGCGACGCTTAGTCTAAGTTGCTGAGTGGTGGGGTGAGTGAGGGAGAAAGAAACAACATTGTGTACGTTTTTGAGGGTGGGTTGGTCGGGGTGGGTGGGTGTGTGGGGGTGGGTGGGTGAAAGAAGAGCTTGGTCTTCTAAAAGCTATAATATAAGCTAAGTTACTGGAGGTATACTGCCTATAACATTATTTATACAGCACTAAGAACATACCTCACAGTCTAGTAGTCTTTTTAACTTTCCACAACAAATACAGACTATCATATACAGTGTATTAGTACAAACAAAAACAAAAAACAAAAATTTCTTCATAGCCAAACAAATAAATTCATTACACCACAAACAATCAATGAATTTTTTTGTCAGAATTCTTTTTTTATCTTTACTGAAAAAATAAAACGTAAGTAACTATTGATTACAGAGAAAGAAAAAAAAACACGATCACTTCCGTCTGTTTTATGAAGCAAAGGCGATTTAATTAACCTTGAAACACCTTTAATTATAGAAACAAATGCAGCAGGTAACTCGTCTCACCTGTACCAAATGAAGCAGAGTTACCTGTCTCCCAGAACCGTTTAATTACAGAGTAGATTAGCAACGAGTATGCTAAACTATAACACAGGTAGTTAACGAATATACTAAAACATTATATTAGTAACAAGTAAATAAAAATAATATATCAATAACGAGTAGGGGGTAGGAGGAGGAGGGGTTGAGGAGGGGTAGAGGAGGAGGAGGGGTAGAGGAGGGGTAGAGGAGAAGGGGTAGAGGAGGAGGAGAGGGGTAGAGGAGAAGGGGTAGAGGAGGAGGAGGGGTAGAGGAGGGGTAGAGGAGAAGGGGTAGAGGAGGAGGGGTAGAGGAGGAGGGGTAGAGGAGGAGGAGGGGTAGAGGAGGAGGAGGGGTAGAGGAGGAGGAGGGGTAGAGGAGGGGTAGAGGAGGAGGGGTAGAGGAGGAGGAGGGGTAGAGGAGGGGTAGAGGAGGAGGAGGGGTAGAGGAGGAGGAGGGGTAGAGGAGGAGGAGGGGTAGAGGAGGAGGAGGGGTAGAGGAGGAGGAGGGGTAGAGGAGGGGTAGAGGAGGAGGAGGGGTAGAGGAGAAGGGGTAGAGGAGGAGGGGTAGAGGAGAAGGAGTAGAGGAAAAGGAGGAGGAAGAGGGGGAGGAAGAAGAGGAGAAGGAGGAGGAGGCGAAAGGGAGGAGAAGAAGAGGAAGGAGCAGGAGGAGGGTGGGGGTGAAGGAGAAGGGGCAGGAGGAAAAGGAGGGTGATGGACAGAGGAGGAGGAGGAGGAGGAGTAGAAAAAGAGTAGAAAAAGAAGAGTAGATGAGGAGGAGGAGGAAGAGGAGGTAGAAGAGAGATGGCAAGTACTGTCAATGGAGGATGGAGGGCGGGGGGGGGGGGGTGGGGGTGAAATGGCCAACTAAATAAATACATAACAATCCTATACACGTGTTTGTCTATTTATCTCTATCTAACTATCTATTTTGAATCTATCTGTCTCTACTATTTGTCTATATTACTTCAATCTATTCATCAATCTACCCATCTATTTAGTTATCTATTTATACGTCATCTATTTTTCTATATGTGCTGTATATCGATCAGATTTACGCAACAATTATAACATCTTAAACGTTCGTGGTGTCCGTGCGTGTGTTTATGGTGTCCGTGGTGTGTTCGTGGTGTTCGTGTGTGTGTTTGTGGTGTGCGTGTGTTTGTGGTGTCCGTGCGTGTGTTTGTGGTGTGCGTGTGTTTGTGTGGTGTGTTCGTGGTGTCCGTGCGTGTGTTTGTGGTGTCCGTGTTGTGTTTGTGGTATCCGTGGTGTGTTCTTTGTGTCCGTGCGTGTGTTCGTGATGTCCTTAGCGTGTTCGTAGTGCCAGTGAGTGTTTTCGTAGTGTACATGAGTGTATTCGTTGTGTCCGTGGTGTGTCCGTGAGTCGTGTGGGCGGCGGCGAATACCTAAGTCGGCGACATGAAGAATAAATCAGTGTTTTAAGGGGTAATTTACCATTGTTTGTACACGACTTGGGGGGAGGTACCATAGTGAGTTAGCTACTTCCTTAGTCTCCTACACCACTGCTTCTCTAAGACCACCTGACTAACAAGAGGATTCTGGAGTTCTTGTTGACATTGTTTTCTATTTTTCTCTTGTCTATCATTTTTGCTATATCTCTTGCATACTGCTTTAATATTTCTTCTGTATGCTTCTTTCTTCTTTCTTCTCTATTACTTCCCTTCTTCCTTTTCTACTACTTCGTTATGAATGTTGTTTACTATTTGTACTATTTTTCATGTGTACTACCTTTATCTTCAACATCACTATATCTCTTTCGTCTACTACTGTTCCCTATTTATCTCGTCCCTCCTATTTCTCTCGTTCCACCCCTTCCACTTATAGAGACTCAGGGTAGACCCCACCTGTCCCTCGCGTCATTATGTCAACAAAACAAGACCACAGCCGAAAATCACCTTTGTAAACAGAGCACAAAAACTAGTCTAGGGAAAGGATAAAATAAGCGACAGGTAACTCCAGGTGGTGAAGAAACCCAAGGGAAACAAGTTATGCTAATTACCACCACCAAGACCATTACAAGAAGTACAAAAGAGTGATAAAACGATAAAGAAATTTTCAGATATTACTATTTTAATTCTTGTAAGTATTAAATGTCATAAAGTGATAATATCTATATTTATCGAGAGACTAATACTGTTACTATAATAATCAGAGTTTCAGATCACTCACTAGAATTCCTCTACATATGTAACGTTCACGACTGAGGAATTCATAATGTCAATTTATTACAGATATTCTGAAAAACAAAATAAAAAGCCAACATTAAAGTTGAGGGAATTAGAATATATTAAGGATACACACGGGAGAAAGTGTCAGATTATTTTTGTTTTTTTCTGTTGTTGGAAATAATGATATTCCAAGCACATGGCGGATAAAGTTAATGGGAACATCACTCGTGTGTATGTGACATAAAATGTGTGGCTCGACCCAGTGGTCTTGTAGTGAACTGAAGAAAAAAAAGAGAAACTACAAAAGAATTCTAAATTATTCTCTAAGTCAACGTTTTCCAGTTTAATAATAATACTAATAATAAAAGTCATAATGTGTGACGAAAAATGTAAAATAAAAAATTCATATAATTTGTTTGTATTTCGATTATATTCTGAATCATTGAATATTTCTTTTTCTCCACACACACTGATCCTTATAGACAAGAACTAACATTGATGATATATTGAGTAGATAAAATACATCAGATAGCCCTTTCCCACTCTACCCACTCCACACAAACCCCACTCTCCACCCCACATCCCTTCTCTACACCTACAACCCTTCCCTACATCCACACTCCTTCCCCACACCCTTTCCCACACCCCGTCTCCACCCCAAACCCATTCTTTACTCCCACACTACTTATCCATACCCCTCCCTACCTCACACAACCCACCCCACATCCCCTCCACACCCCACACCGATCCTCCCCTCCCCATACCCTACCCCCCACAATCCACCCCTGCAGGCCTACACCATCAACTCAGCGTACATACAGGTCCGAGCGTCCGTAACACACAGAACATAAGAATGGAGGAAACTACAGCGGTCCTATTAGCCCATACTGGACAGTCGCATTTACACCCGACCCCTATCGCTCATATATCCATCCAACCTGTGTTTGAAGCTATCTATAAAATCAACTCTACTTAAATTATTCGCTTAACTTGAAACTTGGCACAGTTATTGCATACATAATGAACACGTGGTAATAAGGATATGGGAAATAAATTCTTGAGGTGACGGTTTTTCATTTATCTCCTCTCTCACGGTATATTTATTTAATTTTCTGTGTACAGCTACGTCAGAGTGAAGGGGGGGGGGGTGCGGGGGGGGTGAGGGGGGTTAACTGTTTCTTGGGGGTAGTTGGATGTGATTGATGTTTTAAAATGGGATCTCATTATTTGGTAACGTAGAAACACACACACACATATATATATATATATATAGATATATATATATATATATATATATATATATATATATATATATATATATATATATATACAGTACCTAAAACAACTATCTGTGCATACTTTGTAGGAAACAATATGAGACCATAGATGATAAATTTTGATATATGAGGGCTGTCACTAGTCAAACGTAAGATCTCGGAGCATAACGACCCTCACCTGCACATATAGTTGTTTTAGTTACTGTACATACTTATAGCCTTACGTACATACAGTTCTGATCAACACACACAAACATACATACACCCATATAAACGTAAATACCACAACACACACACACACACACACACACACACACACACACCTGTCTTCCTCACCGTATAATTAAATTTCCACTAACTCGATCAAAGATGAAAAACACGACTATGATCGCCATAAATGTCAGCTGAGAAATATAGTATAGGCTCATATATCACTACTATACACGCGAGCTCTGTCCACATATACTATACCTTCAGGCTTATGTATGATATTGGCCAATCATAAATCTTATATCTAAGTATTATCAGTCCATCTCAAACATGATTGGCTGTCCGGGGTGGTGTATTGTGTACGGATGAGTTACGAGGAGTGAATTTGATGAGTTGGGGCAAAAATATAAGTGTGTTTAGAGAGAGAGAGAGAGAGAGAGAGAGAGAGAGAGAGAGAGAGAGAATTCCTGCTGTTTGTCTCCTAATTTATTCACTTGGATAAGATTTGTTTACAGTCGGTATTAAATAGTGATAAATAAACACCATTAAATCATACGTAAAATTTCTATTTATTCCTTTGATTGAAAACCTTATGGTGGTTCCTGTCTATCAATCTATGTGTCCGTATCTGTTATCTGGGTATCTGTCTATCTGTCTGTCTGTCTGTCTGTCTATGACCAAATGGCTGCAGCGTAATAGATAAAAATTCTATTCGGTACATAATAATAAGATTACTCCCATAAGTTATTTTTATTCTGGTGATCAACTTTATCGATTTTGGTGTCCTTCAGGCTGGAGGTGGGATGGTGGGGAGGGGAAGAGGGAGGTGAGGAGGAGGAGTGTGGGGTGATGGGGAGAAGGAAGGAAGGGGTAAGAAGGATGGCAGGGGGGGTGGTTAGGAGAAGGAAGGAAGGGATAGGGAGGGTAGTTAGGGGGGGGGTGGTAGTGGTAATGGGGTGGAGAGGAGGGGGTAGGGGTGGGGCTATAAGGAAGAGGGAGGAGGGGATACTGAGTTAGGTTGTCTAGTACTCTGGAGGAAGAGGGGTGATGGTGTGGTGAGGAGGCAGGGGTGACAATGGGGTTGGTGGGGAGGAGGTGGTGGGGAGAGGAGAGGTAGTCGTGAGGTGGTGGAAAGGAGGGTGAAGGTGGAAAAAGGAGGGAAGTAGTGGGAGGGGAGACTGGGTAATGAATAGGGGCGGAGGGGGGGGGGGGTGGGACATCAGATCACCTATTCCACCCATGACTCGGGTTTAATATTCTCATTAAACAAGAATAAATTAGATCCAATAATTATAAAATACAATTAATTCACCATTCTTACACTTTTGTTACCTGTTGTTATTGAAGTAGATTAATTTTATTTCTGATGTTTATGAGTTTTTTTGGATATAATAATCGGTGATGTTGAGTCAGAGGGTGGATGGGGGCATTGATGGAAGGAGGCATTGGTGGAAGGAGGCATTGGTTTACGGGGCATTGGTGTAAGTGGCTTTGGTGGAAGGGGTATTATGGAGTGGAACATTGGTGGAGGGAAACATTGGCGGAGAGAAACATTGGTGGAGGAGAGGGGGGAGACGCCAATTGAGGGAGAATGAGTAGAGGAATAGAGATGGATGGGTGAGGAAAGAGAGAGAGAGAGACAGGGGGGGGAGAAGTGAGGATGGAAGAAAATGAGAGGGGAGAGAGGGGAAAAGGGTAGATGGATAAGAGGAGAAGGGGAAGGGAGATCAAATAAAAGACCAAATGGACGGGAAATCCTAGCAACAAAATCTCAAAATGCTTTAAGACAACACGATATTACTTCAATGTTTCTCGCCACTTGGGAACAACTGAAGGGATGAGGAATAGGGTGACAATAGTGCATAGGGGTGAATTTCTAAAATTGATTAAATGGAATGGCCATTGGTCCAATACTGCGTATCCATAAAAAAAGAACACAGGCGAAATCCTGGGTCATTTGGACAATATTTGGAGGTAGCTCAAGTCAATTGAAGTTTTATCCTTATAGGCAAAAAATACGAATATTCATAATATGCCGGTTTATTTTAAAATTTACATATTGAGCAAGTTTATGTGTACACTGTACATATAAATGATTAATTCCTTTTTAAAATGAAACTGCAGTGAACACGCTTACATCAATGGGTGGGAGAGGTGTGGACAACCCATTCATTGTTTTCGCTTTTTGCTTGTAAGGTCCTGTTTTGATGTCCCTGGTTGTGACCGCCTCTGCTCTTCAACAACCTGCAGCAGATGTTGACGCTGGTCTTCACTCTTCGTGATCTTGCTGTTGAATGCCTGTATCAAGGCAATCCCTCTCTCTGCAGTGTCGTTGATGACTCTGAGACCACCCACAACTGCGACGCCAGTTTTGAAGTCTTCATCATCAGACCATGTGTCAGGTTCCTTGGACAAAAAAGAAGTCTTCATTTTGAGACTTTCAAATAGAAAGTTTGATCCTCTAGAAGCAAAGTCTGAGAGCTGCTTTGTGGGAAGGGAAGATGTGGCAGGAAGAGCAGCACGTTTTGGTGAATCCTCGGTCGCCTTCCTCTCAACGATTGCCCGAACTATGTTTGTCTTCATTGTTGCATTAACTTGTGGATCGAAGAGTGCAAGACCCACCAAGCCTTCACTGAGGTACCACAGGTGACGACCGAAGACTGTGAGACATGTTCTTGATATTTTGACGTCGTGGTACTCTGACAGGTCTTGGAGGAGCCGCAAATCATTAGCAGGAGCGGAGGATGGAACGGAGGCCGTGAACCATGCACTGACATACACCTCTAGCACAAAGAATGTGAATCGTTTCAAGCCTAATGTCTCACGAGCAGTTAGTTTAAACTGATTAGCAAAAATCAGGATCTTCATGACATAAATGAGCTTAGCCATCCACCGTGCTCGGTGAAGTGCTCCGGGCCGTCGGAGATTAAACTTGGGTAGAGCTCCATCGAGACACCTGATTGCTAGCTCCAGTACCTCACGGTAATCATCACGTGGCTGCTGCTTCTTGCCCAGATGATGTTTCCAGCAACAGATGAGGTCATCTCGTTTCTCGTACAAACTTGGAGGGAGGTCTGAGAGAGGGCTGTAGTCATCTTGACTGATGTCCTTCCACTTATGCTTGAAGCGAGAGAAGAGAGTAATATCTGGTCCAGAGGAAGGCCCCATGCATTCCACATACGCTTTCTCGGCAACAAGCTCAAGGATGTGGTGACGACACGCGAGATGCAGAAGACGGCGGCCGAGTTTCTGCTCCAGAATGACACATGCCCCCGACAAGTGCCCAGTGTTTGAAGCTGTTGTGTCAAAACTGAGTGCTGAAACATTCTCTGATATTTTCCACTCTTCCAGCGCTGCACTGACTGCTGTAGCAATGGCCTGTCCAGTCCCTGACAATAGTTTCGGGACACCAAGCAGCTTTTCAGTATTGATTCCGGAGACAAGAATGGCGATTCGGTCAACACTCGCTCCTTGTTCATCAGGAATAATTTTTCCATCCCAGTGCACAGTGAGCACTTCACTAGGTTGAAATTTTTCTTTAATTTCGTTGGCAATCCCAGAACGGTGGGTCGCTCGCGAAGTACGCACTGTCTCATAGTTTAAAACTAGTTCCATTGGGTCATGACCTAGACTAGCAGCCGTGGCACTGACGATCCGGAGAGCAGAGCGGTGACTGATCCCAGTGCGGTCCAATGTACTTGACAATTCAGGGGTGATAACTTTGAGAGTAGCACGTTTACGATTGGAAGAAGATACCACTGGTGATATCGCTAGGGAACTTGTAGATGATGACGAGCTTGATTGTGATTCTGTTTCAGACGAAGAACCCAACTCATCATATTCAAGAGCAGAACTGGCTTGATTCTGTTGTAGAGATTGCTTACTCTTGCTTTCTTCCCGACGCTTCATGGAACAAGCAATCTTTTTGTCTACTCCTGCCATTACACCTCTTCTCCCTTTTTCTCGTTGCGCTGCCAGGAATGCTCGGTCTTCTTTGATGGTCAAGAGCTGCATTGCCTTGGGGTGGGCAACATCGAAGAGGTCCTCTAACTCATCACAAAAAGTTTCCTCTTTCTTACGTTGTGTGTCTGTAGTGCGAGTGCAGTTTTTCTTAAGTCCCTTCCACATTAAAAAAAGATCCACTACCTTTCGTCCAATACTCTTCTCAGTTATGGTAGGAATCCGTGCTTTATTCCAGAAACTAATAACCGATGCTGCAACTTCACTCGCAGAATCATTCACTGTTTTCTTATGTTCATTGTGACCGTGGAAAAACAGACGTAGAACATCTCCTCTTGAAGGAAGTTGTGCACCCGTGATTTCGGTTATGTGTTGACCAATGAGCCAAACTTCAGTTTTTGAACGTGTACTCGCCATTGAACCTGAAACAAACAAAAACATTTATGTAACTTATGTTGTTACTGTTATGCAAACAACAGCACCCATAAAGCATACGGCATGCAAGATCACTTGTATAAAGTTTTTAAAGTGTTATATACCTAAATTGATGCATTGATTTTAGACAAAGACAATGGTACTAACCGTAATACTGCAACAAGAGCGACGCACACACACCCACCGTCACGTCTCACACACAACTGATGCTACTGTACCAGTCAGACACTGGCACACAACCTCTTCCCCCTACCCAGACTGACACCCGCCTCTCCCTCCCCTCTGCATTGCCAATAGCTGCACCAGCCAAAATACTCATTACTCATTTTTAGAAAAAATGTTAGGAACAACTTTAGTTTGAATTTGCATTCTACATATACCTGCAAAGTATCATAGTAATCGTTTCATAAATAAAGAAATTAGAAAAAATCAATAATAATTTCAGTAGTGTTAACTTCAAATGGCTTGAGCTACCTCTAAATATTGTCCAAATGACCCAGGATTTCGCCTGTGTTCTTTTTTCATGGGTACGCAGTATTGGACAAATGGCCATCTAAAAATAAAAACTTTCACTTTTTATTGTCACCCTAATGAGGAAGAATGAGAAAGGGAAAACAACGACAAAAATACAAATAAAATGTAAAGGAAGTAGAAAAATATGAATTAAAAACGGATGAAAAGTAAGAGGAAAGAGAGAAGAAAGGGGAAAAACTTTGAAAAAATAAGAAAAAACAAAATACAGGAGAAAACATCATAAACAAGAAAGATATAATAGATAAATGAAAAAATGAAAAAAAGTAATATTACAAGAAAGGGGAAACGAGAAAGCACGAAAAATGGAAGAAAAAAAAACACACGATAAAGGAAGGAGGTAGAAGATGGGGGATGATGATATGTACAGAGGGTTAACGAGATGGGAGAGAACCACGCCATACCAGCATCTTTCACGCCTCTCTTGGCTAGATTAACACCGATACCCACAGCTCACGGTGATCTATTGCCTGGGGGAGGGGGAGTCAGGGGGGGGGGAGAGAGGGAAGGGGGAGAGTGGGTGAGAGGGAAGGAGTGAGGCAGGAGAAAGAGGGAAAGAGGGAGAGGGGTGTGGATGTATGGAAGGGCTGGTTCAGGTGAGGATGGATGTGGTGTGTGTGTGGGGGGGGGGGGCATAGGGAGGGATGGGATGGGGGAAGGAGAGGATTGGGTGAAGGTGTGAATGAGGGTGATTGTGGGGGTGAGGGAGGTGGTGGGGTGAGGGAGGTGGTGGGGGTGAGGGAGGTGGTGGGGGTGAGGGAGGTGGTGGGGGTGAGGGAGGTGGTGGGGGTGAGGGAGGTGGTGGGGGTGAGGGAGGTGGTGGGGTGAGGGAGGTGATGGGGTGAGGGAGGTGATGGGGGTGAGGGAGGTGGTGGGGGTGAGGGAGGTGGTGGGGGTGAGGGAGGTGGTGGGGGTGAGGGAGGTGGTGGGGGTGAGGGAGGTGATGGGGGTGAGGGAGGTGGTGGGGGTGAGGGAGGTGGTGGGGGTGAGGGAGGGGGTGGGGGTGAGGGAGGTGGTGGGGGTGAGGGAGGTGGTGGGGGTGAGGGAGTGCATGGAGGCTAACCCAGGAAGTATATAGATGGCTGTGGTGATGGACTCTAAAGTAGCTGTGGTCAGGATCAGTCACTCAGTGTATGAAGGAGTGAGATAACACGATGGAGAGGTGAGAGAAGAAATATGTATGTATGTATGTGTGTATGTATGTATGTATGTACTGTATGTCTGTATGTATGTACTGTATGTATGTATGTATGTATGTATGTAACGTTAATAATAAAATACACACTTACTTTAGTCACCTCGGGATAGTCTTTAAGTGAGAAGGATAAACTAACTTATTGTCTAAAATCTCTAAACCAAACGGGAGATTAATTAAAGGGAGATAAGAGAGATAAAGACGATAGATATGTAAAGTAGATGATAAAGGGAGGATACAGGGAGAAGGAAGGATACAGGGAGAAGGAAGGATATAGGGAGGATGAAGGATATAGGGAGAAAGAAGGATATAGGGAGAAGGAAGGATATAGGGAGAAAGAAGGATACAGGGAGAAAGGATATAGGGAGGATGAAGGATATAGGGAGAAGGAAGGATATAGGGAGAAAGAAGGATGCAGGGAGAAGGAAGGATACAGGGAGAAGGAAGGATATAGGGAGAAGGAAGGATACAGGGAGAAGGAAGGATATAGGGAGAAGGAAGGATATAGGGAGAAAGAAGGATATAGGGAGAAAGAAGGATATAGGGAGAAGGAAGGATACAGGGAGAAAGAAGGATATAGGGAGGATGAAGGATATAGGGAGAAGGAAGGATATAGGGAGAAAGAAGGATACAGGGAGAAAGAAGGATATAGGGAGAAGGAAGGATACAGGGAGAAAGAAGGATATAGGGAGAAAGAAGGATATAGGATATAGGGAGAAGGAAGGATATAGGGAGAAGGAAGGATATAGGGAGAAGGAAGGATACAGGGAGAAAGAAGGATATAGGGAGAAAGAAAGATATAGGGAGAAGGAAGGATATAGGGAGAAGGAAGGATATAGGGAGAAAGAAGGATATAAGGAGGATGAAGGATATAGGGAGGATGAAGGATATAGGGATAAGGGAGGATATAGAGAGAAGGGAGGATATAGGGAGAAGGACGGATATAGGGAGGATGAAGGATATAGGGAGAAGGGAGGATATAGGGAGAAGGACGGATATAGGGAGGATGAAGGATATAGGGAGAAGGAAGGATATAGGGAGAAGGAAGGATACAGGGAGAAGGAAGGATACAGGGAGAAAGAAGGATAAAGGGAGAAAGAAGGATATAGGGAGGATGAAGGATATAGGGAGAAGGAAAGGATAAAGGGAGAAGGGAGGATACAGGGAGAGGAAATAATACAGGGAGAATGAATAATAAAGAGATAAGGAATGATACAGGATAGAAGGACGCGATTCAGGGAGAAGGAAGGATATATGGAGGGAGGATACAGTAGAAGGAAGGATACAGGGAGAAGGAAGGATACAGGGAGAAGGAAGGATACAGGGAGAAGGAAGTGGTAATCCAGGAGGAGGTAGAGGTACGTAAGGAAGGATGCTGGAGAAATAGGTAAATAAGGTGAGATAGGGAGGAGGCAGATAGGTGTGTTGTGAGGTGATGAGATGCTTGATACCTGAATGATTTAATGAGATGCGTTACGAGGAGGACAAAACACACACACACACACACACACAGACATGCACACGGACACGCACACAGACATGCACGCAGATATAAACACACATTAAAATTACTAACATGCCAATGTGTGCTTGCGTGTGTGTATATGTGTGCAAGTGAATGTGTGTTTGTTTATGTGTATACGTATGTTTGTATTAGAGTGTGTGTATTAATCTTTTTTCTCATCATATTATTCACATCATCCATAACAAAGATATACTGATGATAGTCTTACACAGACAGACAGACAGACAGACAGACAGACAGACAGACAGACAGGGACAAAAAGTAAATAAACACTACCAATAAACAGTTAAGATAATAAAAATGCATCATAAGATAAGATAATGGCCCTAATAAGGAAAAACACTCAAAAGGTTAATAAACAAACAAACACACTGCATAAAAACACGAAAAGAAAACGAGAAGAAAAAAAATAAAATAATCGTTCTGTGTTGCAATAATTTTAAGAGAAGATTTGAGCAACAGTTTATGAGAGATATTATCTTTGTTGTTCAGTCTTGCACATCATCTTCTCCCGTTAGGTTGTAAGGTGACCGGAACTGAGTAGGAAAGCATAGACTGAATCTTCATCCATTCACTGATCAAGGAAAAGGTAATATGTAAATGAGCTTGAAATTTATATACACTATATATTGACAAGTTTACTCTAATTCTAATGTAATTCTTTTTTTTTTTACTTTTTTGGATACAATTTCCTCCAAAGAACCAATAATCATCATTGAATTAGTTACCTATATAATTAATGAGTAATAATCTGTTGACTGGCACAGGTAAACAAACAGGTAAGCTAGTATGTATATATCTAATGGCATTAATGTTGGTGTGGTTGAATAAAATAGAAAGAGATGTATGAGAACGAAAGTTATGTGTGTTTTTGTTACCTTTGGCTTGAGCAATATAGAAAACATGAACATATAAGACGAAATGGTACTCAAATAACGCAAAATGGTACCAAAATAACGTAAAATGGTACCAAAATAACGTAAAATGGTACTAAAATAACACCAAATATTTAACATAAATAACACAAAATAAACATTGATCTTTTTTCACCACTTATAATCTTCACTGAATAACTTACGAGGGAAGTGTGACCTAAAAAAAAAAAAAAAAAATAGGAGTTTTTTGTTTTGTTTGACCTATGACCCTCCTAAAATTCAAAGGGGGATGTCGGTGTTAAGAATTAAAAGCCGTGTGGGCGTGTTGAACTAAGGCAACACACACACACACACACACACACACACACACAGTTTCACCTGCGGTCAGCTGAGACGTGAAGGAGTGGCTTGCAATTCTAATTCGTGGAAAAAGAGAGGAATGTGAAAAAGAGGACGAGAAAAAAAAATGTAGAAAGAAAGAAAGAAGAAGCGAAAGAAAGAAAGAAGAAGCGAAAGAAAGAAAGAAAGAAAGAAGAAGCAAAAGAAAAAAGAGTAAGATAGAAAAACCAAGAAAGAAGGATCTAGAGAGAAATGAAAAAATTAAATAAGGGATGGAATAGAAAAAAAATAAATGTATCAATCAATATACAGTACAGGTATAGAGGAAGAGTTATATCGATAATAAGATCTTTTCGTATATGGAACTGGGAGGGAAGGGAGTGAAGGAAGGGAGGGGGATAAGAGGGAGGGAAGGAAGGAAGGGGAGATAGTAGGGGAGGGAAGGAATGAAGGGAGGGAAGGGAAGAAGGGAGGGAAGGAAGGGAGAGAAGGAAGATAGGAGGGAAGGAAAGGGAATAAGGAATGGAGGGAAGAAAGGGGAAGGGGAAAGGAAGTGAGGGGAGGGAGGGAAGGAAGGGGCAAGGGGGAAAGGAAGTGGTAGGGAGAGAGGGAGGGGGGGGGGCGGAGTAGACGGGGCATAATGCACTTACACATTATCCTAATTTATTTATGTTTTCTTAATTTCTCTATTTTTTTATATGAATCCAATCACTTACTGTCTAAAAATACGCGGCGGTCGAGTGGATACACCGCTCGTCTTCTGTTCTAAGGTCATAAGTTCGAATCCCGGGCACACCCAGTTCACCCGGCTGTAAATGGGTACCTAAGTTTACAACGTGAGGAAGTGAATGCCTCCTTGTGTACCGAAGGCTATATCAACACTGTTCCCTAACGGATAGTCATGCCTATGGGACCCACTTTCACTTTCAATGTCATGTACAGTATATTGTCTTTCTGACTCTGGTTAGCATTGGTTTACATTTCAAGATTTATTATAAAATTTTTCTTAAATTTTTGGGTTTCCGAATTTTTTTTTCTGATAAAATTGACTTTGTATTTGTTTCAAAATAGACCAAACTAATATATCACACTTAACCTAAACTAGCAAACCTGAAATATATATTAGTTCAGTAGGCTGAGGTTAGGTCTATTATGATCGGGTTTAGTTGTTTTGTTTTGCTGTGTGAAATGAAGTGCATGACGCCGCAGCCTCTATGACACCGCAGCGACCATGACACCGCAGCGACCATGACACCGCAGCGACCATGACACCGCAGCGACCATGACGCCGCAGCCTCTATGACACCGCAGCGACCATGACACCGCAGCGACCATGACACTGCAGCGACCATGACACCGCAGCGACCATGACACCGCAGCGACCATGACGCCGCAGCCTCTATGACACCGCAGCGACCATGACACCGCAGCGACCATGACACCGCAGCGACCATGACACCGCAGCGACCATGACACCGCAGCGACCATGACGCCGCAGCCTCTATGACACCGCAGCGACCATGACACCGCAGCGACCATGACACCGCAGCGACCATGACACCGCAGCGACCATGACACCGCAGCGACCATGACACCGCAGCGACCATGACACCGCAGCGACCATGACACCGCAGCGACCATGACACCGCAGCGACCATGACACCGCAGCGACCATGACACCGCAGCGACCATGACACCGCAGCGACCATGACACCGCAGCGACCATGACACCGCAGCGACCATGACACCACAGCGACCATGACGACGCAGCGACCATGACACCACAGTGGTCATGACACCGCAGCGACCATGACGACGCAGTGACCCTGACAGAAATGTATCACAACGCTGATTTTCATAATTACCGAAAACGTTTTAAATTATTTGATAAACCTCAATATAATAATAACCGATTTCCATCTAATTTATAATCAGTGTCATTACGGCAGCCTCAGTACTAAAATATTAAAACATGTCCAAAAAATCAACAATTCACAACAACATTCCTATGAAGATGTACAAGTCAACCATTGTTTGTGGGAGAGACTGGTGATGATTTGGTGTTTGGGATTTGCTAGATGTTATTTAATTATTTTATGTTAACATTTAGCTGAGACTGATAAGCTAATGAACACATGATACGTCCAAATATAGCTGATAATGTTACTGTCAAGTTAATGAACACAGAATAAGTCAATATATAGTTGATAATGTTACTGTCAAGCTAATGAACACAGGAATACGTCAATATATAGCTGATAATGCTACTGTCAAGCTAATGAACACAGAATACGTCAATATATAGCTGATAATGTTACTGTCAAGCTATAAATGAACACAGAATACGTTAATATATTTAGGTAATAATGATTTTGCCAAGGTAGTGTTAACGCCAGATATATCAGTATTCACCTTATCATGATACTGTGAAGGTGGTGACGGCAAGGTAGATCGTCAACATGTTGCTGATACTAACACCACCACTTATGACCACAAGACACAGCGATGAGTGAAATATATAATATAATCGTGTAAGAACTTCAGGGTGAAAACTGTTTTTTATTGGTGGACAGAAAGAGATCGATAGACGTACTGAGGGACGGACGGGCAGATTGTTGGATGGACGGGTGAACGGATTGACACGAACGGAAGAACGTATAGACAATCGGGTAGAGAGTCGGATGGACTATATCACCTCCTAATAATCCATATCTACTTTGAATATATTGGAGCCACAAAAAAACACAATAATAATCAGGAATAATAAAATTGTACTTAATAAACAGAAAACAATAAATAAAACAAAGAAATATAAAACACAAACACCTAAACAAGGTAAAAAAACAAACAAATAAACAAACAAAAAACTAAACAAAAACAGCTCAACAAATTAAACATTGAGACGAACATCAAACCATCAAGGGTGTAGCCAGTGACAGACAGACAGACAGACAGAGAGAGAAAGATAGAGAGAGAAAGAGAGAGAAAGATAGGTAGAGAAAGAGAGAGAAAGATAAGGAGAAAAAAGAGAGAGAGAGAGAGAGAGAGAGAGATAGGGAGAGAAAGATAGGGAGAGGAAGACAGAGAAAGATAGGGAGAGAAAAAAAAAGAGAGAGAGAGAGAGATAAACCTTTCACTTCCTAGGTTAGCAGGAGACAATAGACGTGCACACCTTGGTTAATTCCTCATTGTCTCTTCCCAGCGTGTTTTAAGAGCCCCTTACAACACACCCACCCTCCCTGCATCCTTCTTTCTCCCTATATCCTTCCTTCTCCCTATATCCTTCATCCTCCCTATATCCTTTCTCCCTGTATCCTTCTTTCTCCCTATATCCTTCCTTCTCCCTATATCCTTCTTTCTCCCTATATCCTTCCTTCTCCCTATATCCTTCATCCTCCCTATATCCTTCCTTCTCCC
>CAUDMG010003871.1:0-80855 GCA_958450375.1 Homarus gammarus | reverse complement strand
TAAGGAATTATCTCTCCTTCACCAACCCTGTTCAGGAATTATCTCTTTTTCACCAACACTGTTAAGGAATTATCTCTCTTTCACCAACACTGCGGGAAATAAGGACATTGTGTTCTTATATGTTAAGGTTCATACAAAGTGACTTAAAATTCTGGGATCCGAGGAAAATCTATTTCAATTTTATGACAATAGTTACTCACACTACGAGCCTCTGATCAGCACACACACACACACATTACAATAGTTACTCACACTACGAGCCTCTGATCAGCACACACACACACACATTACAATAGTTACTCACACTACGAGCCTCTAATCAGCACACACACACACACATTACAATAGTTACTCACACTACGAGCCTCTAATCAGCACACACACATACACACACATTACAATAGTTACTCACACTACGAGCCTCTAATCAGCACACACACACACATTACAATAGTTACTCACACTACGAGACTCTGATCAACACATACACACACATCAATTTATGAACGTGGTATATATGAACGAGTTTTTTTCATAACTTTAACACATCGATTTTAACATTATCTTTACTGATTATAGTGATTTGTAATACGAGATAATACACTTAAAATTTAACAAAAATAAATAAAATAAAATATTCATACTCGAATGGGGTAAATCAATGCGTGCCAGGATACAGACAGACAGACAGACAGACAACACCAGGCCGAGCAACGATTTCTGTGCAGTTTCAATTCCTAGCGACTTATTATGTAATGTGACTGTAAGAATGTATAAAATGATGATGATGGTGATATAGTGTTTAAGATAGTGAAGTGACTTGATCTCTTTAGAAGACTGTCAGTGAGTTAGGATGATGAGGCAAAAAAACGAATGCCATGGTGATGTATAAAATATAGGTTCTTTGTAAGCCTATCTGTCTGGTGCAGCTTGTTGTGGAGATATGGAGTAAGTGACAAGATGCAAAATTCTGAATAAATGTTTCTTGAATCTGGAGGTAGAGTTAAAGTTACAATTCGGGCAGGAAGACCAAGATCTAAGGTGACAATGTGTTTCCTCATTTAATGGGTTATCGAGTAGTCACGTCATTAGATTAAATAGATTAATTTTCCTGAGAAATGTCGTGAAGAATTATTATTATTATTATTATTATTATTATTATTATTATTGTTATTATTATTATTATTATTATTATTATTATTATTATTAGTAGTAGTAGTAGTAGTAGTAGTAGTAGTATTAAGGCCACAAGCCCGGAGGAGGACCACAATAAGGTGTTGTTCCCACTCACCAGGAAGATAATGTCCGCTACTTTAACTTATTTAGTTGTGTGGTCATATAAAGCGGACGGTGGAGCAGCCAGGTAGAGCCGTCCAGTGTCTGATTACTGATAGTCCACCATTACGCCCGGATGTTTTGTAAACACTGTGTTATCTCCCGTGTTGAACTACTCCTGCAGGTTTTAAACTACGGGTGTGTGTTATGATGATGCGAGGCTCTTATTAGATGCTTCCTGTGTTCGTATTGCCACATTTTTGTTGGAATTTCCGTGTGAATCACCGTGTATCAGCTGTTGTACACGTAGTCTTTTTAATTAGCCGCTCGGAATGTTTTTTAGATCATATCTCAATCTTTTATTCTGACCTGTTCTTCAAGTAGAGTTTTTACTCGCTTTGTTTTGTTTTATTTAGTGATTATATATTTAACGTCCTCATAATACTGCCAAGGACAGGATTAGAAGAAAATAGTTATCAGTTCGAACATGGCCGTCATATTTGTATAGTTTGGTTCAAGGTAATTTCAGCGACTCTTAGGAAGCTCAGATGGTTGTGTAGCGGTGGATGATGACAAGTAAGAGACCAAGGTGGATGATGACAAGTAAGAGACCAAGGTGGATGATGCTAAGAATCATGAAAAGGAAGAATTGGAAGGGAGCTGAAAACAGCGAAGAAGAAAAGGTGGATGAGGACAGGGAAGCAACTAAGATGGATGAGGAGCAAGAGAAACACGTAGGTGGATGAAGATAAGATACATGAAGGCAAGATAAATGAAGACAATAAAGAATGCAGAGTGAATGAAGACATGGGAGACAAAGCGCTGGATGATGAAGCCGTAAGCAGGTCCACAAGGCGGGCGCCATGATGGATCACGGACGTACGTACAAGTAATGAGGCACTGGGGAGCTGGAAAACCCTTAGGTGGCAACCCCGCACTGCCGTGCTCATTATATATGCAAGTCACGGCGAGCTATCAGTTTCTTTATAGGTGCGCGCGCAGTGGGGGACGCACCAATACAATGCTGACAGAATTCTCCTTACGTTTCGGGCTGTATTGTTCTTTTCCTTCCAGATGGCACTGATTATCGCTCTCAATTCTACATGGGGGAGCTTTCTTTGTGCTCTACGTGGCGTGAGTGATTCATTTTACTGCTTCAGACAGTCCGTTAAGGCGGTTGAAGTCGACAAAGCGCGCCAACAACCGATGATTTTTTTAAAATGTGGCGGAGCTTTGGCGCGAATCATTGTGAGACGGCGATGGTGGACAATGAAGCGTAACACTCGTGCCCACCAACACTGAAGAGGGAGATCAACTAATGAAGAATTCCGCGCGCTGGTCCGCCCTGCAGGAGACCCTTGAATGATATGTCAACAGCTGAGATAAGGCGGGCCGGGCCCTCGACCAGGCGGGCTCAAACGTCGACTTGGGAGGTACGCGGACCGCCCTGTCGCACCGCCTTCGCCACCAAGTGGACGCACCAACCGCCGATGATGCCTTATAACAGCAAGTTTATTATACAGTTCATCAGACTCTGTATATTTTAATACTGAAATTATGCTTCCAGTAATGATATCCTTGACACTAAATAATGCAACTGAATGTAGAACAGAAAAATATTTTAAACTCTAGCCATGCCGATAAATAATTGGAATCATTGCTCTATTTGGTTGTCACAAATATTGCAAAAATCTAGGAAAAAAAGTAATTAAACCATCGGCTTACATCAAGTTTTTTCCTTCTCTTTTTTTCTTTCGTTGCCAATCAGCTTGAATCTTTGTAAACTGACGCTGTTATCAGTAACACTAAACAAGGCTGTCGATATGAACTGGTTACTAATTTACCCAGGATGAAGTAGTTCTTGGTACTACTTGAGATGCTGGTCACTGGTACAGCTGTTTATGGTCAAATTTATAGCTTTGTACAGCTAACCTGGCATGCTGGCCAATACCATAGTTACTTATGATCACATTTTTAACTGTATACAGCTAACCTTGAACGCAGTTCACTACTGCACATTATCACAGTATAACTACTACTTGCACCTTACCTTGACAGTCAGGTCACTAGTCACGGTATACCTTGATGCTCCTTTACCAAACATAATGTTGGCCGCCTTAGTCATCTTTATGATACCAGACCTGAGTGAGTGGCCAGAAAACTTGTGACCCTCCCACGCTAACGCAGCTTATGATTAGTTGTTGATCGCGTTAGACACTGTTCTGTTTACAGCTGCACAGAATTAACTTAAACCACATATTATTATTCTCACACCATTAACTGATCAAGACAGTTGTATAAGAAGCAGATTATGCGGAAACTTCAGTAAATCGTTAAGGCCGTCTGAGATGGTGTAGTCCTACCTGGGCCAGCAGCGCCTGCAGGACCAACACTGACCGACGACTCTTACTGCTGCAGTCATGTCAACGAGGGTGATTTCGTTAATACAGTACCTGTAAATTATTTACTTAATAATCAACAGATTCCTAAGTTCTTTTCAAATTAGATTAAAAGAAGGTGAACCCATATATATATATATATATATATTATGAAAATCCACAATGAAAACGTGGATAAGATAAATCTTGATAAAATCACACGGGAAAATGGAAACAACGGAGTACCTTAGCTTTCGTCTTTATTCAAGACATCTTCAGAGGCAACTGAAGATGTCTTGAATAAAGACGAAAGCTAAGGTACTCCGTTGTTTCCATTTTCCCGTGTGATTTTATCAATATATATACAAATATATATATATATATATATATATATATATATATATATATATATATATATATATATATATAATGCATTTATAACACATTTTTGCCTGTATTTCGAGACAAAGTCAAAGATATTACAAGTAGATGTGATGTGGTACAGATATATAAGGTGACAAATAATCTGATATTTTGGGAAAATCTTACCAATGTTATTCTGTGATCTCACCAGCTGCCGTCTAAATACCCTAATGCTAACCTAACCTAACCTAACCTAACCTAACCTAACCTGTGTAACTTCAAAAAGGTAACACCAGTTGCCCTTATTACATATATTGTAGCTCACAGAACACTACAGTACCTGCACAATACTAACAAGGCAATCAGAAACATTTCCTGGCCCCAGCCTCACTATTGTAGCTGGAACAGGAGACCTCTGCTGGTGATGTAAGTCCACTCTTTGCTTGCCATTTTAGACAATCAACAGATGAAGAATCTACATAACAAATTTGAAGAGGTTTTATCCTGCAGTTTCTGAGATATGATGAAATAAACAAAATCAATTTTGTTCATTGTGACCTTGACCTTTTATATATCAAGGTCAAATACTGGTCGTGGTGCCCCAAGAGTTCTATACATTCAATTCTTACAACAGACTTGATGTACAGCATAATGCATGTAAAACATTTTACATCAAAGTCATTTTCGTCGAGATTATTTTCTAGAGAAATATTATTTCATAGAGACGAACATTGAGGACCATGTTGATATAGCGGAGATATATTATGGTCGATGGTGCGGAACACAGACACAGACAGACAGGGTCATTCCAATACCTCGTAAATCTCTTAGGGGTAGAAATTAAACACACCACACTGGTCCACACATCCAGTAGAGTCTGCACATTTCTATCCTGAGATGACACGGGCGTCACTGTTGACCTTCCAAGAAACCCGCCAATTTTGTGTGTTTAGGAACGTTCCGTCTAAGTATTACTTCCTATACAGTCCCGTAAAATGATTGCCTCAGAATAAGCACTTGTATTAACCTAATGTTGGTTTGTTTATTTGGCGTAAGACCATATGATCACCTTACTACTCTAAATTAATTTAGCGAATGGAAATGTTCCTATCGTATCAGGTCAAGCAGTGACCTGGAGCTAGTAGTCTTAATTGCCAACTTGCGGTACACACCACCTGCCCGGCCACTAGTGTTAACATGTCGACCACCGCAGGCCCGTCTCAGTACTGTATGCTACTGCTCTATATTGACAAGACTCGCCTCCCTGCAGGTACAGTACTAAGGGCGGATCTTGAGGAAGGGTTGGTGACGTCTGAACCTCCCTCGGGTTTGTAAGCCTTATCCAAATTTGTAGTTTTAATTGATTTCATAAGAGTCCATTCAGTACTGGTGCAGTCAACACGCTCTTCTATCCTCATCTTATTCTGGTAGCTCTTTTAATTGGGAAGAAAGTTGTAATTGTTTGTGTTGTTTGTTTGTTTGTTTGTTTGTTTTTATGTGGTAACTATTGTACCCAAATTAGATTTTCATTTCGTATCGTATTTAATATGACTGATCTAATATAACAATACAAATGATTTTACATTCAATTTTAGGAGGTCTGTTTAAAGAAAAAAAGATACTAATGTGCTCTTTTTGTTTTAGTAGGTGCCCATTTTTCTCTGGACCTTCCTTACTAAAATGCCAAGATCCGCTCTTCGTGACCGAGGCATTAGTGGCAGTATCCACTTCGACGTCATGTTATACTGTAGGTATGACACACACGTCTCAGATCTCATAGAGTCAAGATGTTTCTGGCACCCTCAGCTGGTCTCCAGTTCCCACGACCAGCCACGTGCAGAGCCCTTACATCAAGACCTACAGGCCGGTTAATGACTGCAACGCGTCTCTTCGGGTAGTGAATAGAACAGTATCCCTGGACTGAAGTGTAGATAACGTAGACACCAAATGGATAAATTACGTCAACACCATCACGGAAGCTCACCACCACCTCGTCAGATTACACCCAGCTGACCTGCCCTATAGATCACACTTGACTAGCCATCTCACTAAGGGTGACGCAGCTGAGCAATCTAACAACCATTTCGCAACTATATGCCAGACGCTCCTCTAACTTGACACAATCAGATTCCCTGCTTATCTACCAGCCCCATATCCCACTGACTTAGTGGAAAAAATTGAAGTAGCAAAATGTCTGGACAAACTCAGGATCATGCGCTCCACCACACCCCATTGACCTACCAATGTGGCTTTACAAGGAGTTCTCACTGATCTAGCTACACCCCTCTGCTCCATAACTAATAATTCCCTCAGTCAAGCAAGATGCCCAGCTGACTGGAAGTATTCATATGTGTCACCAGTGCCCAAGTCAACGAGCCTACAATCATTAAACGAGTTATGATCCATTGACATCACCCCCAATACCTAACCTAATATGTGAAAGTTTCGTTTTTGACTAAGCTTATGATATATTACAAGCGCCATGGATCCTCAACAATTTAGCAATATGAAAACTTCCTCCACCATCAACTGTTTTGCCAGATTTCTCGACTGCATATACCGCCATTTGGGAAAACGCAAGACGTCTGTGGCTGTCGCCTTCATTGACTTCACCAGGACATTCTACCTAGTCGACCACAATTTAATCATCAACAAAGCTTAGTGACCTCAGGTTTCGAAGAAGTCTTATACCATGGCTTATAGACTTCCTTAGTGACCGACGCCAAACCGTACGTTTCCGAGGAACTGTCTCCACTTTTCAGTCACTCACCTGTGGCATCCCCCAAGGCACCAAGATGGGACCACTCTGCTTCCTCATCCTTATCAATGATGCCCTAAGAGAAACTCTTGCTCGCTGGAAATATGTCGACGACTCCACCATTCAAACATGGGGTAATCGTAATCTGTGATCGTAATCGATTACAATCGATGACAGTAATCGATTATATTCTTATTTTTGGCGAAGTAATCGTAATCGTAATCACGATTACTTTCATGATTACAACAGTAAGTACATACCGGTACTTCCATATCTGTCCTGAGAAGGTGTAACCACTCAATATTTTCTTACTGTTATTGATGTATAATATGTACTGTAAGTTTTATTTGTTTAAATTATTAGCATTCGATCGTTTTTATTCTTGAAACTATCTTTGATATAATGGACACAGTATGTTTCAAAACCTTTGGGCTCTAATTCTTGTCGAAGAAATATTGAATGTTACATTTGAAATTTAATATTACAATATTGTTTTGATACTCTGCATTTACTGAAAGTAATGCCTTAGGTATATCTGAGTATGCAGTATGGCATACATTTAATTTTATCAGAGAATTAAATTACTGTCCTCTTATAAGTATTTGTGTTAATAATATCCCAAAACTTCACAAAACTTCAGAGTTATTTAGGTCAGATACATCTCTGTGTTCATAATTTCCATATTGATATTATGACAATTTAGATCTATCTATTAAAACTTAGACTTTTCCTTGTTTCTTAAATACCCGCACCATTATGTATACTGCGTTGTCTACCATTTTTACCTCTCAGAAAATATTATTTAATTGTACCAGGTTGACAAACAGTACAGAAAACTGAGTTTTTGTTTTGCGTTCATTTATTTATGCACATTCCTTTTGAAGTAATCATAATTGTAATCATGATTACACATAATGTAATCGTAATCGATTACATCCATTTTTACTGTAATCGTAATCATAAAATTACCTTGTAATCGTAATCGATTATATTACCGATGTAATCGCCCCATGTCTGCCACCAATGGGATTAGTGTGAACAACATGGCTCCCGACTACAGCGCCCTCCAGAATATATTGAAAAGTCTCCAAAATTGGGCCACCAACAACCATGTCACCATCAACCATACCAAGACCATGGTTATGCACATCAACCTCTCCTCTGACCTTGTCCTGCCACCTTCAGTTACACACTCGAGGTTGTGGACTCCACCAAGCTCCTCGGCTTCACTACAGATTAATTGACTGGTTTGATTGCTTTGTTGGCCGTCAGCAGCAATGGTCATTACGGCCGTAGTCTTGTTAATTTGGTCTCTTCCTCTTGTTCTTGTTTTTCTTTCTCCAATTTCTACACTTCTTGGTCTTGATCGTGTTCTTGCGATTCTTGTTCTTCTCGTTCGTGTTGTTCTCCTTCTTGCTCTAGTTCTTTTTCATGTTCTGGTTCTCCTGCCTTGTTGTTTCTGCCTTGTTCCTTGGTGTGTTTCACCCTGGCGATCCAACACTGCTTCCTCCATTTGGGACATTGCCGGTCGGAGGAGTGCGGACCGCCACCAGCAGCGCATTTCCTGTTCTTTTTTGCAATCTTTGTTCTGGTGTCCAGCAGACGCGCACCTGAAGCACACGTCTTCTGGGGCCTTGCATTTCCTTTCGTTGCTTCCGTACTTCTGACATTTGAAACATATTGTAGGTCTTGGGAGGAATGGCTGGCCTCACTGGGGCGTTGTCCCATCGCACTGTAACCTTCTCTGGTAGTTTATGGAAAATCCAACAACAGCGGAGGTGGATTTTCATTTAACGAATTTTTCTTCTTCTAGTAGTTCTTGTATTTCGTCTTTGTCCATGTGCTGTGTCTCGGCGTGCAAGATAACTCCCCACACCGAGTTGTCGTTGGAATTGACATCCACCTCAACGGGAACGTCACTGATGATTATCACGTTCTCGAGTTATTCAGAATGTCCCCAGTCACCCAAGATAACTAACTATAAGGCCACCACTCGGCCAGTGGACAACCTTGGTAACCCCCTGATACCCAAAGAAGTAAAAAGCTCTTCACGACGAGGAGGTTTAGCTTCTCAGAAGGGGTGGATGTTGGAGGATAAAGCCTCACAACTTCCACTTGGTCCCAAATGACTCGCATATCTGCTCTAGATGAACTCTGGCTTCAGGATGCACTATAAATGACAAACTAAATTGGAAAGTACACGTCAGTGCAATTGTCAAATCTTCCAGTTTTCGCCTCCCTCTCCTCCTTCGTCTCAAGTCCCTCGGAGTTCCTGCGCCTGAGCTCCTCAGTGCTTACTCATCATTCATACTTCCCAAGCTCCCCTCTGTTTCCCCTGCCTGGTCTTCCACCCTAAATGCCATACAACAGAAACATCTAGAAAAGTGCAGAAGAAGGCATGCAAGCTTTTTCTCTCCTCCTACTCCACATATCAAGACGCGCTTAACACAATGACCCCCTCGGCTCTTTCTGATCATCACCACGACCTCATCTGTAAATTTGGTGAGAAGTTTCTGTACCATCCTCGACTCCGTCTCCTGCTGTTTGACACCACAACCGCATCCAGCCCATACGAGCGCATACTGATCGTTATAAGAACAACCCAATCCCAACCATTGTAAGAATTATCAATGGCTCGTAGTTATCCAGTGTGTTCACCCCCTGCCAATCGTATTTATATTTTGTTACTATGCTGAAATTCCCTGTTGAATGTCCTTCTCTCCCCTTATTATTATTTATCATATTTGAATCACTAACGTTTTTATTTGACCATCAGGCGACCCATTCCCATCTCTGTTGACTGTACATTTTCAACCGTTTGGGCTGCCATATTGTTTCAATAAACCGTTTATTATTATTATTATTATTATTTTTATTATTATTATTATTATTATTATTAAAATTATCATTAATATTAATATTATTATTATTATTATTATTATTATTATTATTATTATTATTATTATTATTATAATAATTATTATTATTATTATTATTATTATTATAATTATCATTATTATTATCATTATAATTATTATTATTATTAGTATTATTATTAGTATTAGTATTATTAGTATTAGTATTAGTATTAGTATTATCATCATCATCATCGTCGTCGTCGTCGTCGTCGTCGTCGTCGTCGTCGTCGTTGTTCTTACACCTGTGACACACCTGCGTTAAAATTGTAGTACAGTAATCAGAAGATCACAGTAAATAATTTGTTGTTTCCTTCAAACTTTCGTACTGATTTACAAAGTTTCACACATTTAATGTTTTGTTTTGTTTTCTGTAGGATCAATGATATACTTCATTTCCTTCTCTTTTCATAAGATTTTTCCTCGTAGTATTTGTGTTGTGATCCCATTTTACAGTTGTCTTTCCTGTGAGTTTTCATGACAAATATTTTAATATATGTTATTACTTCCTGGTGGACTTCATGTAAAGTTTATTTTTTAAACATATCTAAATGTTCTGAGTATATTTTTCAGTTGAATTCTAAATTAAGATGAATACTTTCATTAATCCTCTTACGGGCTCTGTTCCCTTCACTAACTCTCCTCCTTTGACAGCAACGTACAGTCCTACACCTTCGCGTCAACCTCTCAGTGTCGCCGATGTTGACAACTGATATAACATGATATTCTCGTATGAGTTTTGTTTTAGACTAACGTAGTTAATTTCGTCTCTGTCTCTGTTCGTACATTTCCAGTCCATGTCCTGGAAAAACTTTGGGGTTTCCAGTTTTGGCGTTGAAGTCATCTATTATGATTTTGAAATAACTTAATTTCTTTGTGTAGTGTAATTAAGTGCCCATAAACTTTTCTGTCTGAGTTGTTTGATGTAGAGAAAAACACGTGAAATATCTTGCTCTTTTCAAAATCACATTCCACAGTTTAATATCATTATTCTCCCCAGCCCAGTGAACGCCTCCAACCACTCCACGTTCATCTGTCCATCTGGTCATTCCAGATCGTTACGCCGGCCTGTAATGTTTACCAAGGCATAATGTTTTGCCCTAACCTTCCTCCTGCTTCTTCCTCGTTCTCCACGCCGCCAGTCTCTAGCTGCGCTCATCCCATTCCTTTCACCATCCCTCTCCATATTACACCTGTCCCCTTTACCGTCCCCACCTTTAGATGTGCGTCTCACGGTGCCCTTTGACCGGCTGGGGGATAAGGTCAAAACTTGGAGACACTGTAGGATCCATCAGCTGGTCAGTCACACAGTGAAGTTACAGTACAATCAGCTGATCCGTCACTACACAGAGATTTCATCAACCCTGCTAGCTGATCAGTTACAGTAACACATTGACGTCACAAGCACTATGAACACTGATCAGTTACAATTGAGTGACGTCTCGGAGCCCATCAGCTGAATCACAACAATATAAAAAATAATACAAACATCAAAGCGGATGTTAAAGGTGTGAGGTGATGGGTTCCATAAGTAAGTGGGTCAAGGGAGGAATTGATTTTTCTTTATTTGATCGCAAACAGTGGCTAGTTTATCTTGCACCCCATACTCATTCTGTGAGCGGTAACAAAAAAAGGATTATCAGACCCCCAGTGGTCAGGATATTGTGGTATTGAAAGTTACCGAGTATTTCCTGTACAGTACAATGTTTGTTTAGTTCTATACATAGGAGTTTACTAATCTACATCTGCGTGTGTAACATAGTGCAGTGTGAGGTCATATGTTTGGCCATACACTTTGTTATTCACATGTGAGTGAAAAGCACTACATACGTTTATTTTTTATGTAATTAAACCAAAAATATCAATGAAGATCTCGTCAAATAATTTCAAGAAATACTGTATCCTAGTACAGCAGAGATGATCATTTACCAATATCTTCCTTCAGTTGGGTCAAGATAAGATTACATCGGTTGAATTGTTTATTTGGTTTTGATATATTCGTTCACTGACAGTGCATGAATACTTGTATGGTTGACTGACCTGTTGCTTGGTTTACTTCACTGATTATTGATTACTTAGTTGTTTAATTGATTATATAATGAACTGGTCATATTTTGGCTGATGAGGGTGACAGTGATCTCCTTAACGTGTGACTGACAGTAAATAAGTGTTGCCAGCCGTTCCTGTCAGCCTCCCAAGACGAGTAGTTGGGCCACTTATCATCTCCCACACAATGAAGTTAGAGGATATATAAATGTGTGGTCTCTTAGCTTGTCTGTCATTTTATTCGGGGTATCTCCCAGGAACACAACTGAAAACAACAATTTCAATATCGAACCACCTGAAGAATCTCCAACCCAGTTTATTTCACCTAATGACTAACCACCCTAATATTATTTGGTTAGGTTAGGTTAGGTTAGGTTAGGTTAGGTTAGGTTAGGTTAGGCTAGGCTAGGCTAGAGTGGTTAACCTATAGGCGAAATAAACTGGGTTGGAGATTCTTCAGGCGATCCAAAATATCTAATAAAAGTTTGTATGTGAGTTAATCTTGTGTTATGAGTGATTATACCGTCAATATATATTGACGGTATAATCACTAATATATTAGTTCCCTAGCGGAGGACAGATACTGTATGACTGTCTTATTTTCTTTCTGTCTTTTGTCGTCCAATGTTTTCCTCAGAGACTGTTGCAGCTATGAAACGTAACAGTTTGTTAGTGGACCATGAACGGATGCTTGACAAATACAGTAATATATTTAAGAACTTCTTCTACCCTGTTCAATTGTTATGATTACTTCAAGATGAACTGATGTTATGACCCGTGTTTATTAGGGTATGAAATACTTTAACTTTGATCTGGGAAACAAGACTATGATATGTTTTTATATGTGAAAGTTGTATGTGTTTGCATCAGGCTAAAAAAAAAGGTGTGAATGTTCTTTCTCCAAATTTATCCTTCATTGTGGCTATTTTTTGTTTATGATTTTCGTTACTTCTCAATTTACTAGCCGTTCGGCCGGTTGGTTTACTAGTATTTACCGATTGAAGTGTTTAATATACCGTAGTCATTAGTCATCACCTCATTTTATCATTACATATAAAATTAACAGGTCATCTATTCCTCTAACCCTGGGAATAATAATGAAGAATCTTTTTTTTTTCACATTTTTACACATTATGAAGACTGTGCGTGTACGTGTTCACGGGGCCAAATGACGGAATAACTTCATCGATGGGTCATGGAAGTGGTGAGCTCTGGGGCTGCCATATGCTCGAAGTTTCTAATTCTTGTTTTTATTACTATCTTTCTTATTCTTATTCATCCTATTACTTTTTTCTCTTTTTCGGCTTCTTTATATTCTTAATCGTGTGGATGAAAGTTACAGCGATGGTTGTGTTGTGTTGTATTAGCAAGTTATAGTGTACTAGCAAGATGGAGGACTGTAGGTAAGGCGGATTGATAAATATCCCTAACCCTCTAGATAAGTTTAATCTATGTTTAATTGAGCTATTTCAGTTTAATCTAACTCATATTTGTTAAGTTTCGTTGAAGTTTCATTAGATTAAGACACTTAAGTATATATTTGCTTATGATTATTTACTTTAGATTACGTTAAGATCGCTTGGTGTAAGTTTGATTCGATTCGTTTATTTCGAGTTCCTTAAAATATATACATACCTGAGCCTCATAGAGTACAACTTCCGGGTTCAAATTTTTGTGTCTTAAAAAAAATACACATTCTCCTAAAAAAAGGATATAAACTTTATAGTTAATATCATCCTGGGTTCAGAGTCCTGATACTTTGCCTCTGATTCTGAAATATTTTCCCAGCCGAAAATCCATATCTGAAAAAATATCCGAAGTCGTACTTTGACAAAAACTATCTTGAGTGTAAGTCTCCCCCACATTGTGCCGCAGGAATACCAGAGAGGAAAGCGTCGAGCATGACTTGGGCCCCACACAGCGCTTCGCTGGCTGCCCGCGTCCTCTTATCTTGTATCTCGAGTTTAAATGATATTAATTACAGTCCCTGGTGTCACGTGACCCACTCAGGCAGGCGCCGTGGGTGGGGCGACGCCCATTTGGCTTCGTTCATCCCACTTTCCCCACTTGGTGGGTCCTGAGTCCGTATTATGGAACGTGAGGTTACAGTTACCTGCCTCTCCTTGTTTGCTTTTCTGAGTAACCTGACGAAAATTCGCTGACAAATTCGCGCATTTTAATCCAATTTTATTTTTGTTTTATGTGGTTTAGAGGTAATATTTGTGGGGATGATGACGAGAGAGACCTCACGAAGGAGAGAGGCAGTCCCTTTCTAAACTCAGACAATGACATTCTTGTTTAGGAAAGGAACAAGTTTATCTCTGATCAGTTAATGAGCATGAGAATGAGTTGATTAATTTACAATTGATAGATCAATCAGATTGCAAACAAGGCAATGGTTAATTTGCAGGAGGAGCCTACTTAATGAGGCTACTATTTCTGTGTAGATCTCAGTGAGACTCTCTTCCTTATCAGATGGGAAGGGTGGCCTGACCTACCTGCTACCCGGATACTAATTTATATGACTTAACTGAGATTCACTCGGCCACCGGGGACTGGCTGAGCTCTCTTGTACGTCATGGGGTTGGTTAATCTCTCTAAGAGACAGATCCCTCCCGAAGTAATCTCTCCTGCTGGAAAAGTTCCCGAGAAATCGTTAATCTTAGGAAAGTGACGGCGAGTCCAGGCATAACTACACCTGGAGGAGTGAGGGGGGTGGGGGGCAGGTTGTCGGTAGGGATGCTATGCGAGGACACACAGCTTTTGTGTTAATTTTGTTTCATGTTGCCGATGGGCGGAGAGGAAGAATGAGGGGGACATTATACCCCATGTCTCTCTCAACATTATGGCTCGTGACGCACAAGAGTGTTACGACAGGTGAAGGCCAGCTCCACACTTGTTTAGTGGGCTATACCTTCTATAAATGTTTTATTGTGAGAAAGAAGGGAACGCCAAACGCTGTTGTTTTCTCGTATTGGCGCTGTTTTTAGTGCATGGTCCTAATGTTCATCTGCGTGTCTAAATATTTCACATCGGGTTGGTCCAGCTGTTGAACCATCAGGTGAAAGTGTTGGTGTGATTAAGGACTGACACTGTCTCTTGTACACAGTGAGCCGCCGCTCTTTCCGACCATCAGATCAGATTCTTGAGGTTTATGCCGCGTAGACTCTAATGTTTTGTCGAGATCGGTCAGAGGTCTAGGTCATGAGGAAGATTTAAGCTATTATTTGATATTATTGAGACTGTTCTGGCCTGTGGTTGGTGACGTCTGGAAAAAGGTGTATTTGCTTGAAACAAGACTAACAGAGCACTTGAGTTCACACACAGGAGTGTTAGTTACAAGACTAGCGAGGTCATCCTAAAACTATATTTTGCGCTTGTGAGATCTCACTTGGATTACGCAGTTCAGTTCTGGTCACCGTACTACAGAATGGATATAGAATCCCTAGAAAGAATTCACAGGAGAATGACAAGACTAATCCCGGGCAGTAGGAACCTTGAGTACAGAGACAGGTTAAAGCATCTTAATTTGCACTCCCTCGAGAGACGTAGAGTGAAGGGGTACACAAAGGTTATATAACAAAGGTACTCAAATTATCCAACCATGAGCGGACTCGTAGCAATGGTTTTAAATTAGACAAATTTAGATTTAGGCTCGAGATAGGTAATCAATGGTTTGGAAATAGAGTAGTGGTTAAGTGGAACAAGTTACCAAACATCATCATTAACTCGAATACGATGGATAACTTCAAACATAGGCTGGATGGATATATGAGCGATAGGGGTTGGGTGTAAATGGGACTGCCCAGTATGGACCAATAGGCCCGCTGCAGTTTCCTCCATTCTTATGTTCTTATGAGTCGACCTGGGACCAACCCTTTACTTGTTTATAAGCTATGCATTAACATCTTAGTAGCCATATCATATTTATTAATAAACCCTATTTTTTAATCTCCATCAATTTTCAGATTTTGTCTTTGTAGTGAATGTTATTACTATACATAGTATTTGTTTTTTATTGAAGTTCTTTTATTCTTTATATATTTATCTTAATAAATGTATCGGCAAACTCATATTATAAATCCCTTAATAGTTTTTAATTCGTCTATTAAAAAAAAGTTATCACTTGCCTGGCGTTGTCACTGTCCAGTTAAGGTTCAGTTGTAGTAAAGAGACGAGAGTTTCGACTCGCCCCTAGGTACAGTCCCCTTCACTAGTGCGTTTACAGGGGCTCGTCATGTTTTATACGGCGTGGCAGCCCCGTGTTTGTTTGCAGTCGACAGAAGGAAACTCGCAATAGTAAGCATACTATGGAATCAAAGTAAATCAGCATTAAGACAAATATTTCATTGTAAAGCTTTGTGGAATGTTTATAAGACCAGCCCCCGTACACGCACTAGTGAAGGGGACTGTACACTTCTTGTTGAATGGCCTCTCAATTGTGTCAAGTGGCTTTTATGTCGCTCCCCAGTGAGAATTGAGGACAGCCGAGCGTCCTGTAACACTGGCTCTGACTGGTCAGACTCCAGACCTAATAGGATTAGAGAGACTAAATAGGACCCAACCTAACCATTAGCATTGGGGTCTGATCCTAATGGACTCTAATCAACTAGTTTGCTTAAATCAAGTTAAATCTCATTAGGATTGTTGCTCATTTGACTGCCAATCGATTGATGTAGGTAATATATCTTGTTCCTTACATAGCGTAAATTAGTCAATCTCTTCACCACGCTTTAACATGTCTGTAGAAATTAATTTATTCCATTTGCAAGGTTTGTATATAAATAATACTTAACAGATGTCTATCTATATAAAACAAAGAAGTATGTTTGTTTGTGTGTTTGTTTGTGTGTCTGCACGAGAATCTCCGAAACTACTTTACCAATTTGTAGTGATGATGGGTGGTGTTATATGTAGTGATGATGGGTGGTGTTATATGTAGTGATGATGGGTGGTGTTATATGTAGTGATGATGGGTGGTGTTATATGTAGTGATGATGGGTGGTGTTATATGTAGTGATGATGGGTGGTGTTATATGTAGTGATGATGGATGGTGTTATATGTAGTGATGATGGATGGTGTTATATGTAGTGATGATGGGTGGTGTTATATGTAGTGATGATTAGACATTAAAATAATAACAGTTTAATGCTAAAAAAATATACTTTGCTGTACCGTTGTAGTGAAAAACATGGTGGAACTTACAGACACCGTTAATGAACTATTGATAGAAGAAGAAGTTTTGGGGACTGAACAGTGAGACAATGTGGAGCCTCCCGGGGGGTGGCGTCCTACCGTGGCCTAGTGGATGAGCCGCCAGGAGGGAGGCGTTTCTGCTAGTACTTAAATAAAATCAATATGGAATATTGCCACATACAAACAGTTATTTGTGTATAATTAAGATATAATTCTTTTATCGGCGAGGCTGACACAGCTATTATACTGGGGTGTTTAAACGAGGGGATTTTATTTTAGTGACAATACTGACTTAGTTAATAATAAATTATATCTTTAACGTGAATAGGAACACTGGCCTAAGGAGCTGCAGCCCACACGAACACATGAATCGATAATTGGAGGACGTTGGATCAGATTCGACTTGTGCCGCTTCAGCGTCTTTTAAGAGTCATACAATCTCATAACAAATTCACACCAATTTGTTTGTCTTATTATTTTTGAAATATAATAGTGAAATAAAAGATAAAGTTTGACAGAGGTAAAAGGCTGTATAGTAATTAATTGTTTGTGTGTTTGTGTTTAAGCATACACTAGATAGGTTAAAAATAAGGCTATTCTTAATATGGTTTGTATTATGGTGGACCCGGGTTCGATCCTCGGGCGGCGTGAAACTATGGGCAAGTTTCTTTACGCCATTTACCTCTGTCTACCCAGCAGTAATTGGGAACCTGGATGTTAATCGATTTGCGGATCGTGTTCCGGTTGACGAGTTGTCCGGTCTTCTCGGAATATTCCTTAACACTGGGTCATTCAACTGGTTAACTTAGGGTGTAGGTGTTGTGCTGGCGACAACTTCTACACCTTAAACAAATTCACGCCTAGGTTGCCCCTGGGCCGGCCATCCTCCTACACGAGGGGCAACAACCATTATTATCTATATGATCATCTCTATGTAGTAATTAGCCTAACTGCAGCCTCCCTCCTCTTACCCTCTATCACCTTCCTCTACCTTCTCTCCACAACTCCATATCTCTCTCTCTCTCCCATTCCTTCCTTCCTTCCTTATTTCCTTCTTTGTCTCTCTTCCTCCTTCCTACCTTCTCTCCCTCTTTACTTCCCACTTTCTCCCCCTACCTTCCTACCCTCTCTTCCTCTTTCCTTCCCTCTTTCCCTCCTTCCTTCTTCCCCTCTCTCCTTCCTTCCTTCTCACCCTCCTTCCTTCCCACTCACCCTCTTACCCTCCCATTCACTCCCACACTCAGTATGGTGACAAGCGTGGCAGGTGTGGGCGCCGACTCACACTCCACTAATGGGTGGTAATGGGGCGCAGCACTCTTAACCCCCCCCCCCCCCCATCCCTTCCTCACCCCCCTCCATGCTTTCCTGCTTCCCCTTCTCTCTCTCTCTCTCTCTCTCTCTCTCTCTCTCTCTCTCTCTCTCTCTCTCTCTCTCTCTCTCTCTCTCCGTGACAATCCCAGCAGAGTCATTTGTTTCACAATATGTAAAGTACATAGTGGCACACACACACACATACACACACACGGAGTCTGCCCACACTACAACAACCCAACCCGCGACCCATCTATGTCCGCCACAGTGATCCACCTTAGATTAAAACTTAGATGATATAAATTCACATTTAACAAGTCACAATCAAGTGAGTCCATAACGTAATACAGTATAAGATGTTAATAAACTTGTAATTGTAAAATCAATCTAGTCATTGTCTACTAAAATAACCATTGTGCAACCCATTCTAAATCCTAGGTTAGCTTAGTTAGCCAACAAACTCTGTAATATGTAAAACAAGGGGTGTCGTCCCCCTCTGTTTAACTCATTAAACTTCTTTTCCAACCTTTCCCCCCACGACTATATGTTGTGACTTCTCCATCCCTCATGTCTGGCTGTGCCTTGAGCCCCAGCATGCCTTCCATCCTTTCCCCACCTTAACCTAAAAAAAAATAAAAAAAAAAAAAACCACACACACACACACACACGAATTGTAATAGTAATTAAAACAAATTTAAGTTAATAGAAGTATAATTTCCTGTCCCACATCTTGACGATGTAACACAGTATGGATTACCTGATAATTAGCCCCCCCCCTCCCAAGACTTATATACGTATATAAGATTATATTTTATATCTATATTTCGTTTGTCTTTATCGTATTAACTCGTTCTTCAACCGAATTCATTGTATTTATCCACATTCCATCTATATTCTTCTCATTTCTACCTATTTTATCTTTGACCTTCGTATTTATCTGTTTCATGATATTTGGTTATCCCTATTTCAACACATTTATCGTATTTCACTGTATTGCATCTTTATGTTTTCTTGTCTTATTTAGTATTTTTTTCTTTACGGGAATTAGCCCACCCGGGTACAGGTCAAATGACCCACAACGGGGCCTGGGGGGCGAAAAAATAATAATAGAAAAAAAATTAAAATAGAGAAGAAAAAAGGTTATACTGTGTTAATCTACACCACGAAGATGCCGAAAAACCAGCTTTTTAAAGTGAGACACATTGTATAAGTATGGAAACACAGAAGAAGGCAGAGCATTCCACAGTTTGGCTGTGTTGTGAGGAAAGAAGGAGGTACTATAGCGAGTCATTCTCGTGTGACCGACATCCACAGAGAAACGGTGGGCACCGCGGGCAAGACGTGTGTTAGGAGCCCTCGGCCTTGCCGGCGGTACACAGGATGCCAAATCCACCGAACATTGCCCGTTAAAGTACCTGTAACAGAGAGAGAGTGAAGCAACATTGCGACGAAGAGAAGGGGAAGAAAGATTATCAACTAAAGGAGGAGAGTTAATAAGACGAAATGCCTTTGATTCCACCTTATCTAACAGTTGGACAGAAGAAGAGCCACCCCAGATATGAGAGCAGTACTCCAAGTTTCCAGATATGGCATTTCGAGCTTTATTTCCTTTACGTTTCTTACCTCTACTACATCCTTATCCTTGAATAGTTTTTTCTACATACTCTCCTCGTCTCTCTTTTACTTCTTCTGCCTCAAACAGGATCTTATTATCTTTGGTTTTAATATTCCCAACCCATTTATTTCCTTTTTTCTGGTTCATTTGTTTAATATTTCTGTACATTTCCCTGCAATTATTCATTCTGTCATTATCTTCAATCTCCTTTCATTTCCTTTCTGGATGAACTTTCTTGGCCTGTCTGCATTCCCTTTAAATTTCTTTGTTATTTTTATGAAAGCTTAACTTCGTTTTCTCATATTTCTTCGTCTATCTATTTTTCTTTTAAACTTCATACGTCATCCACTTATTCTTAGCCTCGTTCTCCCTTTTGTCCTATAAGTTTTTCCCCAGTCTCTAACATTACTTCATTTTTAGTTAATCATTTGTTGTTCTGGTCCTTGTTCATCAAAGTCACCCTCTAGCACTACTGAAAATCTGTTTTCGGTTTCAGTTTCATATTCTATCCCTGCCTCTGTTTTGAGCTTCCGTAAATCCCATTTGATTTCATCCACATTTTTTTTTGTAATTGTTTTAATTTTTCGCCTCACTAAACTCATTACTGAGCTGTAATCTGACCCACAATCTACCCCTGGCTAGGTCTTCGTTCGGGTTATTGAATTTAAGAATCTTTCCTGAATCAAAATGTAATCTATTTGATTCCAGACCATGTTGTTTACATTGTCCTGGGGTGAAAACCATTTATAGAGATGCCTCGGGTGTTGTTCAAACCATGTATATGCAATTATCATAGTGTTTTCCTTCCAAACTCAAATAATATTTCTCTTCTCCCATTTCTATTGTCCAACCCATGTGGTCCTACTTTTGGTGCTACTTTCCTTTTCCTAACTTTTGCGTTAAAATCACCCATTATAATCAGACAATCATTAAACTTTACTGTGTCTTTTGCTTTCTATAAATCTTCATAAAAAATTTCTAAGCCATGTTGGTGCATAAAACTGTATTATTACCAAGTCCATGAGTTTAGCATTGAACTTGACTAACAAAACCTTATCTGACACAGTCCAATAACCCTTTACACTACTACTCAACTTGTGGTTTACAAGACCAACACCTCGTGCTTTTCACCACCTGAATACATGAAGTAAAAATCTTCTCCGCTAATGCTATTTGAACCTGTCCATCTCACTTCATTTAATCCCAGAATGTCCCACTGCAGTCTTTTCACTGCCCTATAAACATTAACATATTTACCAGCCCCATATACTGTAATGTCCTCGTATTCCATGTGCCAATCTTTATTTTATGTTTGTTCATTTTTCAACTTCCCTTCGTGTTTAATATCCAAGGTTTTGTTTTGCTCGAATAGTACTTGCTAGCTCTCGGTGGGACATTGCCTGTGAGCACGGGAGGCAATGAGGTTGAACCTTATGGCGACGATGATCCAACAGGAGCGCCCGAGATTCGCTTTTTTGTCTTTCCATGGTTTTCAAGGGGAAAGAGATGAAGTTAATAAATATGGATGCCCCAAACCTTTTCTCATCAGACGAACTATGAACTATGGGCTGTAGAGGCCACTCATACCTCACTCTGGCAAAGAACAAACCCACCACAGTAGCCACTCAACACTATTTACCTCCTTTAGGTTAAACACGATGTTATTTCTGGCCATCTTATGCTCTAGTGAGCAAATCTCATACTCCATTGGCCATCTCATTCCAGTGGCCATCTTACTACAGTGGCCATCTTAATACAATGACCACGACCACATTACTCCAGTGACCTCCTACTACAGTGACCACCTTACTCAAGCAATTATGAGATTAATTCTTAGATTTTGTTATTTTTGTGAGATGAATTTCTTGTGTATAGTTAATCTGCGCATCTAACTCTGCCTAATTGATTGAACGATAATTATGATGTTTATATCGACCAAAGTCCCCTGTACAGTTAAGCTAAGTAGCTAACAAATATTTGTAGATTATCAATGTGTTATCAAAATTATTCTATACTGATATGGATAGAGGATAACTCGATTCACACACACTGGGGGATGAGATACACGGTCCTGCATACACTTAATGTTGTGTGTGTGTGTGTGTGTGTGTGTGTGTGTGTCACTTCATCCATTGTGGCGCCTCTCGTAAATTTACCAACTCGTGTAAACTTCTAACTGTAAATGTAAATGTAAAAGGGACGTCCTGTTCTAAGGTGCTCACTGCATCAGCCAACATTCCTGCACCAAGTAAGTGTAAAATGTTGACAAAACTCAAGGGTTCATTACCTGTCTGGCAGCACTGTGGCCTCGCTTATGTTTATGGCCAGGTTATGAGCGTCTTCTACCTGCTGGGGTGGAGAGATGGGAAGGAAGTAGATAGGGAGAAGGAAGTTGGGGAGGTTGGAGGTGGGGTGGAGTGAGGTGGGGAAGAGAGAGAGAGAGAAATAAGTTGGGGAGGTTGGAGGTGGGGGTGGAGTGTAAGACAGATATATATATATATATATATATATATATATATATATATATATATATATATATATATATATATATATATATATATATATATATATATATATGCGCAAATAAATCGCTGTAGGTGCGCGTGATCCATGTATATGTTGATAACCACATAGGAAACAAGAAAACACGAAGTTCCCACGCGCGCTCGTGTAATTCACATCATTAGGAGTGAGTACAGACTGAGTGCAGGACAGAACCGTACTCACCCCTTAAGATGTGAATTACACTAGCGCGCTTGGGAACTTCGTGTTTTCTTGTTTCCTATGTGGTTATCAGCATGCATATATATTTTTCGTTTTTTGATGGTGCTTAGCCCACCCGGGCACAAGTCACCAACCTACTTGGGGGCCTGGGGGGGGGGGGGGGGGGCGAAACGAAGAAACAAATTACACCATAAATAAAAAAAAAATGAAATGGAAAAAAATTATGACTTATTTCTACACAGTCAGTTACTCCACTTTTATACTCCACCACACGGATGTTTGCAAGGTGGCACCAGCTGTCCATCGGTGCTTTAACTATAATTTATATTTTACAAAAATACATTTATCAACTACATCTTGGCTCAATCAGTGAAGAATATAACCAACCAACAAATATTACGTCATCATCTATATACTGTATACACATAATATCTCATGCCAAGTTTATATTGTCACAAGACAGAATTTACTGCACAAACTTGAGAGATGGCAGCTTGCTCACGAAGTCACGCAGTTTTGTTCTGGCTTTTGATCAAGACTATTATCCTTTGCAGGGGCGGATCCAAGAACATCAAAAGAGGGGTCCAAGAAGTTGTGGGTGGGGTAACATGGCGAGCACAGCGTGCCCACCCAGCTGGGGGGTTATGGGGGCACTGTAAGCCTCCCTCCCTAGAATTTTTTTTAAATCTGACCAATATCTTGGGCATTTTAAGGCCATTTTGAGGCCATATGCACTTGATACTAGGAGATATTCTGAGGTCAATGGTAATTGCATTTTACTATACAAAAACGCCTGAGTACAATACTGCGTTAAAGGAAAAGTATTGGAATTTCTGATGAAAAGGAGGTCAACCCGTAGGACCCCACGCCCCCATGGATCCGCCCCTGCTCTGATATGTTCTCCATAGCTTGTCCTGCACCCAGCAAGTTCCATTACACCACTAACGATTGATAAATTGGTTTTCAATGGCCTGTAGCTAAATTCAGCAGTGTACGACAATCAATTTTCGATTCACAGATCGCCATGCTACTGTTATATTGCACCCCCCCCCCCCCCCTGCGCCCACCGTCCAACCTTGATGATCTTATTGAAACAACAAATACTATGTTGTAGTTCTCATATTTACAGTATGAGGTAAGGAATCGGAGAAGGTCAACCACGGAACTCCATACTGAGTTGCATAAAGGGAGATAGAACCCCCAAAATAAATAAAAAAATAAACGTTTTCGTCCGAATTTTATATTTTTCGGGTTATAGTGTTTTTTGTTTTTTTTACTTTTCAAATTCACTTAAAAAAACAACCCATTTTGATCATATAAAGTGGGTAGGATTTTGAAGCAGAGGGAAATTGTGGGGTAGAATCACGCAAAGAAATGACGAAACCAAACACAATGAACCCTAACTTAACCTATCACAGAAAACGTTTGATAAGATAATGCTTAAGAACAGGTGCTCGGGTTAAGGAGCCAAGTTTGGAAATTTTCTATAGAGTAAAAGTTCTTCAGCTTATCAAGAACATCCCAAAAATGATGAAAGGTATAAATGTTTATCAAATAAGCAGGTCATCAAGAACTTAACCTAACGATTTAAATATCAGTGTACATGTCTAACCTAGCCTAACCAGAGAAACCAGAAGGACCTGACTTAAACTATTATAATTATTCACACCCTAGGACTCCCCAGTAAGTTAACCTAACCTAACCCAACAAGACAAAAGAAGAAACAAAGAAACCAAACCTGGAATCAAAAATTCAGAAAAACTATAAACCAAAAAAAAATAAAATGTATATAAATCTCTTTCTAAAATGTCATAGAGTAAATCCTTATGTTTTCCTCTATCTCTCTATACACAGATCAATATACAGTTCCATGGTCGACCTTTTCTGAATCTAAACTGAATATGATTCTAACGCATTTGACTGAAATTCGAAAAACTAAATTATACAAACTGAGAGGAAGCTTAAGTTGTGAAGTGACCAGGACCTAAGATTTGGTACTCCGTCACTGTTGACTGGCTAAAAAAACATTACATAGCAACGAGGTGTTGATGTGACAGTTATATACGTTATAGTAGTGATGACTGTGACAGTTATATACGTTATAGTGGTGATGACTGTGAGTTATATTCGTTATAGTGGTGATGACTGTGACAGTTATATACGTTATAGTAGTGATGACTGTGACAGTTATATACGTTATAGTGGTGATGACTGTGACAGATATATACGTTATAGTGGTGATGACTGTGACAGTTATATACGTTATAGTAGTGATGACTGTGACAGTTATATACGTTATAGTGGTGATGACTGTGAGTTATATTCGTTATAGTGGTGATGACTGTGACAGTTATATACGTTATAGTAGTGATGACTGTGACAGTTATATACGTTATAGTAGTGATGACTGTGACAGTTATATACGTTATAGTGGTGATGACTGTGACAGTTATATACGTTATAGTAGTGATGACTGTGACAGTTATATACGTTATAGTGGTGATGACTGTGACAGTTATATACGTTATAGTGGTGATGACTGTGACAGTTATATACGTTATAGTAGTGATGACTGTGACAGTTATATACGTTATAGTAGTGATGACTGTGACAGATATATACGTTATAGTGGTGATGACTGTGACAGTTATATACGTTATAGTAGTGATGACTGTGACAGTTATATACGTTATAGTGGTGATGACTGTGACAGTTATATACGTTATAGTAGTGATGACTGTGACAGATATATACGTTATAGTAGTGATGACTGTGACAGATATATACGTTATAGTGGTGATGACTGTTACAGTTATATACGTTATAGTGGTGATGACTGTGATAGTTATATACGTTATAGTGGTGATGACTGTGACAGTTATATACGATATAGTTAGTGGTGACCGTGAGTTAGTGAGAAAGAAAGAGGTAAGAGCGAGGGAGAATGGGACAGAGAAACCTAAGAGGGAGGGAGTGAGTGAGAGATAACTAGGAGGGAGGGAAGCGAGGGAGAGAGAGCGAGGAAGGAGGGAGTTAGGGAGAGACAGCTAGGAGAGAAAAGACAGATAGTGGGAGTGCCTGGGAGATAGGGAAGAGACAGCTAGGAGGGGAGAGATAGCTACTGAGGAGGGAGGAGGGTAGGAGGCAGGGAGGCGCACCAGTATCTCTTCTGCCACATTAAGCTAGGAAGCTCCTCCACACCGCCTGACGCAGCGTATCATTAACCCGTGTTCGGACTTTCTATGTTCGTGATATAGCCTTCGTAACTCTCTGTCCGTAATTGTGCTGGTAACTGTGATCAGAAATTCTTGTTTGAAGATTGTATTTGGCTCGAGAGGCCAAATCAGGCTCGGCAGGGTCATGCAATAAGGTTACATGCGTGGTGGACAATATCTATTGCGGGAGGTGTGGCTGGTGTTTGTCTGCCTGGACGTGTAGTCTAACATTCTGGAAGGATTTCATATCCTTTCAAGCGGTATATAGTTCTCCATCGTGGCGTGACGTAGTCTCTCAAGTGTGAGTCTTGAGCTCCCACTTATTTTAGGTTTGTCTTAAGACTATCCTTGTACCTCTTCCACACCTTGTGGTATTAGTGCCAATTGTATCTGCCATTGTAAGAGTGTATATATATATATATATATATATATATATATATATATATATATATATATATATATATATATATATATATATAGATATAGATATAGATATGTATATATATATATATATATAGATAGATAGATATATATAGATATATATATAGATAGATATATAGATATATATATATACATATAGATAGATAGATAGATATACCACGTCCCATCAGAGTAGCTCTTTAGTGCCCCGACTTCACCACGCCCCACAAAAGGTCGTAATTCAAATCTTTCCTCTGGAAAAACTCGCCTAAGACATTGAGCAAAACTTGTGCCATTTCTCCAGAGCTTAACTGGCAGTTCCCTCTTCAACCCTGGCTCATGATTGGCCACTCGTGAGGCGTATTTATCATCATTCACACCCAATTTCCCCTCTCAATTTCCCGTCTGGTAATTGGCCAATGGGTTAATTTTCTGATAAGGCTGAGGACAAGAGGGACTCCTTTGTGCTGAAGGCCCTGGCCACTCGCCTGTGAACGGATAACACAAGGGGGAGTGAGGGAGGAGGGGGGGCCGAGGGAGAAGATGAAGAAGGAGGAAATAGGGGAAAGAGACGAAGAATAGGAGGAGGAAGAAGAACTCTGGAGGAAGAAAGAGGTACAGTAGAGGGAGAGCGTGGTGATGGAGAAAGTAGAAAGAAGAGAAGAAAAAGAGGATTAGAAGGAAATAGAGAAATTTAAAAGAAGGAGGAAGTGGCTGGAGAGTAAAACAGTGGATAATGAGGAAAATAGAAGAGAAGGATAAAGAAAACTGGATTAAGAAACAGCTGGAAGAAATGGAAAAATGACAAAGAGGATGAATAAAAAAAAAAGAGAAGGACAGGAGGTAAATGAAGACGAAGTAAACTAGATGAAGAGAGAAGGGAAAGAAAAAAGGCGGATTAGAGGAGAGAGAGAGAGAGAGAGAGAGAGAGAGAGAGAGAGAGAGAGAGAGAGAGAGAAAGAGAGAGAGAGAGAGAGGATAATGTAGGAAACAGAGATAGGAGATGAAACACGGAAGGTTAAGATAAAGGTTAACATAAGAACATAAGAATGGAGGAAACTGCAGCGGGCCTATTGGCCCATACTGGGCAGTCCCGTTTACACCCAACCCCTATTGCTCATATGAGCATCCAACCTATGTTTGAAGCAATTCAGCGTATTCGAGTTAATGATGATATTTGGTAACTTGTTCCATTCATCCACTACTCTGTTTCCAAACCAGTGTTTACCTATTTCACGCCTAAATCTAAATTTGTCCAATTTAAAACCATTGTTACGAGTTCGCTCCTGGTTGGATAATTTGAGTACCTTTGTAATGTCCCCTTTGTTTAGCCCTGCCTTCCATTTATACACCTCTATCAGGTCGCCCCTCGCTCTACGTCTCTCAAGGGAGTGCAAATTAAGATGCTTTAACCTGTCTCTATACTCAAGGTTCCTGATACCCGGGATTAGTCTTGTCATTCTCCTCTGGATTCTTTCCAAGGATTCTATATCCATTCTGTAATACGGTGACCAGAACTGGACTGCGTAATCCAGGTGTGGTCTCACAAGAGCAAGATACAGTTTTAGGATGACCTCGCTAGTCTTGTAACTAACACTCCTTTGTATGAACCCAAGTACTTTATTAGCCTTGTTACGAGCAAAAACACATTGTTTACTTGGCTTAAGGTTCCTACTTATCATTACTCCTAAATCTCTCTCGCAGTCGGATTTCTCTATGGCATCGTTGTTCATCTGGTATCTGGTTTCCCTGTTTACATTTCCTATACTGAGTACTTTACATTTGTCAATGTTGAATTTCATCTGCCATTTTTCAGACCATTCGAAAAATTTGTTTAGATCCTCCTGTAGTTTTGCCGAGTCCTCGTCAGATTTGATAACACGTCCTATTTTAGTATCATCAGCAAATTTACTTATGTTGCTGTCTATGCCGATATCTATGTCGTTTATGTATATAATAAACAATAATGGTCCAAGTACTGAGCCTTGGGGAACTCCACTTGTGACGTTGCTCCAATGGGACTTAGTGCCGTTAATGCTCACTCGCTGTTTCCTGTCCTGTAACCACGCCCTAATCCATTTAAGGATGTCACCTTTGATGCCATGAGCTTCTACCTTTCTAATTAGTCTTTCGTGGGGTACTCTGTCGAAGGCTTTGCTAAAGTCGAGATATACCACATCATAATTGTGCCCCTCGTCCACTGATTCGAAAACTGATGAAAAGAATGTTAATAGATTAGTTAGGCAAGAACGTCCGCTTGTGAAGCCATGCTGGGAATCATTGATCAATCTGTGCTTCTCCAGGTGATTTCGAATAGAGTTTGAAATGATTGCTTCCAGTAATTTGCCTACTATTGATGTTAGACTGATTGGGCGGTAGTTAGAGGATAGTGATCTATCCCCCTTCTTGAAGATCGGTATTACATTCGCTATCCTCCAGGATTCTGGTACTACACCTGTTTTTAAGGTCATGTTAAACAACTTTGCTAAGGGCATACTAAGCTCTTCCTTACATTCCTTTAATACTCTGGCAAATATCTCATCGGGACCAGGTGACTTATTAGGCTTTAGTTTGTCTATTTGCTTACTAACATCGTTACTAGTCACTACTATCTCACTTAATTTGTTTTCTTCACTATCTCTGAATAGAGTCGGTGCCTCGGGTATCATGTTTAAATTTTCGCTGGTGAAAACTGTTGAAAAATATTTATTCAAATTATTGCTCATTTCTCCGTCGTTATCAGTGAGCTCGCCGGAGTCTGACCGTATTGGTCCAATCTTTTCTCGTGTTTTAGTTTGGTACATTTGGTAGAATCCTTTGGGGTTTGTCTTTGCCTCCCTTGCTATCCTTACCTCATTATTCCTCTTTGCTTTCCTTATCTCGGTTTTAACCCTACTCGCCAATACCCTATAATAGTCCCGGAGGTGAATTTCGCCACGATTTATCCTTCTACCTATAGCCTTCCTTTGGCCAATGATGTTCTTTAAATAATTATTTATCCATTTAGGGTCATTGTTGTTTGATCTGAGTTTTTTGTATGGTATGTTCTGCCTTTGTGCATTAAGTAACTCACTATTTAAATTGTCGTGGAACTCGGCAATCTCAGATCTCGTTATCAGGTCGGTGTCATCTGTCAGGTTCACGGCCAAGCGCGACACCCCCTCTCTTAGCTGCCTCTTTAAACTGTCAAAGTTTGCCCTTCTGAAATCTGGTACTTTAGTGGAATTTTCCTTACGTCTGCCCTGAAAATCTAACTGGAATCGAATTTCTTTGTGATCGCTGTTTGCAAGTTAAGCAAGAATAGGGAAGAAGAAGAGTACGGAGAGAGAGAGAGAAGAAAAGCGAGGAAGAGGAAGAGAAGGGGGGGAGAGAGAGAGTAGGGAGAAAAAGAGAGAGAGAGGAGGAGAGAAAGAGAAGAGAAAGAGAAAAAGGAGATAAACAATAAAGATAGAGAAAAAAATCAGGAGAAATTGGACAGAGAAAAAGATGAAGAGAGAGAGACAAAGAAGACGATGGAGGGCTTAGAAAGAAACACAAAAATAATTAAAACGGAACTGAAAATGGCCAAGAGAACTCCGAGTTAACTGACAAAAACGATGATAAAATAAAAATGTAAATTAAAGAATATTTAGAGAAAATAAAAGAATCAAAGTAAGTCAGTATCGTGGTAAAAATTGAACTTGAAGGAATATTTATTGTGAGAATGAAGGAAATGTTTTTTGTCTAATAAAAGAGATTAAATTCATTACAAAAGTTAAGGGAATATTGTGAGAATGAGGGAGAATGAAATAATATTGTATATGAAAGAAATAGTTTGAGAATGAAGGAAAAATAAATATTAATGAAAAAAGCATTTGATTGAGCTACAAAATTACAAGACTTTAGTAAGGAAATATTTTAGAGTATCAAGGAATTTGAAAAATAGAAAGAAAAAAATAATGAGAGAGTATAATGTAGGGTCGAACAGGTCCTTCAGCAACTAGGGACTAGGCAGAAGTGTGTTGAAGATGATGGCAACTAATAGACCTACTGTCAGAGGAAAGGAGGAACAAAGGGGACGTTTTGAGGGCAGGAACAACATAATAGAGTTTTGAGTCCCAGAGAGCCATTTTGAAGAAGCCGAGACTGTTAGAAGAAACATCATAATATCTGAGAAAACACTCTGAACTTGTCAGCACCAGCTCACATAATGAAACACACCCACTGCCTCACATATTATAACACACCCACTGCCTGACGTAATGAAACACACCCACTGCCTCACATATTATCACACACCCACTGCCTGACATAATGAAACACACCCACTGCCTCATATTATCACACACCCACTGCCTGACATAATGAAACACACCCACTGCCTGACATATTATAATTACACTGGTCAACAAAGTTTTTGTTGCATTGCTATAAACACTTGATTCTACCTAATTTGGGTGTGCTGATCTCATATCTGAAGTTAGTTTCTTTCTGTAAGCTCTAGTTTTTTTGCAATCAAGGTATTTTGAAATTTCAAAATTTCGTCTTCGTCTTATTGACCTCGTCGTCTATCTTGAAAAATATGTCATTAAACTGTCATTAAATTAGCTGGGTAATAAACAATAAAATATTACATATTCTAAATTTATTCAACAACACAATTTGAAACATGTTTCATCTAAAACAAAGGTTGAAATTTGTATAAAACTCATTGTTAGGTAAGAAATTTGTTACTATGAGGAGACAAAGCCCAATCACATTTTAGCCAGGTAGGAATTTGCGCTTGAAGCTCTTGCGTTTGTGAAATGTCTCAGGGCACTCTCGTTTAATGCTCCAGCAGTAGTCTGCCATCATATGTTTGTCCCATCTCCCTTGGTAGCGGTCTTCCATGGTCTTGAGATCCTGATGAAACCGCTCGCCTTGCTCGTCACTTACTGCCCCTAGGTTCTCAGGGAATCTATCAAGATGACTATATAGGAAATGGAGTTTGACACTCATATTGCATCCAAGGTCATGAAAGGCTGACAACATGGTTGCTACAAGGGTTTCATAGTTGTCAGCCTTTTTATTACCAAGAAAGTTTTCCATTACCGCCACAAATGAAAGCCATGCACCCCTTTCCTTGTCGTCCATCTTTCTGACAAAGTCTTGATCACGTACAAGTGCACGAATTTGTGGTCCATCAAACACACCTGCCTTTATCTTCTCAAATGACAAAGCAGGGTGAGCAGAGACTATGTGTTGGAAGCATTCACCATCAGTATTTAATGCTCTGACAAACTGTTTCATCAGGCCCAGCTTGATATGGAGAGGAGGAAATATGATCTTTTCTCGACTGACGATTGGATCATTGACAATGTTTGGCATACCAGCTTCCAGAGTCTCACGTAAGGGCCACTCCTTCAGGTTCCAATGCCTGTCTCTAGCTCGGCTGTCCCACATGCAAAGAAAGCAGGGATACTTTGTAAATCCTCTTTGTTGGCCAAGAAGGAAGTTCACCATTTTGAGGTCAACACAAATTGTCCAGTTGTGCTCATGGTATTTTAGCAGGTGAATCACAGTTTTAATGTCATTATACTCCTCTCGTAAGCACACAGAATGACCCACTGGAACAGCTGCATAGACATTACCATTATGTAGTAGCACACACTTCAGGCTACGCTTACAACTATCTAGAAATAATCGCCAGTCATTTGGACTATACAATGGAATCCCTAATTCCTGGAGAAGACCCGGGATATTATGACAGTAAACAAACTTATTCTCCTCTGTAAAGAATGGCACAAAATCCTGTTCCCGCTTTCTGAAGTCTGAAACTTTTGTGGTCTGGTTCAGTAGAGCCTTTTCTTGCAACCTAGAAGCTAGAACTTCTGCTGCATTTTTGGAGAGACCCAAATCACGCACAAGGTCATTCAGCTCTGGCTGACTAAACTTCTGAGGGGTTGATGACTCTGGTGTACCATCAGAAGAATCGTCGGAATCTGCAAGTATTTCTTGAGTTTCATGTTCACTCTCTTGGTCTTTGTCGCTTCCCTCCTCTTCAGCTGGAGACAACCCATTAAAAACTGGAACTGGTAGCTCATCAGAGTGCAAAGTAGGTCGAATTGCTGAAGGGATACTAGGATACGATATTTTATGTTTGTTTTTCTTGCCAACACCCTTCGTATTGATCAGACAAAAATAGCAGTCAGTTGTGTGGTCCTTCGGTTCTCGCCAGGTCATGGGAATTCCGAACGGTAAGCCCTTACGTTTTCCTTTTGTCCAGTCACGCAGCATTTCTTCGCAGTTATGACACACAGCATGTGGAGCCCATTTTTTGTCTTGGTCGCCAAGAGTAAGTCCGAAGTACGCTTTATAGCCGCGCCTCACAAACGATGTTATATTGCGCCTCTGACGAATAAGCGTGAAGTATCCACAAATATAACAGAAGGCATCAGGTTTGTTCACACATTGATTTCTCTTTGTAGCCATGACCAAATCTGAAAGACAAAACAGACAAAATTATATCTCCCTATTGATACCATAATCGTGTAATTAATTAATTTGACCGCAAACGGCTTGAATGTAAAACCTCAAAATGCATGAAAACTGGAGCATGCAGAACAAAACTGGTTTCAAATATGAAATCAGCAGATCAAAAATGGTAAGAAACAGTAAAGAAATCTCATGCAACTGGGAATTATAAAAAATTTGTTGTCCTGTGTTATCACACACCCACTGCCTCACATATTATCACACACCCACTGCCTCACATAATGAAACACACCCACTGCCTGACATATTATCACACACCCACTGCCTCACATATTATCACACACCCACTGCCTGACATAATGAAACACACCCACTGCCTCACATAATGAAACACACCCACTGCCTCACATAATGAAACACACCCACTGCCTCACATAATGAAACACACCCACTGCCTCACATATTATCACACACCCACTACCTCACAGGTTAACACACACCCACTGCCTGACATAATGAAACACACCCACTGCCTCACATAATGAAACACACCCACTGCCTCACATATTATCACACACCCACTGCCTCACATATTATCACACACCCACTGCCTCACATAATGAAACACACCCACTGCCTCACATAATGAAACACACCCACTGCCTCACATATTATCACACACCCACTGCCTGACATAATGAAACACACCCACTGCCTCACAGGTTAACACACACCCACTGCCTGACATAATGAAACACACCCACTGCCTGACATAATGAAACACACCCACTGCCTCACATAATGAAACACACCCACTGCCTCACATATTATCACACACCCACTGCCTCACATAATGAAACACACCCACTGCCTCACATAATGAAACACACCCACTGCCTCACATATTATCACACACCCACTGCCTGACATGTTAACACACACCCACTGCCTCACAGGTTAACACACACCCACTGCCTGACATAATGAAACACACCCACTGCCTCACAGGTTAACACACACCCACTGCCTGACATAATGAAACACACCCACTGCCTGACATAATGAAACACACCCACTGCCTCACATAATGAAACACACCCACTGCCTCACATATTATCACACACCCACTGCCTCACATAATGAAACACACCCACTGCCTCACATAATGAAACACACCCACTGCCTCACATGTTATCACACACCCACTGCCTGACATGTTAACACACACCCACTGCCTGACATAATGAAACACACCCACTGCCTGACATAATGAAACACACCCACTGCCTCACATATTATCACACACCCACTGCCTGACATAATGAAACACACCCACTGCCTGACATAATGAAACACACCCACTGCCTGACATAATGAAACACACCCACTGCCTGACATAATGAAACACACCCACTGCCTCACATATTATCACACACCCACTGCCTCACATAATGAAACACACCCACTGCCTGACATAATGAAACACACCCACTGCCTCACATATTATCACACACCCACTGCCTGACATAATGAAACACACCCACTGCCTGACATAATGAAACACACCCACTGCCTGACATAATGAAACACACCCACTGCCTGACATAATGAAACACACCCACTGCCTGACATAATGAAACACACCCACTGCCTCACATAATGAAACACACCCACTGCCTCACATAATGAAACACACCCACTGCCTGACATAATGAAACACACCCACTGCTTCACATATTATCACACACCCACTGCCTCACATATTATAACACACCCACTGCCTGACATAATGAAACACACCCACTGCCTCACATAATGAAACACACCCACTGCCTGACATAATGAAACACACCCACTGCTTCACATATTATCACACACCCACTGCCTCACATATTATCACACACCCACTGCCTGACATAATGAAACACACCCACTGCCTGACATAATGAAACACACCCACTGCCTGACATAATGAAACACACCCACTGCCTGACATAATGAAACACACCCACTGCCTCACATATTATCACACACCCACTGCCTGACATAATGAAACACACCCACTGCCTGACATAATGAAACACACCCACTGCCTAACATAATGAAACACACCCACTGCCTGACATAATGAAACACACCCACTGCCTGACATAATGAAACACACCCACTGCTTCACATATTATCACACACCCACTGCCTCACATATTATAACACACCCACTGCCTGACATAATGAAACACACCCACTGCTTCACATATTATCACACACCCACTGCCTCACATATTATCACACACCCACTGCCTCACATATTATCACACACCCACTGCCTCACATATTATCACACACCCACTGCCTGACATAATGAAACACACCCACTGCTTCACATATTATCACACACCCACTGCCTGACATAATGAAACACACCCACTGCCTCACATATTATCACACACCCACTGCCTCACATAATGAAACACACCCACTGCCTCACATAATGAAACACACCCACTGCCTCACATATTATAACACACCCACTGCCTGACATAATGAAACACACCCACTGCTTCACATATTATCACACACCCACTGCCTGACATAATGAAACACACCCACTGCCTCACATATTATCACACACCCACTGCCTCACATATTATCACACACCCACTGCCTCACATCTTATCACACACCCACTGCCTGACATAATGAAACACACCCACTGCCTCACATAATGAAACACACCCACTGCCTCACATATTATCACACACCCACTGCCTCACATAATGAAACACACCCACTGCCTCACATAATGAAACACACCCACTGCCTCATATTATCACACACCCACTGCCTGACATGTTAACACACACCCACTGCCTCACATAATGAAACACACCCACTGCCTCACATATTATAACACACCCACTGCCTCATATAATGAAACACACCCACTGCCTCATATAATGAAACACACCCACTGCCTCATATAATGAAACACACCCACTGCCTCATATAATGAAACACACTCACTGCCTCACAGGTTAACACACACCCACTACCTCACAGGTTAACACACACCCACTGCCTCACAGGTTAACACACACCCACTACCTCACAGGTTAACACACACCCACTGCCTCACAGGTTAACACACACCCACTGCCTCACAGATTAACACACACACCCACTGCCTCACATGATGACAAATCGGACAAACCTCTACAGTGGTTAGAGTCAGTGAGGCATACCACACTCGTAACATCATTGCCGTCCCACCTACCGTATACGACACCACATTAAACTTAACCCAACCTTGATAATTTTTGTACTGTCGTTACTACTAGTCCATAACTCATTGTGGTGGAGGGGGGGGGGGTGTGTAAGTGTATGGAGGAGGTTTTTGTTTCAAGGGTATGTTAGAGTGTGTGTCGTATCGGTTGCGTTTGAGGTAGTTTACAAGTGGGGTTTGTGTGTTTCGGTGTGTTTGGGAGGTGTGTATTGTATGGGCCGAGTTTTGAGGGTCGGATGTCTTGTGTGGGTTATGTTAAGGAAAGTGTGTTATGTTAGGGAATTATTGGGAGGTTTTTATTGTTTGCGATGTTTTAGGGAGTGTGTGATGTGTAAGGTGTGTTGTGTAAGGTGTGTTATATAACGTGTGTTTCGTGAGGGTATTTTTGGGGAGTGGATATATTTGTGATGGAGGTTGTGTTGTGGGAGGATGTTAGGGGAGGGTGTGTCATGGGGTGTGTGATGTGTGGTGGAATATAGAATGTTTTATGGGGAGAGGATGTTGTGTGGGAGGGTGTAGAGTGTGTTGTGGGAGGGTGTAGAGTGTGTTGTAGTAAAAGTGTTTTGTGTTGTGGTGTGCTGAGTACACGAGACAGACAGAGAAATAGAATTCAAACACACTAGAGAACAAAAATACTTTGTTGTGATTAATGAAAATTTAGTAGATATAGTCAAAAAGAACGGAGGCATAACAGTGGCCGCCTTCTCTTCCTCTGCCATTACTCTCTGGTCCCAGCAAGTGTTGTGGTGGTGTTGTGTGGTGAAGCAGACTCACAGAGACCGCCACATCTGGATAATAACTATTCAGATGCCTCACTGCCTTATCTAGCGCCCATCAGACTTCCACTGTTATCATTTTTATAAGTGACAAATGAGCATCGTGGCGATCAGCTGAGCGATAGCGCGGCTTTGCCTCGGGCTTCAACTGTTTGCATTCCTCACTTTTATGACTTGATATATTACGATGGAGAGATAATATTTCATCGGGTATAGATACCTTTTGAAAGTCTCATTTATTATTTGATGTATTGCAAGGCGGAGGAGATATTTTCCGTGGGCCAGATATGTCTCTTTGTTGGTCTCGTCCCATTAGTCAAATGAGTAACTTTCGTTGACATGGCTACTGTGACGTTACGTTCCTGAATAGCTCTACTAAAAGTAGCTTTTTATATCTAAGAGTGACGAGGAAAAAACTTAATGCACTATAAACGTTCTGCATATTTTTTATCCCTCGCCGTGAATGTGGATGGGAAAGATAGTTTATCTGTTCGTTCGTCCGTCTAAATGTCAGTAGGAGCTGTCTTCTGAAACACTCTTGGCCAGACGGTGAGAAGACTCCACCCGTCCATACATCTTGATGAGCACCACAGTAACACACAAGTTGTACAATGCGTCACATATTTGCCCTTTTCCGCTCTAAATAAATTGGATCACTTATTTCCCCTAAAGATTAACCATTCTAACGTTAACCTAAACCTAACCTAACCAAACCTAGCCCCCAAGTAACATTAGGGAGATTAATTTTTAGGTGAAATAAACTGGGATATCTAATTATCAGGCAAGCCGATAAGCTTTTCCTTAACCTTCACCTTTAGCTAATTTTACGTTAATGTTTGTGGTCGGATACAAAGCGCGGCGTCATCTCCAATCAATATTTACTTGTGGGCTTTATTCATTTCTTTATATAATTGCATCTAAAATATTACCAACTATTTTGTCTTCTTCAGCATGTCTTCTTATTGTTGTTCTTTTACTAATATACTGAATTTTTTTGTTAACCTCATGATTTCTTTATTGGTTTATTTATGACCTGATTCATTTAGTTTTATATTTAAATCTTACAAAAAATATAATAAAAATAATGTTTAAGACAGAAATAACAGATTATTAAGGAAAACAAGATATGAATAGATCTAAAAAATATATATATGTATAAATATATTCTTTTAATGAGTTAACCACCTGTGTTGTGTTAGCCATCAGTGTTGTGTTAATCACCTTTGCTGTGTTAACTACCTGTGTTGTGATAACCACCTGTATTGTGATTACCGCCTATGTTAACCACCTGTGTTGTGTTAACTATCTTTGATGTGTTAACTACCTCTGTTGTGTTAACCACCTGTGTTGTGTTAACTACCTATGTTAACTACCTGTGTTGTGTTAACTGCCTGTGTTGTGTTAATCAGCTATGTTGTGTTAACTACCTGTGTTGTGTTAACTACCTATGTTAACTACCTGTATTGTGGTAACCATCTGTGTTACTTAACCATCTGTGTTGTGTTAACTACCAGTGTTGTGTTAACCACCTGTGTTGTGTTAACTATCTGTGTTGTGTTAACCACCTGTGCTGTGTTAACTACATGTGTTGTGTTAACCACCTGTGATGTGTTAACCACCTGTGCTGTGTTAACTACCCGTGTTGTGTTAACTATCTGTGTTGTGTTAACCACCTGTGCTGTGTTAACTACATGTGTTGTGTTAACCACCTGTGTTGTGTTAACTACCTGTGTTGTGTTAACTATCTGTGTTGTGTTAACCACCTGTGCTGTGTTAACTACCCGTGTTGTGTTAACCACCTGTGTTGTGTTAACTACCCGTGTTGTGTTAACCACCTGTGCTGTGTTAACCACCTGTGTTGTGTTAACTATCTGTGTTGTGTTAACCACCTATGTTGTGTTAACCACCTGTGTTGTGTTAACTACATGTGTTAAGTACCTGTGTTGTGTTAACTACCTGTGTTGTGTTAACTACATGTGTTAACTACCTGTGTTGTGTTAACTACCTGTGTTGTGTTAACCACCTGTGTTGTGTTACCTACATGTGTTAACTACCTGTGTTGTGTTAACTACCTGTGTTGTGTTAACCACCTGTGTTGTGTTAACTACATGTGTTGTGTTAACCACCTGTGTTGTGTTAACCACCTGTGTTGTGTTAACTATCTGTGTTGTGTTAACCACCTGTGCTGTGTTAACTACCCGTGTTGTGTTAACCACCTGTGTTGTGTTAACTACCCGTGTTGTGTTAACCACCTGTGCTGTGTTAACCACCTGTGTTGTGTTAACTATCTGTGTTGTGTTAACCACCTGTGTTGTGTTAACCACCTGTGTTGTGTTAACTACATGTGTTAACTACCTGTGTTGTGTTAACTACCTGTGTTGTGTTAACTACATGTGTTAACCACCTGTGTTGTGTTAACCACCTGTGTTGTGTTAACCACCTGTGTTAACCACCCGTGTTGTGTTAACCACCTGTGCTGTGTTAACCACCTGTGTTGTGTTAACCACCTGTGTTGTGTTTACCACCTGTGTTAACCACCCGTGTTGTGTTAACCACCTGTGCTGTGTTAACCACCTGTGCTGTGTTAACCACCTGTGTTGTGTTAACCACCTGTGTTAACCACCCGTGTTGTGTTAACCACCTGTGTTGTGTTAACCACCTGTGTTGTGTTAACCACCTGTGTTAACCACCCGTGTTGTGTTAACCACCTGTGTTGTGTTAACCACCTGTGTTGTGTTAACCACCTGTGTTGTGTTAACCACCTGTGTTAACCACCCGTGTTGTGTTAACCACCTGTGTTGTGTTAACCACCTGTGTTGTGTAAACCACCTGTGTTGTGTTAACCACCTGTGTTAACCACCCGTGTTGTGTTAACCACCTGTGTTGTGTTAACCACCTGTGTTGTGTTAACCACCTGTGTTAACCACCCGTGTTGTGTTAACCACCTGTGTTGTGTTAACCACCTGTGTTGTGTTAACCACCTGTGTTAACCACCTGTGCTGTGTTAACCACCCGTGTTGTGTTAACCACCTGTGTTGTATTAACCACCTGTGTTGTGTTAACCACCTGTGTTAACCACCTGTGCTGTGTTAACCACCTGTGCTGTGTTAACCACCTGTGTTGTGTTAACCACCTGTGTTAACCACCCGTGTTGTGTTAACCACCTGTGTTGTGTTAACCACCTGTGTTAACCACCTGTGCTGTGTTAACCACCTGTGCTGTGTTAACCACCTGTGTTGTGTTAACCACCTGTGTTGTGTTAACCACCTGTGTTAACCACCTGTGTTGTGTTAACCACCTGTGTTAACCACCCGTGTTGTGTTAACCACCTGTGTTGTGTTAACCACCTGTGTTGTGTTAACCACCTGTGCTGTGTTAACCACCTGTGTTAACCACCCGTGTTGTGTTAACCACGTGTGTTGTGTTAACCACCTGTGTTGTGTTAACCACCTGTGCTGTGTTAACCACCTGTGCTGTGTTAACCACCTGTGTTAACCACCTGTGTTGTGTTAACCACCTGTGTTGTGTTAACCACCTGTGTTGTGTTAACCACCTGTGTTGTGTTAACCACCTGTGTTGCGTTAACCACCTGTGTTGTGTTAACCACCTGTGTTGTGTTAACCACCTGTGTTAACTACCTGTGTTGTGTTAACCACCTGTGTTAACCACCTGTGTTGTGTTAACCACCCGTGTTGTGTTAACCACCTGTGTTGTGTTAACCACCTGTGTTAACCACCCGTGTTGTGTTAACCACCTGTGTTGTGTTAACCACCTGTGTTGTGTTAATACCTCAAAGTTGGCGAGAGTTGCTTAAGTCAGATGGTCAACTTGGAGACAGTTTGAGGTAATATACGACCCATTCCAGTTTAAACCCGCTTAAGTCCTCCGCCAAATCCCTGTTCAAATTACCTTCATTATAAGTAAAGTCGCGTCGAAAAGTTTGTATTGCATGTCGCTTGAGGTGAGAGTGAGAGGGGAGAGGAGAGGGAGAGATCACTTGAGGGGAGAGTGAAAGGGAGATGGAGAGTAAAAGTGAAAGGGAAAGGGAAAAGAAAAGAAAGCGTTACATGGGAAGGGAGAGGGGGGGGGGGGGGTTGAGAAGGGAAAGGAAGAGTTAGCGGGAAGAAGAAAATCCAGAGGGACGGATGTGGAAGAGAGAAGAGGGGGGAGAGGGGAGAAGAAAAAGAGAATGAAGAAAGTCAAAACGAGAGCGAGGAGGAAGTGGAGTAAGAGGGAAATAGAGGGGAAAGGAGAGGTAAGGGAAGGAACAGGAGAGGGGGATGGGAGAGGAAAAGGAAGGAGTAAAACGTTTGGTTACGGTAATATGTTCCACTACCCACAGGAGCAGAAGGGTGTCTCTCGGTCACCTGGTTTACTCGGATATAAAGATCCTAAATATAATACAAGAATTCGGTCATTCTTTGGACCACGAACTCTTTAACAAAACTTTTAACCGTTAGAAGAACAATGACTATGTTAATATATTTCTGGGAGCAAAAATTTAACTGCTGATGTTTTCGTTAATTTCTCTAGAACAAGTTTGTTGTGTCTTACTTCTACCCACTTCTTCCCTTGTCTCTCTAATCAAGGTGACATATTTTATTTTATTTTATTTTTTACAGGGAATAGCCCACCCGGGTACAGGTCATCGACCCACAACGGGGCCGAGGGGGCGAAAAAATAAGAGTAAAAAGAAATTAAAAATATAAAGGAAAAAGATTATATTAATCTACACCACGAAGATGCCGGAAATCAGCTTTTTAAAGTGAGACAGATTGTATGAAAGTGGAAACACAGAAGAAGGCAGAGTATTCCACAGTTTGGCTGTGTGAGGAAAGAATGATGTACTATATCGGGTTATTCTATTGTGACCGACATCCACAGAGAAACGGTGGGCACCGCGGGCAAGACGAGTGTTACGAGCCCACGGCCTTGCCGGCGGTACACAGGATGCCAAAACCACCGAACATTTCCCGTTAAAGTACCAGTGAAACAGAGAGAGTGAAGCAACATAGAGGCGAAGAGAAAGAGAAGAAAGATTACCAACTAAAGGAGGAGAGTTAATAAGACGAAATGCCTTTGATTCCGCCCTATCTAAAGTTGGACAGAAGAAGAGCCACCCCAGATATGAGAGCAGTACTCCAAATTAGGACGAATGAATCCCTTCTATACTTGAAGCAACTGCTCAGGAGTGAAGTAGTTACGGTATCTGTACAGCATTCTCAGCTTTCGGAAGGCAGCTTTAGCAATGTTGAGGATGTGTGGCTTCCATGACATATTAAAGGAAATGGTGAGGCCTAGCATATCTATTTTAGAATTTGGCAGAATGATAGCGTCCTGAAATGTGGAGATCATCTACTGTAATTTGGAAAGTGTTATTGGTAAATATTGAGTTTTATTACTATTTAATTTAACCAAGTTTCTACCTCCCCATTCGGGGATGCTGCACAAATCCGCATTGATTATTGTAATGATATCAGCTCTAGAAACAGATCTACCTTTTGTTTGAGAATTAGGGGGAAGGGGAAAATGTGAAGAAGAGTGAAGAGAAGAATCATCAGCGTAAGAATGGATAGAATTAGTCGTTATGTGAAGTAAATCATTGATAAAAAGAAGGAAGAGAGTAGGTGAAAGAACAGAACCCTGTGGGACACCACTATTAGTATAGAGAAAGAGTGAGAGATCGATCCCTCGACAACAGCTGCCATGGATCGGTTCTCAAGGAAGCTAGAGATTAGGGAACAAAGTGGGGGAGAGAAACTATAAGAGGGAAGTTTAGAAAGCAAAGACTTGTGCCATGCCCTGGCAAATGCTTTGTAGATGTCAAGGGCCACGACGAAAGTTTCTCCATAATCCCTAAGAGAGGATGACCAGAGATGAGTGCAGTAGGAGAGCAGATCACCAGTAGATCTCGCTTGGCAAAAGCCATACTGGTGATGTGACAAAAGAGAATGGCGTTCAAGGTGAACGAGAAAATGAGAGTTCAAGACAGTTTTGAAAATCTTAGAGAGGGATGAAGTTAGGGCAATGGGGCGATAGTCAGAGGGATTGGAATGGTCACCCTTCTTCGGGATGGGTTGAACCGAGGCATGCTTCCAAAAAGAAGGAAAAGCTTGGGTTTTGAGGCAAAGGTGAAATAGGCGAGCTGGCACGGGGGCCAAAATTTCAGCACTCTCCCTTAGAACACGTGGGGGTATTCTGTCCGGTCCATGCGCTTTACTCACATCCAACCTGGATAACACACCAGCAACCCTACAAGTGGAGATTATAGGAAAGTGCATAGGTTCAGTAGGAGGAACAGGAGTCGGAGGGAGAGAGTTGGAATCGTCTAAGGTGGAGTTAGAGGAGAATAAGGTGCCAAAGAGATTGGCTTTATCAGGGGGAGAGTTGGCTATAGAGTTATCAAGTCGGAAGAGAGGAGGAAAAGAGGGAGTGCAAAAGTTATTACAGACGTTGTTGGTTAAGGACCAGAAGGATTTACTAGATGAAGAGTTAGTCAGTACAGCGGTCTTTCTTTTTTTTAATTATAAAATTCCTCTTGGCCCTGTATGAATAAATGGTTTCAGATCTATACAAGTCAGAGAAGTAATATCAGTATCATAAATATATAATTAAGTTATTATGTTTGGGCTACACGTCCTTAACACCGAACACCAAATAATGATGTTAATGTATGTATAATATTTTATGGCCCAAATACAAATATTCACATAATTCAAATAATTCAACTATTTATCTTTCTTTTGATTATACACACACACACACACACACACACACACACACACACACACACACACACACACACACACACGACCATCAACCGCCATCTCACTATATGTAAATTAATTTGGCCGGCAGCATTTGAGCAACAGCAAAAAAATAACACACTTCCTTTCGGCGTCTTCATAATGCAACATCTCAACAGAGACAAGGAATGTGCAATTGAAAGCCAAGACGACGCAGGAAACGGCATTCTTATGGACCATTAAGAGACAGACACTCATAGGGACGCTAGACTGATACAGTCATGCTCCCTCAAACGTGTCATTTTCACGGATAAATTTGATTACACTTGTTTTGGTCGGTAACTGGGATTGTTAGAGCATAATAACTTTATTTCGGTTGTTAGGTTGATTATTAGACTTCAATAATTTTGTTTTGATTATAGATGAGATTAATAAGAGTTTAATGACTTTGTACTGAGTGACGTTGCTGGAAGTTTTTAGAGTAAATTTAACTTGATCGGTAATTGTTAAGTTTCTCGACGGTTGACTTGTTGTAAAGGTTGTGATATACAGTACAGTAGCTTTTGTTGACACCAGAACCAAACGCCTCTGAGTGGTGCAACACATAACAAAAAGCTGCCAACACACATAACAAAAAGTAGTAACACTAGATATGACGTCGGATAATGGCCCTGCACAGCACATAATGGCACTATACAATGCATAGTGTACTACACAACACTTATTGGCACTGCACTACTCAACACATATACTGTACACAAATAGTTTCACTGTGCCACTGTGCTGTGTCTTGCCACTATGTGTTCTAACACAGTGTCACTAAGTGCGTAATTGCACTAAACAACATATAGTGGCATTAAACAACACATAGTGGCAGTAAACAACACATAGTGGCACTAAACAACACATAGTGGCACTAAACAACACATAGTGGCAGTAAACAACACATATTGACACTAAACAACACATAGTGGCACTAAACAACACATAGTGGCACTAAACAACACATAGTGGCACTAAACAACACATAGTGGCACTAAACAACACATAGTGGCACTAAACAACACATAGTGGCACTAAACAACACATAGTGGCACTAAACAACACATAGTGGCACTAAACAACACATAGTGGCACTAAACAACACATAGTGGCAGTAAACAACACATAGTGGCACTAAACAACACATAGTGGCACTAAACAACACATAGTGGCACTAAACAACACATAGTGGCACTAAACAACACATAGTGGCATTAAACAACACATAGTGGCACTAAACAACACATAGTGGCACTAAACAACACATAGTGGCAGTAAACAACACATATTGACACTAAACAACACATAGTGGCACTAAACAACACATAGTGGCAGTAAACAACACATAGTGGCACTAAACAACACATAGTGGCACTAAACAACACATAGTGGCACTAAGCAACACATAGTAGTACTGAGCAACACATAGTGGCATTAAACAACACATAGTGGCACTAAGCAACACATAGTGGTAGTAAAGAACACATAGTGGCACTGAGCAACACATAGTAGTACTAAGCAACACCTAGTGGCATTAAACAACACCTAGTGGCATTAAACAACACCTAGTGGCACTAAACGACGCACTGTACATCACACACTGACACTATACACCACATCACACACTAGCACTATACACCACATCACACACTGGCACTATACACTACATCACACACTGGCACTATATACAACATTACACACTAGCACTATACACCACATCACACACTGGCACTATACACCACATCACACACTGGCACTATACACCACATCACACACTGGCACTATACACCACATCACACACTGGCACTATACACTACATTACACACTAGCACTATACACCACATCACACACTGGCACTATACACCACATCACACACTAGCACTATACACCACATCACACACTGGCACTATACACCACATCACACACTGGCACTGTACACTACATCACACACTGGCACTATACACCACATTACACACTGGCACTATACACCACATTACACACTGGCACTATACACCACATTACACACTGGCACTATACACCACATTACACACTGGCACTATACACCACATCACACACTGGCACTATACACCACATCACACACTGGCACTATACACCACATCACACACTAGCACTATACACCACATTACACACTGGCACTATACACCACATCACACACTAGCACTATACACCACATCACACACTGGCACTATACACCACATTACACACTAGCACTATACACCACATCACACACTAGCACTATACACCACATCACACACTAGCACTATACACCACATCACACACTAGCACTATACACCACATTACACACTGGCACTATACACCACATCGCACACTGGCACTATACACCATATCACACACTGGCACTATGCACCACATTACACACTGGCACTATGCACCACATTACACACTGGCGCTATACACCACACCACACACTAGCACTATACACCACATCACACACTAGCACTATACACCACATCACACACTGGCACCATACGGCACATCACACACTGGCTCTATACACCACATCACACACACTACACACATACACACTGCACTACACCACATCACACTGGCTCTATACACCACATCACACACTAACACTATACACCACATTACACACTAGCACTATACACCACACACACTGGCACTATACGCCACATCACGCACTGGCTCTATACACCACATCACACACTGGCACTATACAACATAAAACAGACACTACACAAAACTTTCATAATGTAACTGCAAAAAACATAATCTTACGACACAAAATATTTCATACTAAAACTATACACAATTAATTTGGGACTACACAACACACAGCTGCGCTACACAACACACAGCTGCGCTACACAACACACAGCTGCGGTACACAACACACAGCTGCGCTACACAACACACAGCGGCGCTACACAACACGTCACGGTGGCAGTAGAGCGGCAGCAACATCCTCGTTTCACGCCTCGTCGACCACGCCGCCAGACGCGTATGCAAATTACTGTGGGAAAAACTGAGAGTGCCGGGCGTGTGTGGCGGGTGCCTGGCACTGCTGGCACCGGTTCTGTTGGCTTTGACGGCATTTCTGGTAATGCTGTCACTGATGACTATATTGGTACTATTTTCAATGTTGTCATTACTGAAAGCGTTGGCAATCCTGATAATGTTGGTGGTGGTATGAAAGTCGGCACTGTTAAAAATGTTGTCATTACTGAAAACATTAACACCATTGACAATTTGACTTGATTGACAATGTTGGTACTAATGATTATGAAGGAATTACTTACATGACATACAGTACTATGCACTGTTGACACTATTGGCACTGCTGTTTTATCTTGTATTTTTTTATTATTGTCGCTGATATTATACTAGAACTGTTGACTATGTTGGTACTACTGATAAGGTTAGTAGTGATGACATATCGATACTGCTGACAATGTTGGCACTGCACACAATGTGCGGCACTGCTGACAATGCTGACACTTTTGACTGCACAGTACTGATGCTGCTGAATATGGTAGTCCTGCTGACTATGTTGTTATTTTTTCATCATGACTTTTTCTACCTTTTTGGTTTTGCTGACAATGATTACACTCCCGACTATTATTGGCACCACTTAAAAGGCTATTACTGCTGACAATATTGACACTGTTGCTATTGATGAATATGTTGGCACTGCTAATAGTATTTGCTTTGCTGATAATGTTGATACCGCTGGCAATATTAATACTTTTGACAGTGTTGGAACTGTTCAAAGTGGCTGGAATATCTGCCTGTTGACACCCGCTCTGGTAGCACTTAATCTACTCTGAGAAATGTTAACACTGGTCAGATGATCTCATTTTAATACAAATGTACTGCACATAAGTGAGTACCAAAGAGTAGATGTTGATATTATAGTGCATTACTGAGCTTCAATAACTAAGGTGCGTTAATACATTAGTCATCAATAATAAACAATTAAGAATGATCTATAGTGTAGCTAATATTTAGTGTATATTGAGCTGGAGTAGAGGTAGAGGAAGTATACGACGGGATGTACAGTACAGGCAACATGTGCAGTTCATCATTTACTTCATATACAACAGTCTAATTATGATGCTAGATATGCTCTTGACACTTGTGTAGGTAGGAAGGCTGAAACAATATTATATACCTTATCACAACGTCTACTATTGAAACACAGTACATATAAAATAACGAAATCGAGGTAATAAACCGACTATTATGTTATATATATATATATGCTGTTGGCTGCCCTAATTGGTTTATTTATAATAGTTTTAAGGTGGTTAAGTATGACGGGTCACACCTGTATGTATTTAATTTAGAGGCTTTGCATGACGGAATAATTCTGACTCCTGACATTGTTTAATGATTTAGATCTAACACTCATGATTCTGTTATAGTTTAAAGCAACCACTTTGCTTGAATGATTAAGATATTAAGAGATTCAGTGTAGAGTCATCGGCATAAGGATGAAAACTATTGAAGGTGGTAAAAACATTGTTACCAAACAAACAGGTTAGCAGCTATCGTGGTGATCCACGTGGTACGCTGAAATAAGAAAAACAATGTGGGAGCTTGTACGAATGGCTGAGTACACCAGAATAAGGAAAAAGTATGAGTACGGGTCTCTCAGGTGCATCAGAATTAATTGTGAGACTCAGATGACGCCTTCCAACACTGCTGCAATCAAAATATAAATACAAATTAAAGGAAGGAAGAAGGAAAATGCCATTATATGATAGTCTGAACTGAGGAAGCGACGTCCTACCCTACTGATTGTTTTCTGTGTTTATCTGCTGTTTAGTGGACATTGTGAGGATCGGATTATCTGTGGCAGCCTTGGAGGCAACAACACTGTTGACCATAGTTGATATGGCTGTTGAAAAATACTTCAAATGCTTTTTCAGTAACAGAAAGGAATAAGATAAACCTGTGTAAGTAAGACGATGGGAGTAATTTTCCTTACACGAAGAGGAGAACGTTAGAGGTACGAAGAGACAGATGAGAAAGTTGGGACAGCGGCAGCAGTTCTGGAGTATCAGCTAATGACTCATCCACAACTGTACCTTTGTTAAACTGTAATAGCTTTTTATATAAGATCACAGATTAAAGGAACATTCAGGTCGATCCTCGGGGTTTGTGTATATTTATGAACGTGTTAATTCATCACCTAGCATAAACACAGTAAAATTACGGGGATGTAAGATTGACTGCAGAGTTTTACAGCAATGTTTATTTTTGTGACCAGAGAATAAGTTCTACTTTCTGGATCATCGATAAGGATTAAAAACATTGATAATTTATCAGCGTCGTAGTTTCTGGGAAAATTTGGTGTTCCTAAATTATTAGAAATTTAAAGTTAACTGTTTACTAACTTAAAAAAACAAAATATGGATGCTGTTAAAATAAAACTAAACAAATAAGTTTTTTTTTTCAAATAGAGTGTAAACATTTATTATCACCTCAGCTAGGGTAGATTTTATCGTGCAGATGAATTCTACATAAAACATGATCACCGAGACGTATTGTTTTCACGAGATTGTATTGAAAGTTAATCAGAATCAAACCCCAAATTTTCTTTCACATGAAAATAATATTAAAAACAAAAATTCAAAAAATACAAGTACATGGCCTCTGCCTGTGGGACAGGTAAAGTTTGAGAGATGAGTTCATTTATTTTTTTATGTCACCCGGAGTTTCAGCTCCAGAGGGTTCGTTTCCAAATTTCTCGACTCCATTCACTATAGTTTTAGACATTTCAGATTTGGATGTGGTTTTTTTCCTTAGGCTGTGTCGCATTGAGTAGTGTTTAGTAAGGTTACGTCTAAATTACGTTGTATTAGGCTGTATTAAACTAGGTTGTGTTAGGCAAAGATTGTGTTAGGTTAAGTTAGGTTAGGTTAGGTTTGATCTTATATCCCACTGGACCTGTCTTACCCCAATAAATCTTTCTTTTAACTCATGGATCTCTCTCTCTCTCTCTCTCTCTCTCTCTCTCTCTCTCTCTCTCTCTCTCTCTCTCTCTTCCCTTTCCTCCTTCACAGCAGAGCTTCCTCTCGCCCACACACACCTTCCTCCTTCCTCTCCCTTCTCGGATCTTCGTCTCCTTACACACACATTTCTTCCTCCTCCTCCTCTCTTTTAATCTTCCGCCTCACCCTCCTCTTCCTTCACCCTGATTCACCCTGGTTCACTCTGCCCAGCCTCCTCCCGTTCATGGTGATACGACACACTTAAAGTGAAGATAGAGAAAGGGGCAAGACAGACAGACAGGCAGACAGACAGACAGACAGACAGACAGACAGACAGACAGACAGATATTAGTGAAAGAAAGAGGGTTAGAGAGAGACAGTGAGAGAGAGAGAGAGAGAGACAAAACCGAAAGAAGGAGGAGAGGGGGAGAAAAAAAGAGGAAAGGGGAAACGAAGAAAGGAATATAAAGATAAAGAGAGAGAGAAAGAAAGATATAAATAGGTAGAGACAGCTATACAGTGAGGGGGAGAAAGAGAGAGAAAATAAGGCAAAGAGAAGGAGAAGGAGAAACAAATGGGATAAGAAGAAAGAGGTTAGAAATAACAGAAAAAAACGACAATTTACACACACACACACACACACAGAAAAGAGTGTCTCGACTCAACAGATCAACAGAGCCATGCGTGAACTACCACACGCCTCTTACCATGTCTCCTGAAGCTTCCACGATCCCCAACCCCCTCCTTCCGCCACCCTCCAAAACACCAGCATCGGGCCTGCATATATCCACGACATGTTACTTCCATCATGTCCACACCAGGAAGGAAAAAGCAAAATGAGAGCTGAGAAAACTATACCGCTTTAAAGCGCTTCCTGAGAAAATAAAACTCCGCCTGGTGACATCATTTATCACACCGATATTAACTTACCCAGCAATACCTCTTCATACTATGAGCACCACTCAAATATTAAAATTACAGGTGGTTCAAAATGAAGCCCTAAGATTCGTCACAGCCGAGATACATAGAGACCTGAGAATGAAACCCATTAACCAGTAGCTGCACACCCTGGCCAGCAGAATCTGGCAAAAGATAGAACGATCAGAGCAAGAACTCCTTTAAAGACTCCCACCAGATAACGACAACAACCATACATGGTTCCCAAAAAGTTACCAAATCTCAATAGGTCCATTACCACCCCCGATCTACACGGCCAAGCAATAGACAACCTCCCTAGACCAGCATCCGCCAGTAGGGTCGGCAGAATATGAAAAACAAGGCCCTTAAAACACCGATGTATGGGATAGGGTAGGATGTCTAGTTCCTCTACTGACAGACAATAACTAACCCATGACACAACCCTAACACACTATTAGCTTAGCTTGGCGGTCAGCTCGCCCTCTCTTACCTCCTCCTAAACTTCTTCAATTTCCGAACTATAACTTCCTTCCCCCACCTCTAATTTTCTTTCATCCTCCTTTCTCTACAAAAAAAAAAAAAAAAAAAAATCGACCCACACATCCACGTCTCGTCTCCCCAAAACGTCCCCCTGTCTCACTATCGCCACCTCATAATCCCATATGCCCCTCCACTACAACCTCCCGTCCTCTTATGTTCCACACGTCCCTAAGACCTTCAATACCCCCCCTCACACACCTCCTGACAACACCTCCAATCCCCTGCCTCCACGCTTCTCCCATGTGCTGCTCGTACCCACCTTAACATCACTACCGGATCATGCCCCCCCCCCCCCTACACACCAACAGCGGGCCAGATCTCCACGCCTCACCTCCCTGGGTCGTGTGTCAAAGGGGAGCGACATCTTCAACATGTTGAGTGCCACCCTGGTCCTCCACCTGCCTACTCGGGGTGAGGAAGAGGGAGAGTCATGAGGAGGATGAGGGAGAGAGGGAGGTAAGGAGGGTGAGGGAGTAACAAGGGGAGAGGGAGAGAAGTAAGCAGGGTGAAGGAGGAATGAGGGGAGAGTGAGGAAGGTGAAGAGAGTGAGGAAGGAATAAAGAGAGAGAGAGAGAGAGAGAGAGAGAGAGAGAGAGAGAGAGAGAGAGAGAGAGAGAGAGAGAGAGAGAAACGATTATAAAAAAATATGGTGACGAACATTTAAAAAACCAAAAAATACTGTTCTTGCGAAGATTGTAACATATAAATCCTGGACTAGTTACACTGGACAGAAATCAAATCTTATTAACCTCCCCATGCAATGATTCAGTAGCATTCCCGGTGTAACATTTAATGTGCACTCCCCCAGGATATCCACTCACCAGTTAATATTATACGTATAATGTATATCCCCACAGTTATTTGTATACATATACAGGATGTCCATAAATGATTACCCTAAAAACAGTATGCTCTCATGTTTTAATCAGGGTAATCATTTATGGACACCCTGTAGTATACACTCCCCTTGAAGTAGGGATCCTTGGGGCGGTGTGGATCCTTGGGATGGAGAGGATCCATGGGGTGGTGAAGATCCTTTGGGTGGTGAGGATCATTTGGGTGTTAGGATCCTTTGGGTGTTAGGATCCATGGGGTGGTGGAGATCCTTTGGGTGTTAGGATCCTTTGGGTGTTAGGATCCTTTGGGTGTTAGGATCCATGGGGTGGTGGAGATCCTTTGGGTGTTAGGATCCTTTGGGTGTTAGGATCCATGGGGTGGTGGAGATCCTTTGGGTGTTAGGATCCTTTGGGTGTTAGGATCCATGGGGTGGTGGAGATCCTTTGGGTGTTAGGATCCTTTGGGTGTTAGGATCCATGGGGTGGTGGAGATCCTTTTTGGGTGGTGAATTTTAATATTATTCCGTAAGGCACAAAAAGTAAATCAATAAACACAAACTCGGGATAAAAGAGACTAATTAATTAATTAATGGAACAAATGTAATATTACTAAATGTAATAAAAAGAAGAAGTGCAGGATAGGGAAAAGGATAAATATAAGGATAGATAAATCTTTAATGCGAGAAACAGCAATTCAAACGAGGTCTTATTACTGATAGTAGTTCTCCTCTCATCAAGCGTCAAGGGTTTTCTCTGCCTAGTTCAATCCCGCAATGATTGTGTTATAGTTTTACTCAGGAGTCCGCAAACCTCGTATATGCGGCTGGCATAACTGCATCCATAATATGTGATGAGCGGCCTGTTAAGTTGGTTGATGATGTAAGATAAGGCTGTTTAAACACGTGTTGCAGCAAACTCCAAATCCAATACACTTTGTTATACTGGGAAACATGATTTGGCAGCTGACAACACATACTGTACACAAGTACATACAACGCTTGTGACTATAACAGTCGGAATTCACAAGACAGTTTTTCTGAGATAGAGAGTAAGAATTTTTTTTCATTTGTTTCAGAGCCATATTTTGACTAAGGAATTAAACTGATACACAGCTGTAGATCCTGGACCTGCAGATTAATATTCTGAAACACGCTCACAAAACCGCAGTCATTTTAGGACATTTGAAAAGGCATCAGGTAACACTGAAACGAGTAGATTCCATAGTGTTTTAATTGTTTGGGTTAACGTACGGTTGCCAACAGACTTATGTAAGGAACATGACCTGTACTCTACTGCTCAAAACTCACTAATAATCACGCAACAGAACTTGTGGAAGGAGATTTTACTCAATTTCAATCAAATTTCGCAAAAATTGCAGAGGATGTTTAGTCTTGAATTTCATATGAGTCTTAATAAACATTTCCTTTTTATTGTTGAATAAGAAACAATACTTTGTTCCTGTATGTAATAATTGTTAAATATGTTATTTATATTGATTTATAATATATATGTATTAAGCAAATCATCCTATGTCGTGTATTAGTTAGGTAAAATATGTATTAGTTCGAGAAAATAGTTTGATAATTGGCGACATGGTATGAGCACTGTGTGGGTTCAAGGGTCCACCAACTCAGCAGATGAGTGGGAAGCGACAGACGAGCTTAGCTGGTGACAGAGTATGGTCCTGATATCTTGGTACAGTTGGTTTGGACTCAGGATATATGTATATGGAGATAAGTGGTTTATTCTTTTGTACTGTTCAGGTGTATGGTACGGCTGAGGCTAGAGTTTAGGTTAATTTAGGCTGTGGTTGTTTGTATTTAAATTGTTCTATTACTTGTCCTTGTAAATACGTTCTTAATTTTAATATAATACAAAATTATGCAGTGTATGATTCCTCCTCAATATGAGTTAATCTGAGGCTTATTAAAACCTGGTGGATATAATATTATAGTTATTATCCAGTAGAGTTACCCTGCTTGTTGTTGTGACCACTAGTGGCAGGAGTTTGTTACTTTATGCTTTCACAATCAAGCTTTACCTGATGTGGGTCAGTGACCTGTGCCCGGATGGGCTAATTCCTGAAAAAAAAACGAATTTGGCGAACCACAAGTTAGATGTTGATGAACCCCCAAACAAAGAAGAATCTTCGTCGGTCTCTAAACCCGTTTGATTTCAAGAAGCAGTGTTGGCTACATCGCCAATCAGCTGAGGAAGAATGATGTTAGGTACAAAGAAGGAAGCATCAAAGATTCCACGCAACAGGGTAGAGATCAGGGAGCCAGTAGAAGGTATTCATTAAATGAATCTACTCATCTGCCACCACAAAAGATCATTCTGACTGTTTCCACAAACAAGTCCTAACTTATTAATCTCATCTGTAAAGACCTCATTTCGTACACATATGGCATCGCACCCCACATGCTTTTCCTCACAGGAAGTGACCTTGTGCCTGTAGAAATCGCCAATGGAATAGTGATAAGACGACATAACATGGTTACAACCCAAGAGGAAGCTGACACTATAATCGTACAACAACTGGTTAAAGCAGGTGGTCAGCCAACTCTTGTGCTGGCAGATGATACAGACATCTTCGTTCTCTTATTACTCTTTGTGTGCAGTGGGGATCTTATTTGGCGCATCATGATGATGTTTCCCATACGAGGCCGGCTGTGACAGATATCAACGCCACAACACTCAAGGACCATGCCATTATTCCTGACTTGCTGGATCCTCATGGAACAACCAGCTGTGATGCTGTTGCAATTTTCTTCAAAATATTGTTCTGGTGCTCATCGCTTTAACTACCTTGGGGACACAGCCAAGACCATGCAGCCTAATGTTGTAGACCAGGTTTAGCAGTTAATTTTGGCTTTCTATGGGCAGTCGCGATGCCAATCGATGATAGAAGCACGTCTAAAGGTATGGTTCGCCAAGATGGGCAAGCGTATGGCTGCTGGTGCTCCAAACGCACAGACCCTTACCTCCCACTTATTTATTCTAATTGATTTTGCCACTTACATCGGCTAGTTTATTGTGCACCCCATACTCATCCTGTGAGTGGTAGCGCAAAAGGATTACAGAGTAGAGTTTACAAAGGGTCAGAATAACTAATCCCCGTGGTCAGTATTTCAAATAAATTCTTTGTATAGTTCCACACATATAGGGTAACTTACTTGCAACTGCGTGAATACAGGAGTGTGAGGCAATACATCTGGCCGCACACTCTGCCACTCACATTTGCGTGAGAGGCACTCAAGCACATTGGGTGTTTGGTTCTATACATGGGAGCTGATACAGCTAATAAGTGCAAAAAAGTGGATGCAATCTTAATATGTCGGCTATCTTGCCATTAGAGATGAAGTGTTGTGCCATTTCACACACAGTGTGCTTGGACCTGTCCCTAGAAGGTTCTGTCTTCACACAGTCGAGGACGTAGTGTTAAAGTATGTGGCCATATGTCTGGCCACACACTTTACATTTAGTCTTGTTCACATCTGCTTGAGGAACATACTGCCAGAGATACTTATACCCTAACCTTAGTCTAGCGGTTACAACATCTTGTAATCTAGTGATCTTGTTACTTGCTCCATATATTGTACATGTTTTATTTGATACATCTCGTCATGGTAGACTATGGATCGACTAGTGCCTGTTTGCACTTGAGTGCTTGCACAAATTCATCAATAAGTGCTTTCCTAATTACAGTTTTAAGGGTTCTTTTTGACAGACCCAGATTGTATTCAACAGTGTCTTTGCTAGACGCGAGTTTGGCGAGGGCATCAACTCTGTCATGCTCTTTGAGGCCTATGTGAGAGGGGATCCACAACAGTTTGATCTTGACACCCCGGTCAACAAGGTACGCATATTTGTGTTTGGCTTCAGAGACAAGCGCGTGAAAAGGGTGCCAAGTCCAAGTCGTGAGGATAGAGAGTCAGTGATGATGAGACTGTCAGTAACAGTGGTTTCAATGAATTTAATAGCTGTGAGTATGGCAACTAATTCAGTTTGTAGAGTGGATGCCCAGTTGTTAAGTCTAACTCCTTTTTCAATTGTATTACCGTTAGGTTGAGTCACAACGATATCACTTCCAGGCCTCCCATAGGCGGTTTTAAGAGATCCATTAGTGTAGATGGTCTGTGTGATATTATCATCAGTCTGTAGTGTTTATGTGTTCAAGAGCTCTTACTTTGGCAGTGTGTTGGAGATAAATACTTTGTATAATTATTTTTTTTTGGATGATATTTCGGTATTGTGATATCGAAAGGAACTGTCCGCCAGGGTGGCAGGAAGCGCTGTTGTGTCTCAACTTTGTACAGATGGTCTTGTCCAAACATCTTCATATGTGTAGGCGTAGCTGTAGTTTGGATCCATTTAGATTCACCAGTCGCTATATGGCGCAACGCACTTGAGTTGGACCCACCTTTTCTCGACCCAATTACACACAGTTGGTCAAAGAAAAACAGCTCTAACTGTCAGACCCCAACAGCAGTACCCAATGACACACCTCTGTCCCCAGCAGAGTTACTGAAACTGCTCAAGTGTTCGTGTAGCAGTGAGCAGGCCTGCAGCAGTCAGCGATGTGGCTGCAAGAACAATAGCTTACCGTGTACAAAATTCTGAATATTCTGTGATGGCAATGAGTGCTACAACGAATACACTATACAGGTACAACAAATTGAGAATGATGAACTTGATAACAGTGACCAATGGATAGTAAACATTATAATTATTATTTGCATGATTATATAGGGGGTTCTTGAGATGCTACTGTTGCAATCTGCATTTGTGTAACTTTGTATTGCTAATTAATAATTGGCAGAATTTTTGCTTTATCAATGTTTCTGTATTTAAAGGCAATCAACGGCTAAAATGGTCAATTGTGTATTATGGTAGCCATCTTGAATTTTGTGTGCTGGAATGATATATTATTGTAAGTAATCAAAATCCACGATGTAAATATGCATGCGAACCAATTTAACGATGTTACTATTTTCTAATAAATGTGTTACTCAAGGTATATGTAGGTATTAGTGACCATTTTGAGGTAAAGATAGCCGCCATATTATTTTTATAAATCTTAAAATTTAAATGATCATGAAATTGGATTTATCATAGCCTGAAACATAGAAAAGCATGTGATATTTGTATTCACATGATGAGTGGCTGCGAAGATATGCTGAAAAGTGATTCTCGGGATATTTTCACATCCTTGGCGGCCAACTTGTATATCTCAAATTGCCGAAGGGTTTAAACTCCACACCTCCCTGGATCTCATTATATACACCCAAAGATAAATAATCAGCAGAGAAAAAAATTTTAACAGAGAATTTGGGGTCAATACAAAAATCCTGGGTTGGCTTCCAGACTACCATAGACAATGATGGGTATAACACCATTCATTAAGTCCTGCTGGTATGTAAACCAAGGTCTATACTCTATGGACGTTGTTGTAAACAAGGTCTAAGGTATATCGTTCGTACACCGGTGCATTGAGCATCTAACTAACTATAATCTCTATGAACTCCATAAGATATGGGAACGGAAATTAAAACTGAAAACATGTTGGTCTGAGGGTGAAGTTTCAAGTACAAATGTATACATCTTCAGAATCAGTGTCATATATAACGGAGAACTTCAGAAGAAAACATCCCTTAAGTAAAAAAAAAAAAAAAAAAAACTCTCTCGTTTCCTTACTTAATGATCTGGAACAAATATTTAAACACCCTACACGTGTTCCACATCGACACGATCAACTTACACCGTCTTCAGCCTTCATAGGGTGAGAACGTCTGCCAACCTGGTCTGTCGGGCCCTCCCCTTCCCCATCTCCTCCTCCCCATCTGGATTTATCAACCTCCTCCCACCAACAGTTGTGTTCTGACCTCAGTTGTGTTCTGACCTCACTAGGGGAAAGGTCACGGCAGGGTTAGCTCCGGAGGGATAATTATCAGATATGGCCAGAGCAAGGTGCGGTCTTGGGTATGAGAGTTTGTTGACCAAACTGGAGTGGTCCACTGAAGAATTGGCGAAGGCCAAGTTAGAAATTGAGAGGGCCACGTTGGAGAACTTGAAATTAAGGGAAGAGCTGGCGATGTTAAAAGGAGAGGCTGGACGAGTAAAGCCAGTGGCTGACGAAAAATCAAGCGAGTGGAAAATTGTGAGTAGTGGGAAGACAAAGCTTTTGGTGAAGAAGCACACCAAGGATACGACAACAACGACAACAACAGCTAAGTGTACCAACCCGTTCAGTCCCTTGATAGACGAATTGGACGTTAGTACAGTCAGGGACAGGGATGACAAGGAAGGTATAAAAACTTTAATTGTTGGTGACTCACAGGTAAGGTACATGGACAGGGCCTTTTGTGGTAAAAACAAAAATAGGATGAGGGTGTGTTTGCCAGGAGCTGGGGTGGGGGATATAATTGACAGGATGGACAATATCTTGTCTGGTAATGGGAACAAACCCATTATCTGCCTCAGTGCAGGAGGCAATGATATTGGCCGGTGTAGGAGCGAGGAGCTTCTTGATAAGTTCAAGGCAGCCATAGATCGTATTAGGACTAAGGGAGGGATCCCTATCATATGCGGTGTCCTGCCTAGAAGGAGAGTTGGCAGTGAATGGTTGTCAAGGGCAGTTGGTGTTAACGACCGTCTTGACAGATATTGCAAGTCAATATCAGTCCCATTCATTGACAACTGGGACAACTTCTATGGCAGAAGGGACCTTTATGCTAGGGATGGGGTGCACCTGTCTAGGGATGGAGTAGCAACCCTGGCTGGGGCTCTAGAGGGGGCAGTTCAAAAGATATCGAAGTCTTTAAACTGCTAAGAGAACATAGGGGCACGGGGGTGGAGGAGACTGCAGTGGGAGCGGGTAAACAAGGCGAAAGATTACAGGGAAATAGTGTTAGGAATGATGACATAACTAAATTAGACAGGGAGTTTAAAACTAAACGCGGTAAGGGAAGGACTCAGAACACGACTAACTTAAATGTATATTACGCGAACAGTAGAAGTATGAGAAACAAAATGGATGATATTAGGGCCTTGGTATGTACCGAAGAAATCGATATAATTGCATTCACTGAAACATGGATCAACCTAGACACACGTGAATTACCAGTCGAATACCAAATTGCGGGTTACAAACTGTTCCATACCGATAGGCAGACCAGGAAAGGAGGCGGAGTAGCAATCTATGTTAGGGATAATCTGAAGTGTGAAATAAATAAGGAAATAAAAACTGAGAGGAATACAGAAACAATTTGGATAGAATTAAGCGACGGTCGGGAAAAATTAATCACAGGAGTAATATATAGACCCCCCAATCTTGACAGAGTCAATGAGCGACTTATCTGGGATGAAATGCGCAGGGCTTCCATACACAACAAAGTCTGTATAGTAGGCGACTTTAACCTTGGCCAAATAGATTGGACCGACCTTACGGGAAACTCAGAATCAGAGGATTTTCTCGAGACGATCCAGGACTGTTTCCTAAGTCAACATATAACCGAACCCACACGGGGTAATAATATATTGGATTTAGTTTTGTCAAACAGAGAAAACCTCATTAGCAATGTCGAGGTAGGGAACGAACTTGCAAACAGCGATCACAAAGAAATTCGATTCCAGTTAGATTTTCAGGGCAGACGTAAGGAAAATTCCACTAAAGTACCAGATTTCAGAAGGGCAAACTTTGACAGTTTAAAGAGGCAGCTAAGAGAGGGGGTGTCGCGCTTGGCCGTGAACCTGACAGATGACACCGACCTGATAACGAGATCTGAGATTGCCGAGTTCCACGACAATTTAAATAGTGAGTTACTTAATGCACAAAGGCAGAACATACCATACAAAAAACTCAGATCAAACAACAATGACCCTAAATGGATAAATAATTATTTAAAGAACATCATTGGCCAAAGGAAGGCTATAGGTAGAAGGATAAATCGTGGCGAAATTCACCTCCGGGACTATTATAGGGTATTGGCGAGTAGGGTTAAAACCGAGATAAGGAAAGCAAAGAGGAATAATGAGGTAAGGATAGCAAGGGAGGCAAAGACAAACCCCAAAGGATTCTACCAAATGTACCAAACTAAAACACGAGAAAAGATTGGACCAATACGGTCAGACTCCGGCGAGCTCACTGATAACGACGGAGAAATGAGCAATAATTTGAATAAATATTTTTCAACAGTTTTCACCAGCGAAAATTTAAACATGATACCCGAGGCACCGACTCTATTCAGAGATAGTGAAGAAAACAAATTAAGTGAGATAGTAGTGACTAGTAACGATGTTAGTAAGCAAATAGACAAACTAAAGCCTAATAAGTCACCTGGTCCCGATGAGATATTTGCCAGAGTATTAAAGGAATGTAAGGAAGAGCTTAGTATGCCCTTAGCAAAGTTGTTTAACATGTCCTTAAAAACAGGTGTAGTACCAGAATCCTGGAGGATAGCGAATGTAATACCGATCTTCAAGAAGGGGGATAGATCACTATCCTCTAACTACCGCCCAATCAGTCTAACATCAATAGTAGGCAAATTACTGGAAGCAATCATTTCAAACTCTATTCGAAATCACCTGGAGAAGCACAGATTGATCAATGATTCCCAGCATGGCTTCACAAGCGGACGTTCTTGCCTAACTAATCTATTAACATTCTTTTCATCAGTTTTCGAATCAGTGGACGAGGGGCACAATTATGATGTGGTATATCTCGACTTTAGCAAAGCCTTCGACAGAGTACCCCACGAAAGACTAATTAGAAAGGTAGAAGCTCATGGCATCAAAGGTGACATCCTTAAATGGATTAGGGCGTGGTTACAGGACAGGAAACAGCGAGTGAGCATTAACGGCACTAAGTCCCATTGGAGCAACGTCACAAGTGGAGTTCCCCAAGGCTCAGTACTTGGACCATTATTGTTTATTATATACATAAACGACATAGATATCGGCATAGACAGCAACATAAGTAAATTTGCTGATGATACTAAAATAGGACGTGTTATCAAATCTGACGAGGACTCGGCAAAACTACAGGAGGATCTAAACAAATTTTTCGAATGGTCTGAAAAATGGCAGATGAAATTCAACATTGACAAATGTAAAGTACTCAGTATAGGGAATGTAAACAGGGAAACCAGATACCAGATGAACAACGATGCCATAGAGAAATCCGACTGCGAGAGAGATTTAGGAGTAATGATAAGTAGGAACCTTAAGCCAAGTAAACAATGTGTTTTTGCTCGTAACAAGGCTAATAAAGTACTTGGGTTCATACAAAGGAGTGTTAGTTACAAGACTAGCGAGGTCATCCTAAAACTGTATCTTGCTCTTGTGAGACCACACCTGGATTACGCAGTCCAGTTCTGGTCACCGTATTACAGAATGGATATAGAATCCTTGGAAAGAATCCAGAGGAGAATGACAAGACTAATCCCGGGTATCAGGAACCTTGAGTATAGAGACAGGTTAAAGCATCTTAATTTGCACTCCCTTGAGAGACGTAGAGCGAGGGGCGACCTGATAGAGGTGTATAAATGGAAGGCAGGGCTAAACAAAGGGGACATTACAAAGGTACTCAAATTATCCAACCAGGAGCGAACTCGTAACAATGGTTTTAAATTGGACAAATTTAGATTTAGGCGTGAAATAGGTAAACACTGGTTTGGAAACAGAGTAGTGGATGAATGGAACAAGTTACCAAATATCATCATTAACTCGAATACGCTGAATTGCTTCAAACATAGGTTGGATGCTCATATGAGCAATAGGGGTTGGGTGTAAACGGGACTGCCCAGTATGGGCCAATAGGCCCGCTGCAGTTTCCTCCATTCTTATGTTCTTATGTTCTTATGTAACAGTACTCGTAATATTTCAAAGTTGTGACATGTTGTTTAATCCCATATACTGTACATCAATGTGATGTAAACTTGTTGAACCCAAAAATTGCTTGGTTGGTAAGTAGGCTACACTTGATGTCACAACCAATACGAAAAGTTGACAATATGGTCATCCTGCTATCTTTTTTTTTCCCGCTGGAACTGTACCTCAAGCATTTGTTCTAGTTTTTATCCATTTCATGGAAAGACCAACAAGAACTAGAACTGCCTTTAACTTACCTTGTATTCGAACTTTTATAAAGTGATCTCGTAAGATTATAATCACAGTTTTATTTAGAAATGCCGTGAGTTGGTCAAGTAAACGTTAAAAAAGATAAGAGTTAGGAAGGACAGCAAGCAAAGCTTTCCAATTTTGAACATTTTATATATAATTCAGGCCATATGAATGCCGAGCTCTGGGCTCTTTTGGGCGTTTATTCTCGGGAAAACTCAGTACGTGGCTAAGCACCGTGCAAAATTGCCATTTGAAGCAAACGATGGATGTGTTGTTTTTTATCCAATACCTTTTGTGGTTGTCGGTAAATAAAATCGAGTTCTAAAAACTATTCTAATTTCCAACATCCCTGATGAAGAAATAAATTCAAGATAAAAAGCTAATCGAATTGTGCTTCGGAAAATGAACACCATAATAGAAACATTCAATTAACCTTTTTTAGTATCCTCATTTAAGAGATTCCGGAGTTTATACCCTGGTGGCCCGTCTCACCGCTTACTGCGATATCACTAAATACCTCAGCCGTCCTGGTGTGCGGTTTAAGTGCTGACATAATTGAGCAGTTTAGAGAGATCTCGGCTGGACGTCCCGGGGAGACAACGCTGCTTACATCCTCCCGACATGCTCCGTAGAAAACTTTAAGCGATTGAACCCTGAACACAATAAACGATTGACTTTAACCCCAGCTGATATATCTTCTCTATTGGCGGCAAGTCAGTATGATTTTTTTTAAGTATGATTCTTGTGGCAGGCTTGATATCTTCATTTGTACTACGAGTAAGTAACCAAGAAACCTGATTATTCACAATACATATGAGCATTTACCTGGTGTTCCTTTGCTTACGATGAACAGATGGGGAGAATAGATAAATGTTTATGAGGATTTGGAGCCATAATCTCAGACCAATGGAGGGGAGCTAACAATTGATTTCGTGTGTTTAACATTTTAGCCTTTATGACCATTGTTATAGGGGCCAGGTTGCTTTAGTTCTTTTTCAGTTTGTTCCCTGTGATATATTTAATGTTTAGAGATGAGAGAAAATAATACGGTTAGATAATTACTGATCCACAGATAAATGAAAGGGAGGATGGCAAGACAGACATGCTGGCAGGCTAACATTCACATACATGCAGGCAGACTGACGAACACATGCAAGAAGGCAGACACACATGTATGGGGCAGATAAACACGCATGCAGGTAGACAGACAGACGAACAGACAGGTAGATAAACAGAAAGCAGTAGGCAAACTTAGAAATTGGCATAACGACAAATGGAAAAAAAAATGATTAAAAGTTAAAGATAAGGAAACATATGGACAAACAGAGGATAAGGACAGGAATTCGGATAAAAAAATAAATGACAGAGAAGAAAGACAGAAATCCCAAATAAAAAAAAATAAGAATAGGGGGAAACAGAAAACTAAAACTAGATAACACAAGGGCGGCCTCCTAGGGTCTGAGCTGGAGGTAATACGTGTGGATTTCGTGCGTCATTATCGTTTTATTAAGATGGCGAGGCTGAAGTGTGGTGGGGGAAGCCACGGGGGTCTCCTTTGTCCGGACCCGTGCCGACCAGCCGCACACCGCACCACCACTGACAAAGCTCCATATAAGCCCGATCAGGGAGGTGAGGGGCGTTCAAGGATCCAATACCACAAGCATCATCTTACCTGTGACACTGGACTTTCTGTTGGTTTTCTATGATAAGAGACGAGCTTTCTTTAAAGTTTTCTATGACTAATTGGAAGAGTAACTTTAGAAAATGGGAATCTTGGCCGGTCCTTTTGATATCTATGCATTTTCTGCCCATTCATACTCAAGGCACTGTTTATGGCTTCTTTATAAATTAAAATTATCTTTATTTTGTTCGATATTTGCCTAAGTTATTCTGGTATCGTGCGGTATCATTTCGTGGTATCGTGAGATATCTTTGTCTTGTAAATAGTTTGTCCTGATAGGCTGTCTTAGTACGTAATGACATATCCTGGTGGACTATATTTAATATCAAGTGATTTCTTATCGTGATGAATTATCTTGGCATCGTCATCTGGGGCAGAATCCTACAGTATTCTGGGGCGAAATCCTACCGTATTCTGAGGCAGAATCCTACCGTCTCCTGGGGCAGAATCCTACCGTATTTTAGGCGGAATCCTACCCTATTCTGGGGCTGAATCCTACCGCATCCTGAAGCGAAATCCTAACTTCTTCTGGGGCAGAATCCTACCCTATTTACGGAAGGAATCCTACAGTCTTCTGGGGCGGAATCCTACCGTATTCTGAAGCGGAATAAGACCGTATTCTGAGGCGGAATCCTACCGTCTCCTGGAGCGGAATCCTACCGTATTCTGAGGCAGAATCCAACCGTCTCCTGGGCAGAATCCTACCGTATTCTGAGGTGGAATCCTCACCATCTCCTGGGGCAGAATCCTACCGTATTTTAAGCGGAATCCCACCCAATTCTGGTGCGGAATCCTACCGTATTCCGGGGCGGAATACTATCGTCTTCTGGACCAGAATCCTACCATATTCTGGGACGGAATCCTACCGTCTACTGGGGCAGAGTCCTACCGCATTCAGAGGAGGAATCCTTCCGTATTCTGAGGCTGAATCCTACCGTCTCCTGGGGGGAAATCCTTCCGTATTCAGAGGCAGAATCCTACCGTGTCCTGAGTTAGAATCCTACCACATTTTAGGCGGAATCCTACCCTATTCTGTGGAGGAATCCTACCGTATTCTGGGGCGGAATTCTACCGTCTTCTGGGGCAGAATCCTATCCTATTCTGGGACGGAATCCCACTGTCTTCTGGGGCGGAATCCTACCGTATTCTGAGGCGGAATCCTACCGTCTCCTGCAGCAGAATCCTACCGTCTCCTGGGACAGAATCCTACCGTATTTAAGGCGGAATCCTACCCTGTTCGGGGGCGGAATCCTACCGTATTCTGGGCGGAATCCTACCGTCTTCTGGCGCAGAATCCTACCCTATTCCGGGACGGACTCCTACCGTCTTCTGAGGGAAGCCTACCATATTCTAAGGCAGAATCCTACTGTATTCTGAAGCGCAATCCTACCGTCTCCTAAAGCGGAATCCTACCGTATTCTGAGCCGGAATCCTACCGTCTAGTGGGGCAGAATCCTACTATATTTTAGACGGTATCCTACCCAATTCTGGGGCGGAATCCTACCATATTCTAGGGCGGAATCCTACCGTATTCTGGTCCGGACTCCTACCGTCTTCTGGGCCAGAAACATACACTATTCTGGGACGGAATCCTACCTTCTTCTGGGGCAGAATCCTACAGTATTCTGAGGCAGAATCCTCAGAATACTGGAACAGAAGGCTATCGTATTTTAGGCGGAATCCTACCCTGTTCTAAGGCGGAATCCTACCTTCTCTTAGAGCGGAATCCTACAGTATTCTGAGGTGGAATCCTACCGTCTCATGGGGCAGAATCCTACCGTATTTTAGGCGGAATCATACCCAATTCTAGGGCGGAATGCTACCGTATTCTGGGGCGGAATCCTACCGTCTTTTGGGCCAGAATCCTACCTTATTATGGGACGGAATCCTACCGCCTTCAGGGGCGGAATCCAAATGGCATTCTGAGATAGAATCATACCATATTCTGAGGCGGAATCCTACCGTCTCGTGGAGCGGAATCCTACCGTATTCTGAGGCGGAATCCTACCCTATTCTGGGGCGGAATCCTACCGTAATCTGGGGCGGAATCCTACAGTTTTCTGGGGCAGAATCCTACTCTATTGTGGGACGGAATCCTACCGTCTTCTGGGGTGGAATTCTACCGTATTCTCAGGCGGAATCCTACCGTATTCTGAGGAGGAATCCTACCGTTTCCTGGAGCTGAAGCCTACCGTATTCGCAGACCGAATCCTACCGTATATTGGGGCAGAATCCTACCGTATTTTAGGCGGAATCCTACCCTATTTTAGGGCGCAATGCTAGCGTATTCTGGGGCGGGATCCTACCGTATTCTGTGGCGGAATCCTACCGTATTCTGTGCCAGAATGCTACAGTATTCTGAGGCGGAATCCTACAGTATTCTGACTCGAAATCCTACCGTCTCCTGGAGCGGAATCCTTCCATATTCTACAGCGGAATCCTACCGAATTCTGAGGCGGAATCCTACCGTCTCCTGGGGCAGAATCCTACCGTATTTTCGACGGAATCCTACCCTATTCTGGGGCGGAATCCAACCGAATTCTGGGGGGAGGGAATCCTAACGTCTCCTGGGGCTGAATCCTACCGTATTTTAGGCGGAATCCTACCCTCTTCTGGAGCAGAATACTACTGTATTCTGAGGTGGAATCCTACCGTCTCCTAGGGCAGATTCCTACCGTATTTTAGGTGGAATCCTTCTCAATTCTAGAGCGGAACTCTACCGTATTCTGGGACGGAATCCTAACGTCTTCTGGGACGGAATCCTGCCGTATTCTGAGGCGGAATCCTACCGTATTCTAAGGCGGAATCCTACAGTCATTTGGAGCGGAATCCTACCGTAGTCTGAGGCGGAATCCTACCGTCTACTGGGGCAGAATCCTACTGTATTATAGGCGGAATCCTACCCTAATCTGGGGCAGAATCATGCCGTCTTCTGGGGCAAAATCCTAACGTCTTCTGGGGCAGAATCCTATCCTATTCACGGACGGAATCATACAGTCTTCTGGGGCGGAATCCTACCGTATTCTGCAGCGGAATACCACCGTATTCTGAGGCGCAATCCTACCGTCTCCTGGAGCGGAATCCTACCGTATTCTGTGGCGGAATCCTATAAAAGTCTCCTGGGCAGAATCCTACCGTATTCTGACGCGGAATCCTAACCTATTCTAGGGTGCAATCCTACTGTATTCTGGGGCGGAATCCTACCGTATTCTCTGGCGGAATCCTACCGTATTCTGGGCCAGAATGCTACAGTATTCTGAGGCGGAATCCTACCGTATTCTGAGGCGGAATCCTACCGTATTCTAGGGAGCAATCCTACCGTATTCTGGGGCGGAATCCTACCGTATTCTGGGGCGGAATTCTACCGTCCTCTGGGGCAGAATCCTATCCTATTCTGGGACGGAATCCCACCGTCTTCTGGGTCGGAATCCTACCATATTCTGTGGAGGAATCCTACCGTCTCCTGGAATTGAATCCTATCGTATTTAAGGCGGAATCCTAACCTGTTCTGGGGCGGAATCCTACCGTATTCTGAGAAGGAATCCTGCCGTCTTCTGGGGTAGAATCCTAACGTATATTCGGCGGAATCCTATCCTATTCTGATCGGGATCCTACCTTCGCCTGGGGCAGAATACTACCGTTTTCTTAGGCGGAATCCTACCATACTTTAGGGCGGAATCCTACCGTATTCTGAGGCGGAATCCTACCCTCTTTTGGGGCGGAAACCTACCGTCTTCTCGGGCCGAATCCTACCCTATTCTGAGGCGGAATCCTACCGTATTCTGAGGCGGAATCCTACCGTCTCCTGGGGCAGAATCCTACCGTATTTTAGGCGGAATCCTACCCTCTTCTGACACGGAATCCTACCTTCTTCTAGGGCCGAATCCTATCCTATTCTGGGACGGAATCCTACCGTCTTCTGGGGCGGAATCCTACCGTATTCTCTGGCGGAATCCTACCGTATTCTCAGGCGATATCTTACCGTCTTCTGGGGCGGAATCCTACAGTATTATCAGGCGGTATCCTACCGTATTCTGAGGCGGAATCCTACCGTATTCTGGGACGGAATCCTACCATCTTCTGGACCAGAACCCTACCCTATTCTGGGACGGATCCCTACAGTCTTCTGGGCGGAATTCTACAATATTCTAAGGGGGAATCCCACTGTATTCTGATTCGGAATCCTACCATCTCCTGGAGCGGAATCTTGCAGTATTCTCATTCGGAATCCTACCGTCTCCTGGGGCAGAATGCTATCGTAATTTAGGCGGAATCTTACCCTATTCTTGGGCAGAATCGTACCGTATTCTGGGGCAGAATCCTACCGTCTCACGGAGCGGAATCCGACCGTATTCTGAGGTGGAATCCTACCGTCTCCTGGAGCAGAATCCTACCCTATTCTTAGGCGGAATTCTACCGTCTCCTGGAGCGAAATCTTACCGTATTCTGAGGTGGAATGCTACCGTCTCCTGGGGCAGAATCCTACCGTATTTTAAGCGGAATCCTACCCAATTCTGAGGCGGAATCCTACCGTATTCTGGGGCGGAATTCTACCGTCCTCTTGGGCAGAATCCTATCCTATTCTGGGACGGAATCCCACCGTCTTCTGGGTCGGAATCCTACCATATTCTGAGGAGGAATCCTACCGTCTCCTGGAATTGAATCCTATCGTATTTAAGGCGGAATCCTAACCTGTTCTGGGGCGGAATCCTACCGTATTCTGAGAAGGAATCCTGCCGTCTTCTGGGGTAGAATCCTAACGTATTTTCGGCGGAATCCTATCCTATTCTGATTCGGGATCCTACCTTCGCCTGGGGCAGAATCCTACCGTTTTCTTAGGCGGAATCCTACCATGCTGTAGGGCGGAATCCTACCGTATTCTGAGGCGGAATCCTACCGTCTCCTGGAGCGGAATCCTACCGTATTCTGAGGCGGAATCCTACCGTATTCTGAGGCGGAATCCTACCGTCTCCTGGGGCAGAATCCTACCGTATTTTAGGCGGAATCCTACCCTCTTCTGACACGGAATCCTACCTTCTTCTAGGGCCGAATCCTATCCTATTCTGGGACGGAATCCTACCGTCTTCTGGGGCGGAATCCTACCGTATTCTCTGGCGGAATCCTACCGTATTCTCAGGCGATATCTCACCGTCTTCTGGGGCGGAATCCTACAGTATTATCAGGCGGTATCCTACCGTATTCTGAGGCGGAATCCTACCGTATTCTGGGACGGAATCCTACCATCTTCTGGACCAGAACCCTACCCTATTCTGGGACGGATCCCTACAGTCTTCTGGGCGGAATTCTACAATATTCTGAGGGGGAATCCTACTGTATTCTGACTCGGAATTCTACCGTCTCCTGGAGCGGAATCTTACAGTATTCTGATTCGGATTCCTACCGTCTCCTGGGGCAGAATGCTACCGTAATTTAGGCGGAATCCTACCCTGGTCTTGGGCAGAATCGTACCGTATTCTGGGGCAGAATCCTACCGTCTCACGGAGTGGAATCCTACCGTATTCTGAGGTTGAATCCTACCGTCTCCTGGGGCAGAATCCTACCGTATTTTAAGAGGAATCCTACCCAATTCTGGGGCGGAATCCTACCGTATTCCGGTGCGGAATACTACCGTCTTCTGGGCCAGAATCCTACCTTATTCTGGGGCGGAATCCTACAGTCTACTGGGGCGGAATCCTACCACATTCAGAGGCGGAATCCTTCCGTATTCTAAGGCTGAATCCTTCCGTCTCCTGGAGGGGAATCCTACCGTATTCTGAGGCAGAATCCTACCGTCTCCTGGGAGAATCCTACGTATTTAGGCGGAATCCTACCCTATTCTGGGCGGAATCCTACCGTATTCTGGGCGGAATCCTACCGTCTCTGGGCAGAATCCTATCCTATTCTGGGGCGGAATCCCACCGTCTTCTGGGGCGGAATCCTACCGTATTCTGAGGCCGAATCCTACCGTATCCTGGGGCAGAATCATACCGTATTTTAGGCGAAATCCTACCCTATTCTGGGCGGAATCCTACCGTATTCTGGGGCAGAATCCTACCGTATTCTGAGGCGGAATGCTACACTATTCTGAGGCGGAATCCTACTGTATTCTGACTCAGAATCCTACCGTCTTCTGGAGCGGAATCCTACCGTCTTCTTGGGATGAATCCTACCCTATTCTGTGACGGAATCCTACCGTCTCCTGGGGCAGAATCCTACCGTATTTTCGGCGGAATCCTACCGTATTCTGAGGCGGAATCCTATCCTATTCTAGAGCGGAATCCTACCGTATTCTGGGGCGGAATCCTACTGTCTTCTGGGCCAGAATCCTACCGTCTTCTGGGCCAGAATCCTACCTTATTCTGGGACGGAATCCAACCCTATTTTGGGACGGAATCCTACCGTATTCTGAGGCGGAATGCTACTGTATTCCAATGCGGAATCCTACTGTATTCTGAGGGGGAATCCTACCGTCTCCTGGGGCAGAATTCTACCCTATTCTGAGGCGGAATACTACTGTATTCTGAGGCGGAATCGTACCGTCTCCTTGGGCAGAATTCTACCCTATTCTGGGACGGAATACTACCCTATTCTGAGGCGGAATCCTACTGTATTCTGGGGCAGAATCCTACTGTATTCTGAGGGGGAATGCTACTGTATTCTGAGGCGGAATCCTACTGTATTCTGAGGCGGAATCCTACTGTATTCTGAGGCGGAATCCTACTGTATTCTGAGGCGGAATCCTACTGTATTCTGAGACGGAATCCTACTGCATTCTGATACGGAATCCTACCGTGTCCTCGGGCAGAATCCTACCCTATTTCCAGCACGGAATCCTACCGTATTCTGAGGCACATTCCGACTGTATTCTGATACGGAATCCTACTGTGTTCTGAGGCGGAATCCTACTGTATTCTGATACGGAATCCTACTGTATTCCGGGGCAAAATCCTACCGTCTCCTGGGGCAGAATGCTACCCTATTCTGGGACGGAATCCTACAGTATTCTGAGGCGGAATCCTACTGTATTCTGATACGGAATCCTACTGTATTCTGAGGCGGAATCCTACTGTATTCCGGGGCAAAATCCTACCGTCTCCTGGGGCAGAATGCTACCCTATTCTGGGACGGAATCCTACAGTATTCTGAGGCGGAATCCTACTGTATTCTGAGTCGAAATCCTACTGTATTCTGAGGCGGAGTCCTACCGTCTCTTGTGGCAGAATCCTACCCTATTCTGGGACCGAATCCTACCGCATTCTGAGTCGGAATCCTACTGTATTCTGAGGCGGAATCCTACAGTCTCCTGGAACAGAATCCTACCGTCTTCTGGGGCAGAATCCTACCGTATTTTCGTAGGAATCCTACTCTATTCTGGGGCGGAATCCTACCGTATTCTGGGGCGGAATACTACCGTCTTCTGGGGCAGAATAATACCCTATTCTGGGACGGGATCCTGCCGTATTCTGAGGTAGAATCCTACTGTATTCTGAGGCGTAATCCTACTGTATTTTGAGGCAGAATCCTACTGTATTGAGGCGGAATCCTACTGTATTCTGACGAGGAATCCTACCATCTCCTGGGGCAGAATCCTACTCTATTCTGGGACGGAATCCTACCGTATTCAGATGTGGAATCTTACTGTATTGTGAATCGGAATCCTATTTTATCCTTTGGCGGAATCCTACTGTATTTTGAGGCGGAATTCTACTGTATTCTGACTCAGAATCCTTCCTTCTCCTGGGGCAGAATCCTACCCTATTCTGGGTCGGAATCCTACTGTATTCTGAGGCTTAATCCTACTGTATTCTGAGGCTTAATCCTACTGTATTCTGAGGCGGAATTCTATTGTTTTCTGAGGCGGAATCCTACCGTCTCCTGTGGCAGAATCCTATACTAAACTGGGACGGAATCCTACCCTATTCTGGGACGGAATCCTACAATCACCTGGAGCAGAATCCTACCCTATTCTGTGACAAAATCCTACCGTATTCTGAGGCGGAATCTTACTGTATATGCGGGGTCTTGGTTCGTATATGCTGGGTCTTGGTCCGTATATGCGGGGTCTTGGTTCGTATATGCTGGGTCTTGGTCCGTATATGCGGGGTCTTGGTTCGTATATGCGGGGTCTTGGTTCATATATGCGGGGTCTTGGTTCGTGTATGCGGGGTCTTGGTCCGTATATGCGGGGTCTTGGTCCGTATATGCAGGGTCTTGGTCCTTATATGTGGGGTCTTGGTTCGTATATGCTGGGTCTTGGTCCTTATGTGCTTGGTCTTGGTCCTTATATGCGGGGTCTAGTCTTTGTGGCATTATGTCCTTTCGTCCTAACCAAACTTAACATTAACCAAACTTAACATTAACCAAACTTAACATTAACCAAACTTTGCATTAACCAAACTTAGCATTAACCAAACTTAGCATTAACCAAACTTAACATTAACCAAACTTAACATTAAACAAACTTAACATTAACCAAACTTAACATTAACCAAACTTAACATTAACCAAACTTAGCATTAACCAAACTTAGCATTAACCAAACTTAGCATTAACCAAACTTAGCATTAACCAAACTTAACATTAACCGAACTTAACATTAACCGAACTTAGCATTAACCAAATTTAGCATTAACCAAACTTAACATTAACCAAACTTAACATGAACCAAACTTATCATTAACCAAACTTAACATTAACCGAACTTAGCATTAACCGAACTTAGCATTAACCAAACTTAACATTAACCAAACTTAACATTAACCAAACTTAACATTAACCAAACTTAACATTAACCTGACTTGTATGATGGGGATTAAATTGATTACACAGAGATGTTAAACTTTGGTGTTTATTATGTTCAGGTGTGGTAATCCGGTTCACTTGGCAGGTGTGTAGAGATGTGTAATATGGCCTGGGTGTGGCTCAGTGTACAGGTGTGTAGAGGTGTGTAATATGGCCTGGGTGTGGCTCAGTGTACAGGTTTGTAGAGGTGTGTAATATGGCCTGGGTGTGGCTCATTGTACAGGTGTGTAATATGGCTTGGGTGTGGCTCAGTGTACCGGTGTGTAATATGGCCTGGGTGTGGCTCAGTGTACAGGTGTGTAATATGGCCTGGGTGTGGTTCATTGTACAGCTGTGTAATATGGCTTGGGTGTGGCTCAGTGTACAGGCAGAAGGTAAACTTAGATCTTTCATTATATAGTGTAGTGAGATGAACGTAATATTGATAGAATTGTTTTGTTATTTTTAAAAACACTGAATTTTCATATCACACGCCAAGATGTTCGTCAAGGCATAGACCAGGTAGCTAGTGTAGGTTTGATTATAGGATATCAATATTAACTGGTGTAGGACTCTGTAGGAACCTTATTTATAAATCTTCGTAGTTTCGTGAGTTGTGATTGGGTAATCTGTTTGCGTTGTTTTACGTGTTTTGCTATGCCTGTTCATGTTATTGTGAGTCCCAGAATTTTGCCTTCGTTGGAGTATTGTATAGGTACGTTGTTGACTGTGATTGGTGCAGGGCTTATTTTGGCAATGTGTATTATCATTAGTTTCTGTGTATTGGTTTGAATTTTCCACTTTTTTTCATATTCGTTGATTTGCTCGATGGCGTGGGCTGTTTTCCGTGCCATCATCTGTTTGACCTTGCCTGGATGTTGGATGATTTGGGTGACGTCATCAGCATAAGCTACGTATTAGGGTGTGTCATACGGAGGCGAATTTTTTTTTTTTGAGTTTGAAAAATCGGCCCATGGTATTAATGATGTAGTTCTATGTGCAGAATCATGTGATATCTTCAGATTTGAAAAGTTTTCAGTTTTTGCTAGGTAAATTTTAACTTGAAATCTTATGAAAATTCAGTATTCCCACCCTTTTACCAACACCACTAAATAGCTTATTTAAAGTAAAGTAAATGTATCAGGTTAATTTATTAGGATGAAAATGATCCAGAATAGTGAAACGAATGATCTTGACACATTTATTAAATTTAATATTCCTTTAGAAAACAAAATCATCAAATACAAAAACCGGTTTTACTACTACGACCCGGTGTTGCTGCACACCATAGAGAACATGTCTTTCTTGCTTCTGTTTCTACTCATCACCTCCCTGCTGACCACCTGAGCTCGGATGTAGCCTTCCCTCCTCTCCTGGCTGTACACGTGACTGCTGGCCTCGCTCACTTGCTGTACACAACGCTCTATACTCTGGGTGTGCGAGGGCCAGGCAGGGACATGCATGGGGTTGTCCAGGAAAGCTCTGACTTGAACATTGGTGAGGCTGCAGGTAAGAGGGGGCTCACTGCCAGCCTGGATGTTATCCAGATCTGTGAGATCAGTGAGGGTCTTGGCACCTAGATTGACTTCAGGAGTCTTCCTGACCCTGAAGGAATCGTCACCAACTGATTCGTCATGCCCAGATCCTCTCATAAGTCTCATATCCAAGATCTTTTTGACTGCCACTCTTCTCTCCTCCTCATCCTTACTGCAGAGCATTGTCTGCAGAACTGCCTCGGGATGAGCATACCAGGAAGATCTCCTCACAGTCTGCTCCACAATCTGAACAACCTTCCTTGGCTGACTCCTCAGGAGCTCAAGCTGGAAGAGAACATGCCTCGGACCTTCGGAGAACGATGACTTGACCTTGGTGTTGAACCAATTTGGCAAGTAGACACTCACGATGAATTGGACAATAAGTCTCAGGTTGTGAAGCTGGTTCCCTTTCAGTTTATGATGAGCGACCCAAATTCTGCAGAACCTGAGAGCCGTTGTGAGCCACCCAGAATGTGAGACTGGACCTATCTGCAGGTAAGCAAGTCTATCAGGCATGACCCCAGTTTTGATGGCACTGCAAATCATGTAACCATAGTACTGGTCAGTACTCAGGTCGTCAATGACAGTATGTGCAAGCTCAACGAGTGGAGGGCCAACTGTGATTTTTTCAAAGCTCGGATTTATTTCTAACTCAGTGGCAGAGTCCAGCATCTTGCCAAGAGGACCAGACCATCTGTTGTTTGAAAGAGTCTTGCCATCCAGCTCCTGGATCAGATGTCTGAGTGGCAACTCGTTGGTGTGGAGGTCACAAACAATCCAGACCAGCTTCCTCCCAATCTTCCGCTCTATCCACTGTATGACCCCCCCTTGCCACCCTGTGTTCGTGTTGGTGCTGTCCCCTCCAATGGCCTGCAGGGTCTGGTCTACGTTCCTCTCTCTGAGCCAGTTCACAATGTTATCTGCCACTATCTCAGCTGGTTTCCTGATGTCATCTTTCTCTGGAGTGAAATGCCACAAATACTTCCCTCCTGGTTCACTGCAGCAGGAGTAGTGTTCCTCCTTCACCATGGCAGGGAACAACTTGTCAGAATCTCCAACTTTCATGAACACTTTAGTGTCATCCCTTCTCCCATCAAAGAACAAACAATTGATTCCATTTTCTCTTATCCCCTTATCAAACTCCTCTTCTAGGTTACTGACAAGTTTCTCCTGAGCTCTCCTTACTTTGTTATGATCTATCACCAGGTGAACATCATCAGGTGTTATCAAACCACCGTCAATCCAGGCAGCTGTTGCTATCTCTGCAGTTTCTCTGAGACCAGTGTGGTGTCGCATGCTGGCCAGAGCTATGCTCGGGATATCTTTCCTATTTCGAATCTTATGCCTGGAAGGTTTGGGATCATTATTTTCTGGGTTAGGGACAAAGTCACCATTCTCCTGGTCAGCACTCGGATCAGCCATGGGGAAGTCATTAAACTCTGAATCAGCTTGACTCCAATCATCGGCCTTTTTTACCTCACCCTGGGCCTTCTCAAGTCTCTTTTCCTCGGCAACTCTTCTCCTCTTCTGTCTCTCTGTGGCAGCCTCCTGTCTCTTGGACTCCGGAATATCTTGGCTAGAAATCATGAGAGCCCCTATACTGCCAGTCTTCTCTCTCTGTGCTTTGACAAATGCCAGTTCGATCACAGGAATCTTCAGTTCACGCTTGCAAATGCAGGAGATGTGGGCCTCTGATTTACAGTCACGATCGCATCCAAACTCAGGACAGAGAACAATTGGGCACTTGCAAGTAATTATGTCAAATAACTGGTCCAGTTGCTTGGCAAAGCTGTCCTTAACTGCAAGTTTTCCTCTCCCAAGAGAGATATCTCTTGCCTTTTCCCAACTGGCTAGCAGTCTCTCACTAATCTTCTTCTGACTTGTTATGACTGGAGGCTTGAACTGAGCGTTAGCCAGAGTGTACTGTGCCAAGACAGCTTTGGTCATATCACTGGCAATGTCTTTGTTTGTGTAAGTTCTTTGGTTCTTTTCACTAATTTGCCTGATTAAAACACCGTATCTCAAAGCATCTCTCAATGTAGGCAACTCCGACTTCAGGAGCTCTCTCCCAGACCCAAGATAGTGACTGAGATGGCTGGATTTTTGGTTCCTCGTCCTGACACAAGCAGCCATCGCAAATATTTTCAACTTATAAATGCATCAGAATCTGAAACAGAAAAAAATATTGTTAGTTGGGTTGTTAAAGAATGAAGTCAGAAAGCAATGTTCACTATTTAATTGTAATGCACTAATGCAGCTGTACGTTAGATTTTCGATAAATTTCACGCTAAAATTTACCTAGCAAAAGGTTGCAAAATATTAAAACTGAAATTATTTTCTGTTTATATACACTAAAATCTACCAAAAAAGTGATGGGCCATTAGTTTTAGCTGATCTTCCCTCCTATGACACACCCTAGTGGACAGCCCACCTGCTATCTACCCCTCCCACTTTTCTTCCCGTTTCTATGCTTTACTTCTCTCACTCCTCTCCCTTCCCAGTGCAAAGTCATTTGCCACGTTACTTCATTATTATCATCATCATCATCATCATCGAGAGGTTACTTCCCTGTGGTTCTCCGCAGTGTAACTTGATGCTTTGGGCCAATGTGGTTACCAATGATAATTTTGGCCTCTCTATTGTCGAGGAAGTTACAAAGAAAGGAAGTAAAGTTGTTGGGAAGTTCTTGGGTGGTAATTTTGTATTTGAGCCCTAGGTGCCAGACCTTGTCGAATGCTTTAGCTACGTCCCTTAATACTACGTTACATTGCTCCTTGTTGTGCATTGCGTTTGCTATGTTTTCGTAAATTAGGGCAAAGGCCGTATGGGTTCCTCTATGTTTTCTAAGTCCGTGCTGTCTGGGGTTGTACTTCTTTTCAAATTCGAGGTGTGTTCTCAGTCGGTGGTTAATTATTTTTTCTAGGACTTTTCCCGGTGTTTCTAGAAGAGAGAGTGGTCTGTAATTTGATACTCGGATTTACCTTGTTTTGGTATAAGTCTGATGCTTGCTGTTTTAAATTTCCTTGGGAAGTAGCCAGAGGCAAGTGCTGCATTAAAAATGTTTCTGAGTTGGAGTATCATGTTGATTGGTAGATGCTGGAGTATGGGTTTGTTTACTTTACTGATGCCCGGGGCCTTGTTCTTGAAACTGTTTATTGTTTTGTGAATTTCCTCTGCGGCGATTGGTTTGAGCAGTGGGGAGAAATCGTCAAGAGCGTTTATGTCTATGCTGGGGCTTGGTTGTCAGATGTGGGTTGTGAGTGTCCTGTGATTGGTTACTTGTTGCTCGGTGTTCATACAGAAGTTCAGGTTGTCTTCCTGGCTTATTTGAAAAATTTTGCTCCAATATTTCCTGAATTCAGGTTCTTGTTCTTTGGGTTCAGTTAATTTGATTTGGTTGCTATTTAAAATGTAGTTTGATTCGTTGCTGGAGATTCCCATTAGGTTTTTAATTTTGCGCCGGAATTCTTTCGGGTTGTGGTAAATTGCTTCTGTGTCTGCTATTAATTTCTCCCAGTTATTCACGTATGCTTCTTTGGACATGTTTCTTAGTTGTTCGTGTATGGTGTAATATTGTATTCTGGCGTCCACCCTTGTTCTATGATTAATTTGAATAAATTACTGAATTGTGTCTGTAGAATTCTTGATTGATGTGAGTATTGGGGGTGTGGTAATGTACGGTGAGTGGTCGTGGGTATGTGGTGTTCCATTGCTTGGATCACGTTTCCGTACCATATCTCCAGTGTGCTGTCTATTTGGGAAGTGTGTTTGTTGTTTAGTTGGGTTATTTGGTAGTTGCTTAACTCCTTTTGGAATTCCTCCCAGTTGGGCCGGCTGTAGCTGTATCTCATCCAAGCAGGGATCTATATTGGCGACGTGGAGAGTGTGGCTACGATAGGGAGATGGTCACTGGTGGTTATTGGGCTGGGTTCCATTTGCAGGTAAAGTAGTTTTCTTTCCTACTTAACCACATACAGTTAATATAATCTAACATTAGCATGATCATTGTATCCTTATCCTTATTATCCCTACAGTTAATATTAAACATTAAGAAATGTAGGAATAATTTGCTATTGACATTGCAGACTGTATTCAGGAGATTTTTAAACCATTTAATTATCTCTTTGTTATGGAAATAGAAATAAAATACATGTAATAGATATTCTACTGTAGCGTACTGTATGTGGCTAGTTGTCAATTCTCTTATTATTGGGCACACAAACGTACGTACATGTAGATATCTCACACTCAGGAATGAGGTAGGATAGAAACTCACAATGCGCTTTCTGTATATATATTGTTGTACAGCGCAGTGCTTAGGAGTGACTAGGTGAGGAGAAACTTGCTCAGAGGTCCTGTAGGGCGACGAGGTTTCTGAGGAAGCTGGGTGGTGAGGAGCTGTGAGAGATGTTGCTGGTCCAGTAGCCGAGTGTAGAAATGGTCTCCCTGACATGACATGACATGAAATGCTAGTGACATGAAATGCTTGTCCAACAGAGACACGTATGTCAACACATGACAAACTGTATTTTCCCTGTAAGCGGGTACTAATAGGTAAGGTAAACTCGGGTAATTTATCAGAGTCCAGGTAACGATGGCAATTAAGCGATAGAAATATGTTAGTAAATAAATGAAGGATGGTCAGAAGCAAGAAAAACGCAAACACATGAATATCTGGATGGTAAAATATGAACGCATTCCAGGCCGAAAAAGCCGTTAAGTCTTGAATACTTTCGAGTTTGAAAGGAACTGTTCAGGAGATTAATGACTTTCTTAAATAGACAACTCACACTAACTAAACTATAAACATCGGATTCCCTGTGGTTTGGGCGACAAAATAATATAACCTCAGTGGCGATCGGAAATTCAGGATACTCCCACGAACGACATAAAATGTGCCACTCTAGCTGGCAAACTCGACACTCACTTACTTGACAAGTTTTACTAACAATGAGGACAGTTGAAGCTTTCAACACCACTCACAATGGATCTTGAATGTTCCAACTGTAAACAGACATATATCTAGGTTGCCTCACCAATTACAACCACAGTTGCAATTTCAAATTATGTCATTACTAAGGAATAATGAAGTCTCGGGTACATTCAAGATTGAGAGAAAACGGAGGAGTCAGGCGTCCTGAAGCGATGAGAAAACGGACTCTTTAGATAGGGAACTTCAATAAGAAAGCATAGCTACATGTTTTGTGGGCTATTGAGCGTAATATGAATCGTCTGATTTTACGTTAACTGATGTGTATGACCGTGGTCATTACACAGCTGACGGAGGAAACATGACGGATTTTACTCGTAGCAACGGATTTAAGTTGGATAAGTTTATGTTTAGGAGGGAGATAGGAAGGAACTGGTTCACAAATAGGGTAGTGGACGAGTGGAAAAAGCTTAGCAACTTTGTTATAAGTGCTGGAACCTGGAGGGTTTTAAAAGGAGGTTAGATAGACTCATGGATGATAGAGAGTGGTAGTAACTCTCGACATGAGCTGCCATGCACAGGCCAACCGGCCAATTACAGACTCCTTATGTTCTTGGCGGTGGGTTATGTGTATACCTTCGTCAGCCAGTGCCCTACCAGCTGAGTATTTCACCCCTGCTCTGTGTGTGTGAAGACGTGTATAGAGTGTGTGAGTTACTCTACCCTTACACACAATATAAACGTCACAAAAACTGTCTCGTTACCAACACTGAATTCCTGACATGAACCCTTAACATTATTACTAGTTAACCGTAATAAAAAAACACGCAATTAACATCAGTATAAGATGACGTCATGTAAAATCCGCTAATTAGAACGCAGGATGGCAGACGTGCTTCCCTTTTTATGCAGCTATTGTAATTCTTGACGCCGGTGATCTATAGCCATAACGCCGTCACCGTTTAATTAATTAGCATCGAATACACTTGTAAAGTTGTGATAATTACAGAAAAAAAGTGTCCTCAAAAAATAAGTCAAAATAAAACTGCGTATCAACAGTCATTAGTGTTTTGTGTGTGTGATCTCCTTATACGTATTTATTAAGATGATGATAAATTAAGGTGGAGGAGGTGGTGTGTGTGGACTGCCTCTCCTCCCTCCACCTATCTTGAGTTACGCGTTTATGATCATTTTCGTGTTTTATTTATTGATTTTATTTTATTTATTTGTTTTCGTCTTCGTTAAAATCTGCTACAAAGTAATTTAAATCTCTCATAGTAACGGTAATATATGAGTGATAAGATAAGTATTGAATTGTTGGTTTAAGTATCGTAAAGAGTCGTTCAAGTGCTTGTTTGATAGTTCGCTCGTTTGTTTCTTTATTACTTCCAATAAAGCTCACCAAGGTTTTATTTTAGAGTAATAAGATAAATTAGGGATCATATGAAGATCCTCCCCCCCACACCTACTTGGGGGGGGGAGGATCTTCATATGGTCTAGCCTGGGGGTTAGGATCTTCATATGATCAAGCCCAGTCGCGCTCATCTGAAGATTCACCCCCCCCTAACCTAACCTAACCAAACCAAACCTAACCAAACCAAACCAAACCTAACCAAACCTAACCTAACCTAACCAAACCTAACCTAACCTAACCTAACCTAACCAAACCAAACCTAACCTAACCTAACCTAACCTAACCAAACCTAACCTAACCTAACCAAACCTAACCTAACCTAACCTAACCTATCCAAACCTAACCTAACCTAACCTAACCTAACCTAACCTATCCAAACCTAACCTAACCTAACCTCCCCCCCAAACCTACTTGGGGGGGGAGGATCTTCATATGATCTAGCCTGGGGGGAGGATCTTCAGTTGGATACTTTGGGGGGGAAGATCTTCATATGATCCCAAATTAGAATATAACTGATATACATCATTATTCTAACATCAACAACGATTTATACGATAGGGAATTAAAAATAAATAAATTTTG
>CAUDMG010003870.1:4815138-4855070 GCA_958450375.1 Homarus gammarus | reverse complement strand
GGGGGAATATATAGACATATTGTTATTGGTACTGGGAAAATAAGAAAATTTTATGCCAGTGTTTACAATATGGCGTCTCGGTCCACCAGCTGGCCGTGAAAATATAAGAAAGGACTTTACTGGAAGAGCTAAAAATGGAAGAGTGTGACTTACAGCTCAGGTACTAGATGACCAGTTGTTACCTGTGGTGTAAAGAAAATTAAGCAGAAGGTAATAAACTAAGCCAGTGATGTGGCAATTTTGAGCTACTGTAGTGTTGTGTGAAGTGCTGGAACTATGATTATTTGTTGGTAAGGTCAGAAAGGTCAAGTAATTTTATTAAAGTCTCATGAATTGTTTTGTGTGCTAACAGGAGAGTGAATAATGGGTCGATATCAGTAGTGAATTCATGAGAGAGATTACGTGTGCGTTTATTATACTATAACTAATCATTGTGTTTTGTGAAAGATTTTGCGAGTTAGGTTGACTGTTTTAATAGATAGGGAAAATAGGAGTAATACTAGGGAACACTGCCTCGTATTTTCACTGGCTGTAAACAGGACGGTAGGCAATTTGTGCTGGGAACGTAATGGCTTATTGATGGGAAATAAGTGAATTATTTATTTATTGGGACTTAAATTCAAATTAATCGTGTAATTGCTAAGTGTTGAGTGCAAGATCCTGTTTTTCTGCTTCATATAATGGTGTTGCATGAGAAATACTTAACATGTGTTGTGCTGTAGGTAATTTGACATAATTACTTGTACAAATATTAAGAGAATAAGATATTATTTATATTCACCATGACACTTAAGTTAGCTATAGTATATTGAGAATTGGTGGGTAATTTGTATGAGATTCTAATTAGTGTCAGGTAGCTGCTGATTAGGGTATTGTTTTTCTCAGGGGAATCTGTGACTAAGTGGAGAATTATTACATTTTTGGGTAAATAAAGTAATAAGTGTAAAGTTCCTTAGTTAATACAGAGGGTAATTAATATCCTTCATGTGAGTGTAATGATTTTATTATCTAGAGTGTTTGAGAGAAGAACAATAACGTAAAGACTGTTCTTGAAAATTCCGAGTGTTCTTTGGGAAGTAAAGTAATTAATGATGCTGATAGTTCATGAGAGTGTTACTTGACAACTTGAAGTAACATTTTCTGCACGTGATGACTGTGGGCTCTTTTCTATCAGGCATATTAGGATCACTAGTGTATGTTATGTTTGTTGTGTATTGAGGTCAATGTTATTTCTGACGTGTTATTTTGTGTCTCTCTCTGATATGTTTGTGTGGCAAGTATTTTTTACCAGAGTTCAAGAGTATGACTTGATATGCTATTAACTGACACTCGCTAGTGTTAGTTTTATATCATAGTTTTAAATATAGTTGAAAAATAATTTGTATTAATTTTTCTTTGTGTTTGAACGAAGCCAAAATTCTATATTACTGAGAGCCATTCTTCTATTCTGGGATTTTATATTATTCTTTATTTTTATATTTATTTTACCTGGTCACGGATAGCCTAATCAAACCTTCCACTGCTGTATACCTAGGCTAAATTAGCAAGAAAATTAGAAAGAACATCTTATACCATTTACACACTAACCTGGCCCATAGGTCCCGCCCCTCTTCTATACTAATAGCTGATTGGTTCATGCAAAATTGAAGCTAAATGTGTTCACAATTGGTAAGCAGACCTGTTATTATCTAGAATAATGATAAATATATGGATTATTAAAATGTAAACCATTTGAAGGCATTTGTACTTCAGAGAGGATGTTAAAAAATTTTTAATATTTATTATAAAAGGTCGATATACGTACTCGCTTATATACGTACAGTCCGGGGTGAGGTAAAACGCTCAGGGGGACCAATCAGCTATTTGGAGCTATAGATGAGGGGCGTGGCTTACGGGCCAGGAGAAAAATGAATCTTGACATTATTCAAATATTTTCAAGAATTTTTGAGAATTTTCAATTTATAGCTTGTCATTAATTCCTATGAATGTAGAAGAATGAAATATAAGAGACCGTAAGATATATTGAAAAGATACTAGAATCATTGAAATTTTAATGTGTTCGATTTTAGAAGATTTCTTTAAATATTTTCAACTTAATTTTGTTTTTGTTTTATGAATAGACATCTATGGGGAAGCCTTCCACTGCTATTTTAACACCCACACCCCATACAGAATATAAACCTTTAAAATTATTTTTTTTATAAACATATAAAAGAATTTTCAGGGAATCTTTTGAACTCGGATAATAATTATTTTGTTTAAAATTTACACATATCAATATTTTTTTTAAATTAAAATCATATTCAGTGCATACACACACACACACACACACACACACACTCTCTCTCTCTCTCTCTCTCTCTCTCTCTCTCTCTCTCTCTCTCTCTCTCTCTCTCTCTTGACTTCTCTAACCTTGCCAACAATTCATCATAGCTCCAGCACTTCACACAACACCATTTCAGTAGCTCAACATAGCCACATCATTGGATTAGTTTATTACCTTCTGCTAAATTTTCCTTACACTATAGGTAACAACTGGTCACCTTGTACCTGAGCTGCAAGTCACAATAACTCTTTTTTATGTAGCACTTCCAGTAAGTCAAGACTGTTCCCTGCTACATACCATCCTCACTCAATCACCACAATTCCATCCCCTATCAATATGTCTGTGTTGTATCATTTATTTGGGTTCAGCAGCAGCGTACTGTAGGTGTGTGAGTGAGTTACTCTTTGGGGGTTGTGATCATTATGACTTCTTGTACTTCGCTGTGTCAAGCTATATCGAGGGGCTGTACGGGTTCTTGTTGAGGGATGGAAGTATCCACCATCTCTTGTATTATTGTTTATAGAATTTGGGTTTGAATATCAATAAAGTTGTAAATAATTAGAGTAATGAAAGCAGACATGTTGTTTCAGGCAGGATGGTCCTTGGCCCAAGACATAATGGGTGACTCCAAGGCTTCCTTTACCACCAGGGCAAGGTGAGTACTATTGCTGCTGTTCTTATTATGAAACAATGGACTTAATAATTTTTGGTGTAAAATCATTGTTAGAGTCATGGTTGTTCCCGTTACTTGAAATTATTGGTTGACGTGAGGGTCACCACCTTTTTCTCTCTCTTTTTTTGTGTGTGGGGGGGGGGGGCAGAATCGTTTTGGACACATTTGTTGTAATACATAAATGCTTATCTAATAGGCACGAAAGACAAAATGTAGGATTGTGAAATCTACAGTTTTCTTTCAGAACTTTATAATTTTGTCATCAAAACTCCCTCCTGAAGGGTGAAGGTCTAAGCCACTAGTGATGACAGACGATATGAACCAACTAAACTAAACTTAATGATTATACATATTTAATGATTTGGTTAGGTGTGGTTAGTTTCTGTCGCCAATCATTGTAGCCCCACAAACTGTTACCACTTCATAATAACACTTCAAAAGGTACTACTACAGAGTCATTACTTAATCTTCTCCAATCTCATAAGCATTTTTAATATAAAACTAACAAACCCTTGGGTCAGATTTTGGTGATCTTTCCCGGAATAAGGAGGACATTTTAAATTATATTTTTCTTCCTTTAAGACATTACTCTCTCATCAGCTGGTAGCTGTTTGCAGGAAATAAAACATTCCTACTTCAATGCCGTTCATTGCTTTTAAAATATAATATTTCGCCATAAAGTATGGTGCCTCCTGGCAGGTACCAATTGGTTTCCAACGTTTCTTGTTCACCATAAGCTCTTAAATTTTCAGAGTTACAACCAAAGATGATTTTTTTTTCTGGAATTTGGAAACACGTGGCTGCATCCTCTTGAGTTTGTCGATTATATTTTCCGCCTGTGAGCAGAAAATATATACATTTGTTGGTGGAAAATTAGAGTTATCTCTCTTGGGAAGTTTACATTACTCTAAGGAAGTTTCTGGGTAGACAGAGTCTCTTGAAGTTGTTGGATAGGTTGCTGGTTCACCCTTGGGGCACCCCTAGTTCACCCAGCTGTGATTGAGTACCTAACTTTACAGTTCAGGAAATTGAAGCTGACAGAGTGCAGTGCCAGCCAAACTGCCCCTTTGTGTACCTAAAACAGATTTAGATTAAACTGTACCGTATACATACTGGCCATAACAATCCTTCAGGCCTATGGGATTTATTTTCATAGGCTGCGGCGTCAAATATGGAGTGTTTCTGCTCAGTCAGTTTCTACTGATTTATAGGAGAGAAAACGTAACTATAATATTATTTCTACAACACTATTATACAAGGTCATTATAAGGTTATATATGTTTACGTGACCTGTGTTTACTGTTAAGCATGATGAAGTTTAATGATAGGGCACCATGTGTCAAGGAATATTTACGGAACCAAGATGAAGTAAATTTTGTAAATATGGTTTTCAAATAATCACTAATAATGTAGAATAACTTAATAATTTGTAACAACCATTTGCACATGGTGGCGTCGGAGAGCCAAGGTGAAGAACCCTGCTATTATCAGCCGTGGAAATGTGGACTAATTCTAAAATAATGATGAAGTATTTTGCTTTCATCTTGGGGGAAAACATTATTGTCACTATAGTTGGAATTATGTGTGAAACCTCCATAATATATCGGACTTTCCACCCCATATAGTTCATTAAATAGAGGTTTCACTGTATATGTAAATAATTTTAAAGAAGTGACAATTTTTAGCAATGAATCAATATACATAATGAATATTCCACCAAAATTCATTATATATCAGAGGGTTTCGTTGTAGTTTGACTCTTGGTACGAAATATACCATTATTTTTTTACCTGTCGGAGGGTTCACCTTTCTGCAACTGTGATATCTAATTAAGAGACGGTATAAATATTGTCCAGGAGGATAATGGAAGGGAAAGGAAAGAGGAGGAAAAGAAAAAAGAAGGAGGAAGAGAAAGAGAGGGAAAATGAAGATATATGAGGGGAAGGGAGGGAAGGATGTCGAAGGAAATGGTGAATAAAGAGAGAAGAAATTAAGGAAAAAAAAGAAGCAAGGGAGAGATGATGAAAGGAGGAGGAGGAGAAGAAGGAAGAGGGATAGAGGGAGGATGAAGAATAATGAGAAGAAGGTGGTAATGGAAGGGCATGGAAGAAAGAAGGAGTGAGGAGAAGAAGGAAGAGAGAAAGAAAGATAGGGAAGATCATGAAAGGAGGAGGAGAAAGAAGAAGAGAGGGATAATGGATAGAGAGAAGAGGGGAAGGGTGGAACAGGAAGAGGATGGAGAGAAGGAAGGGAATTGGGAGAGGAAGAAAGAACGGAGGAGAAGTGGAAGGGAATAAAAAGGCGCAAGAAGAGAAGGAAGAAAAAAAAGATGAGAAAGAGAGAGAGAGAGAGAGAGTGTGTAAAGAAAATATTAATTTCTTTCATCTCGTTGTGAATAGTCTTCTCTCTCTGTCTGTCTCTATATCCATTGGTCCATTAACTAAGAAAATATGTACATTAAAAATAATAACATTAAAAATTCAGGCAAAATATTGACACGATAAATATATTTGAAATTTTACTCTACGAATTGAATTTCATGAATACTTCATATTATAATATTATTATTATTATGTAATTTGTAATTTAAAACTCATCCAACTGTATTATGTTCTATCCTAAAAATACAAGATTAGAAATTTTAGTTGTTGAAGCTTAGTTATACATTATGACTCCAATACATTTTCTTTGTTTCCGTAAAGCGCAAATCCGTTTTCATCGACTTTTTTGGAAAACTTATCCATTATTCATACGAGGGTAGACTTAACTCTCTGTCCAGCCCTGAGTGTTGTGAGTTGGTTAATGGTTTTCTGTTTATAAAGTGATGATGGAACCCTAGTACACGTTATGATGTTGGTTGCTCTCTCTCTCTCTCTCTCAATACAACTATTTATCTAATCTTTATTTATTTCCCTCTCTCCTTGTCTACCTGTCTCTCACTCTCTCTAACGTGACATAAAACCTTTACAAATAATTAACGCTACCTGGCCTTAATGACCCCAGGTGAAGATTAACTCAGGTAAATACAAAATATTCTAAAGGAATGTATCTTAACTCGTCATGATTATCAAAATAGATTTGATGCTGATGAACCACCGAACCAATGATTTCTAGTGTAGTGAATCCGTGTAATATGATTGGCTAATACCCTACAAGCAAGGAACATATAAAGATAATGCGTAAGTAGGGTTGGTATTCATATTTTGAACCTTAACCCCAATTTATGATCATTATACGTTCCCTTCCTCGTCTATAATGGCGCATAATCTTGCTATAACAATAAGGTCGTAATACTAATGTGAATAGATTACATACGACGCCCTTGTTACTCCTTAATGGTGCTGCCTGGCCCTTATAACACACACACACACACACACACACACTGCTATTGGGAAGGTGTCATGTGTTTGAGGTCAATATTGACACTGTTAATACTTGATATGTTCCAGCTGTCGTTTGTTCTCTCGTACTGTTATAACTTCCGTTTAATCCTTCCTGTTACCTGAAGACTCGATGCACTAACTTGTTTCACCTGAAGATTAAACACCGTAACGAAAACTGATTCTCCAGGTAGTGTTAGTCGTTTGGTTAGGTTGGGTTAGGTTACCTATCCATACACGCCCACACGATCAAAACACGCTGATAATAACAACGGCTTCCCCGCCAACCCGCTCCCCCCCCCCCCCCCCCACACACCGAGACGCGACTAGAATTTTTGTCCGTGTGTGTGTGTGTGTGTGTGTGTGTGTGTGTATATATGTGTGTGTATGTGCGTGTGCGTGTGCGCGGGGAACGGAAAAGGTATAAGGATAGTCTTAAGACAAACCTGAAAAAGTGCCAAATCGACCCCCTCACCTGGGAGACGATCACTGCACACCGCAACGCTTGGAGGAGCACCACACGAGGTGTCAATACTTTCGAGTTAGCCCGATTGCATACTGAGGCAGACAAGCGCTAGCGCCAAAAAGACGCTGCCGCCGCCCCTCCGGCACTAGATGTAGCCCTCCACACGCACAACATCTGTGGACGACCCTGCTGGTCCCGTATCGGCCTCTCTCGTCACTTCAGAGCTCACCAACGAAGGTGACATCATTAATAACTCATATTACAGTATTGTATCATAGCTGGATGATCGTTATACTCGATTCTGAGTGACAGCAAAGTAGTAGTAGTAGTAGTAGTAGTGATGTGTGTGTGTGTGTGTGTGTGTGTGTGGCAGAGATCCCTTTGTCAACAGCCGTATCTCCTCCTTTGATCTCCTCACCATGAAGGTTAAACAAGGACCCGTGAAGTAACGAGACGAGCTTCGGGAACCAGATTTTTCTTCTCTCCTTCCCTTTCTATCACTCTCTTCCTTCCCCAGTCTCTCGATCTTTATTTTGTCTTTCTTTCCTCCTTCCCTCTCCCCCTCCTTCTATCCCTCCTTCTCTCCCTCCAAGGCAGTCACACACCCTTCCTTCCTTCCTCCTATCCCTACCTGCCCTTCTCCTCCATCTCACGGTCGTAACCAAGGAAACCTTATATGCAAAACAAGTGATGGTTCTGATAGTATTCTGGGGTGTCTAAAGTTCAGTTGATTTCCCGGGGTGTCTAAGGTTCAGTTGATCTCCCGGGGTGTCTAAAATTCAGTTGGTTCTCGTGGCTATCTGGTAGTGCACGTCGATACAAACACGTGTGTAAATACTGCTTCTCTCTGGCAATAAGTGACCGTCACAAAAGGAGGTAAATGTTATCACCGACATATTTTGACACGGAACGCCTTTAACTGGGTGTAGAGTCGACGTGTTTTTTAGGGAATGTTGTTCACCTGTTGATATTTTTACTTCTAAAATTGCAGAACTAGTTATTTTGACCCGTGCAATTGCAAACACATATTTATTTTTACTTGTTCAATTATAAACAGTTATATTTTCTTTGTGTGACTATTTTTTTTTCTCATTACTTGCAAGATTGATTATGTGTAGTTGTCTTGCAGCAGGATAAACTTCTCCTCTTTCCTTGGCAGCAACGAACACGAATACCATTTTATCCCCCACGCTCTCACTAACTACAGATAACCCGGAGAAATGACAAAAAAAAGTATTATTGCTTCCGTTTTACTGAAGGTCATAGCCGAAAGTCCGTAAATCATTGCAGATCATGTTGCAATGAAGTTTAGTGTTGACATAAATGTGTCCTCCTCCCACCACCCCTCATCCCCTACCCTACCCCCCCCCCCCTCCGTCACCCCTACCCCCTACTCTTTGCAATAACGAAAAGTCAGTGTTATTTTTCAGGAATTTAACAAGTTGTACAATATGGTTCATCCCCCCCCCCCCCTACATTGACATACACCTGTGGTTGTTGAAACTTCCTCCCTTGTAATTGCAAATACGGCGATATTATTGCTTCCCCGTGACATAAAATAAATGCAATAGAAGGGACCGACGTGTTTATTGGTTATTTCGCTGCAACGTTGCAAATATTGAATTCTATTTCTCCTGGATAAAACAAAATCTATCTAACTTTTCCCTCCTGGAGTAAAGTAAGTTTATCCCTAAGTTTATTTTGTTTTAACTACGTTTATTTAACAAAATATTGAGCCGTAAAGTCATCAGTAATCTATGAATATAAAATAAAATATGCGTGTGTGTGTGTGTGTGTGTGTTGTGTGTGTGTGTGCGTGTGTGTGTGTGTGTGTGTGTGTGTGTGTGTGTGTGTGAGTGAGTGCGAGTTTGTGTGTGTGTCACTTTTAAAGGTAGAGTCAAAAATCGGTAGGGAGGTGCGGGTTGCCTTATCTCCCAACCCTCCACCCGGGCGATGTCTGTTAACTCGCCTCGTTATTTATAAACTCAACTAAATATGGATGTAATTTGTATAATTTTAATTAATTTCTGGCTAGTGTATATTTTATGTAGATTTCGGTTCTAAAACTCCTTAATTAGGGTAAAATGATCAACTTACAACATAATTAGTTAGGATGGGAAGCCTTAGAGAGTTCAGCTGAAGTGTTGTGTGACGTGAACCAAACTTTAGAATCAATTTATATTTTCTTCATATCAGCGTCAAGTTTCCCTCCTGAAAGCAACGTTGTGCTCTCTCTCTCTCTTTCTCTCTCTCTCTCTCTCTCTCTCTCTCTCTCTCTCTCTCTCTCTCTCTCTCTCTCTCTCTCTCTCTCTCTCTCTCTCTCTCTCTCTCCAAGTGTAATCCTCTTTATAAGATTTTTCGTGGCTGTGTTCTTCCATCCATTGACTAGTTAAGGAGATTGTATTGTATATTTCAGTTATACCTTAAAATTTTGTTCCATTTTCTTTTATTCATTTTTCTGAAATCGTTTTGCTGCGATTTTTTTTGTGAAAATTTAATCTCTCTTTTAATTATATTCATTGATGGTTTATCTTCAGAATTTAATCGTTAATCATATAAAATAAAATACTAAAATCTACAACATAGAAATTAAATGCATAGATATACATAAAAATACATAGAAAAATAATACGAAAGTTATTATAGCTACAAGAAATATACAAGGGAGAGAAATATACCCCACCAAAAATCATACACAAATATACACAGATAAAAAAAAAGTTTATTGAGTGGAGAAAAAAATCTGTCCAGGTTAATAGCTGTGAGATTTTTTATCCAATACTTTATCCTGACTATGACAACCACACAAAGACCATCTCATATCAAACGTTTCTCGAAGTACATAGGCCTTAGGGGTGGGGGTAAGCCATATCAGGTGTTGCCATCGACTTCGGCTACCTTTATGGCAACTTTTTATTTGTATATGTTTAGTAAAAATGTCAATTCTTTTCTTGGGTCGTCTAGGGTGAGTACGGCAACTTTTTACCAGGCTTGTTTTTGGCTACCATGGCAACTTTCTACTTACTTGAGTTTTGCTTCTATCGCTATTTATAAATTTTTGGGTAACTGTATTGCAACTTTCTGGGATACATATGGTAACTATAGCAACATGATCGTGAGGTTAGGTTAGGTTAGTTAGGTTAGGTTAGGTCAGGTCAGGTCAGGTCAGGTCAGGTCAGGTTAGAATGAACAATACCTAAGGTGCTCACAGTCTAATGACCATATTACTAAAGGTCAAATGTCAGGGATTCATTAATATCCATGAAAATAGTGAGCAGAGTAAGTGAAACATGGGTGGCAAAGACCGTAGACTTTTTATACTTTTATATAATATTCGATCTCCCTTTCATCTCTCTCTCTCTATTTACCTTCCTTCCACCTTTTTCCCCCCAGAATTGTAAACATCTTTCACAATACAAAGTCCGGTTAACATTCTCACCTCACTTGATAACCGTACGTGTGGTAAGGTGAGGCAGGCAGCTCCTGTTGTCTTCTGGGTCCCAGCATGCGTCAGAATATCATTATTGTCTTTTTTTCTTTTACAACACACATCGTCCAGGGAGCTCATTTGCATGGTGGGGGAAAAAATATTTGTTGTGGTAGAATTGTGGTGTCAGGAGTACCGCCAACTTTGTAGAACGAGATGCTATTTGTTGCTGTTGTTGCTGTTGCCGCCGCATTCTAAATGTGAGGGAAAACATATCGTACAGCAGAGCTACCGTAAAACATATCGTACCGCACTGACTTAGAACTCTTGTATGGTCGAAGTTAATTTTATATGTTGTTAGTGGAGTTTGCATGCTATACGTGACACTCACCCACTCATTAACTCACTCACTCACTCACTAACTCACTCACTCACTGAAAGAAAAATATAAATTTCATTGTGATCGGCTGCTACACCTCACCAAAATCCACTTTACATAACCTTCCAAGACTAAACTGAATTACATTACACTAATTTGATAGGTATTAATTTCAAATGACTCACTATCAGAGGCGACGTTATGTTCCACACAAACGAATCATGGTAAGGGTGATCTAACCTGTACGTGTTACAGAGTTTAGAATCTGTGTGGATAATGTTCTCGTCTTCAACAAATACAAAAAAGAACCCTTAAGAACCTGGGATCAAGGAAGTGTATCCTTTAAGGTTCTTTAGGTAAATGTTTCCTTTGACTGGTAAAGTGAGACATTATTTTTTTAGTTTAATAATGACTTTAATGGAGGGGTAAATGGCGTCAAAATTGCTTCATGACTTTAGAAAGGACTTGGGTTCTTTTATGTAAGATTAAGGGGCAAGATCACACGAGTCTTTGATGATTCTGTATTAATAGGTGCGTTAGGCAGCCCTAGGTATTTATTTTTTTTTTACACCCGGCCTGCTTATAATGCCGGTTCTTCACTACACCCCCGGCCCTTTCACACCCCCGGCTCTGCACTGCACCCAGGCCCCCTCACACCCCGGTTCTGCACTGCACCCCGGCCCCCTAACGCCCCCGGCCCTCTCACAGCCCCGGCCCTCTCACACCCCCGGCCCTCTCACACCCCCGGCCCTCTCACACCCCCGGCCTCTCACACCCCCGGCCTCTCACACCCCCGGCTCTGCACTACACCCCGGCCCTCTCACAGCCCCGGCCCTCTCACACCCCCGCCTCTCACACCCCCGGCTCTGCACTACACCCCGGCCCTCTCACACCCCCGGCCCTCTCACACCCCCGGCCCTCTCACACCCCCGGCCTCTCACACCCCCGGCCTCTCACACCCATGGCTCTGCACTACACCCCGGCCCTCTCACAGCCTCGGCCCTCTCACACCCCCGGCCTCTCACACCCCCGGCTCTGCACTACACCCCGGCCCTCTCACACCCCCGGCCCTTTCACACCCCCGGCTCTGCACTGCACCCAGGCCCCCTCACACCCCCGGCTCTGCACTGCACCCCGGCCCTCTCACACCCCCGGCCCTCTCACACCCCCGGCTCTGCACTGCACCCAGGCCCCCTCACACCCCCGGCTCTGCACTGCACCCCGGCCCTCTCACACCCCCGGCTCTGCACTGCACCCCGGCCCTCTCACACCCCCGGCCCTCTCACACCCCCGGCTCATATGCCACAGACGACGCAGATAATCAATTCTTGTTCATCGTTGCTTTAAAACATTTTTCTCAGATTCCGCCGGGGGAGAAATATGTAAATTTTATTGTGGCAAGAAGCAATAATTCAATAAATATTGGGACTGAGCGAAAGTGGCGGATATATTTTATAGCGATTACAAAGCGTAAAAGAAAATTCTGCCTGGAATAAATATCTGAAATCTGTAAATTATTGTATGATAAATATTAACAATATGTGTTTTATGTTGATCGCAAAAATAATATATTGAGAGTTGACAGGTTGTGTTGCTGTCACGTAGAATTATAAAAGATTCGATGTATCAGAAGTATATATCATTGTTAGGCTAATAAAAAAATTATTTGTATATATGTCACCAAAAACCTCATATTAATATAGATAAATGTTCAGACTGTCATGTAGAGTTAAGAGAAAATATATTCGTTGGTAAATGTATATAAAAAGTTTATATATTTTGTAAAGTTTGATTATAAAGAAAGTTAGTGTAGTTTTAAAGGTCCTCTACCACACACCTAACGTAAAGTAACGTAACGTAACGTAGCGTAACGTGACCTGACCTGACCTAACCTAACCAGTCACATCTAGACAAGGACACCACACTCGATTAATCACAGCCAGACAAACTCACCGTGATCAGCCCATTCAACTCTTCTCGTCGACTCAACTTTCAACAATCTCAATTTCTTCTCCAGCGTGTAATTAAGTCAAGTTTGCCTCAAGGCGTTTGTGGAGTGAGGGTGATTTGCTGTGTCTGATGGAGAGAGAGAGAGAGAGAGAGAGAGAGAGAGAGAGAGAGAGAGATATCATTAATTAATAGTTTACGTGGCTATCCTTCAGCACAAGTCGAGTTATAACTTGAGGAGAAAACGCCCGTATTGGAGCCAACCTTTCATCCCAGTCTTACGGCTCTCCCCACGCCAATCTGTGCAGAAATTGCGTTCTTCTTCGACTTATTGGATTCCGATTATTGCCTCACCGCCAAAGCTCTTAGAAACGGTTATAATATAATTGAAGTATTATTAATTCGTTTCTCCTTATAGGTGTTATGGGATGTGCTCTCCCTTGGGTTAAGTGAGCTCGACTTCACACCTCGACAGTCAGAGAGTTACTGAGGCGTAATATGTTGTCGGGGGTGAATTTAAAGTGACGTATTGTTGGGCCCTTTATTGAGCTTTATGTCTTTTTTTTATATGTATAGGGCCACTTACTGAGCTTAATTTCCTTGGTTGTTGATATGTATAGGGCCACTTATTGAGCTTAATTTCCTTGGTTGTTGATATGTATAGGGCCACTTATTGAGCTTTATGTACTTTTACTATGATAGTCCCCAAATAACCTCTCTCTCTATAACCTCACCCTTGGCCTCCAATAACCTCTCCATAACCTCAACTATGACCTCCAAATAACCTCTCCATAACCTCACCCCTGACCTCCAAATAATCTCTCTATACCCCTGACCTCCAATAACCTCTCTATAACCTCACCCCTGACCTCCAATAACCTCTCTATAACCTCACCCCTGACCTCAAATAACCCCTCCTTAACATCCTATCTTCTTAATGTCTGAGTCAAATGAACTACTTGACCTTTAGACCACAGGGGGAACAACACTGGCCAATGATATCAAACAACATGGTCTAAGATTCCATATTCAATAGCTCCAATATTTTATTTTCAGAGGATCAATTTCCCTGATATTTGACCTGATTTAAACCATGGATGGAAGGGGTGGGGGATGGTAGGGAAGGGGGAAGGTGGTGGGGGATAGTTGGGTTGGGGGTATGGGGGTATGGGGGAAAGGAGGAATGGTATGGTCATTCCTTTCGTCTTCCATGACATAAATTTATCGGCAGTGTTGACATTTTTTTTTTGTGTAGTATTGTTCTCTCTCTCTTTCTATATCCCAAGACATAAACAAACACACAAACACTAAACAAACACACGAACTAAAACAAACACACGAACAAAAACAAACACACAAACACGAAACAAACACACAAACACTAAACAAATATAAACAAAACTAAACACAAATACCAAGCACATACATAAACAAAAACAAACAAAAATACAAACACTAAACAGACACACAAACGCAATATTTCAGCCTCAGGCGAACCACAATTTAGTCTTTCTTCAACAACAAACTTGAAGCGACGAGGAGAACATGTTTACAGGACGCGACAATGGTGGTGGTGATGGTGTTGGTGGTAGTGATGGAGGTGGTGATGGTGATGGTGGTGGTGATGGTTGGTGGTGATGGTTGATGGTGATGGTGGTAGATGATGGTAATGGTTGATGATAATGATGGTAGTTAGTTAGTAATAATAATAACACCATTTTTTCTCTGATCAATTGCGACAACTTGATTGATCGTTGCGTTAAAACACTTTTTCACATCACAAGCGAAAATAACACTTAATTTCATCATTTATAAACATTTTCTTCTCAAACGTACATAACAAACAAATTGCAACCGAGTCTCTAATGAATCGCAAGTCTTTACCATCCCTTAAGTTGAATTATACGGTTATGAAAGATCCACTCAACACCGTTTCATATGTTAGCACTGAAGATCTCTTGGGGAACGTAGCTGGTATTGCCTTCTGATCAATTGCAAGTTATTGATGTTGTTATGTTGCAGAGTTGAAAGCTCACAGGGGAACCAGGATGATTTGAAATACTTTATGAAGTATCTGTTCTGGGCTGCCTGGCTGGGTGAGGGTTGGGTTGGGTTGGGTTGGGTTGGGTTGGGTTGGGTTGGATAGGGTTGTGTGGGAATAGATTAATTGCCATGTGAATATATTATCGAGTTACGGTATTCTCTTAACATAAATTTACTCCCATTTAAACGATACTTCCATGTTTTAACCAAAGTCAAATAGGGAATTCATCCTTACATATTCACCTTCCTACAATATTCAACCTACAAACTTCCCTGGATTCGAACCCTGGTTATCTCGTACCCAAACTGTGTCCGGCAGAATGTGAGGCTCCTGGTGGGGGGGTTTGGGTACACTCTCTCAGCAAGACTAGGTGCAGTATATCTATTTTAGAACACTGGCGAGGGATACATGCTTTGAGCGACCTACCGAGAGAGAGAGAGAGAGAGAGAGAGAGAGAGAGAGAGAGAGAGAGAGAGAGAGAGAGAGTTAATAACACCTCACCACCACCACCACGAGGACACTCCACAGGGAAAGAAAATTTAGTGCCCATAAATTTCTCTTATTAATCTTTTCTTCTCACTTGTTCTCAAACTGTCGGAAGTTCATGGTTTATTAGGGTTTTTTTTTTACATTTTTTTTTACAAATTTCATCACCTTAAGTCTATTTACAAATGATTCATTTTCTTTCTTCATTTGATTTACAATTATTTCTTTAATATTTACATTTAATTCTTTCACATTTACAGTTATTAGTCATATTTATTTAAATTTTTCTCGTGATTTACAGTTCAGAAATTTATATACAATTAACTATTTATGATTTACAACTCATTCTATGTCATTCACAATTAACTCTTAATATTTACAATGTCTCCAGTAGTTGTTAGATTTACATACATGGACGTGTTTTCGTGTCTGCATTCCTTAGAAACCTCTTTCGTGTGTGTGTGTGTGTGTGTGTGTGTGTGTGTGTTCTCGTTTCAACATCTGCAACAGTGCTCTTGAGAAATCCTGCTCGTGGGTGTTGCTTAAGATAACACTCACAGAAAAAGGGAAGGATAAGTGAGAAACACCGAGGATTTGGGGGATAAGATGAGGACATGAGAGAGAGAGAGAGAGAGAGAGAGAGAGAGAGAGAGAGAGAATGGTAATATATATCTATGAGACACAGATACAGATACACACACACACACACACACACACACACAGATAGACAGGCTGGCGCACACACACACACACACACATACACACACACACACACACACACACACACACACACACACACACACACACACTCACTAACTAACATCCCTAAAATCTTGCTGGGGCATAAATTCGTCTCGGTGTGGTGAGAAATGAGAGTAATATCCAGCCTGACACTCCCCGCCTTCCTCTCTGACTACACACAAACTCGCTCGAGGAATATTTTCACCTGGGAGAACCCATCTTAGTGTTGCTGGGGGGAGGAGAACCCGTCTTAGTGTGGCTGGGGGGAGGAGAACCCATCTTAGTGTGGCTGGGGGGAAGAGAACCCATCTTAGTGTGGCTGGGGGGAGGAGAACTCGTCTTAGTGTGGCTGGGGGGAGGAGAACCCATCTTAGTGTGGCTGGGGGAAGGAGAACCCGTCTTAGTGTGGCTGGGGGGAGGAGAACCCGTCTTAGTGTGGCTGGGGGAGGAGAACCCGTCTTAGTGTGGCTGGGGGGAGGAGAACCCGTCTTAGTGTGGCTGGGGGGAGGAGAACCCGTCTTAGTGTGACTGGGGGGGGGGAGGAGAACCCGTCTTAGTGTGGCTGGGGGGAGGAGAACCCATCTTAGTGTGGCTGGGGGGGAGGAGAACCCGTCTTAGTGTGGCTGGGGGGAGGAGAACCCGTCTTAGTGTGACTGGGGGGGGGAGGAGAACCCGTCTTAGTGTGGCTGGGGGGAGGAGAACCCATCTTAGTGTGGCTGGGGGGGAGGAGAACCCATCTTAGTGTGGCTGGGGGGAGGAGAACCCATCTTCATTTCATTTCCAACACTGTTCTAATACTTTCTTTCCCTTAACATTACCATATATTCCTCCTATTTCTCTATATTCAATGTAAGTTTCATTCGATCATTCTATTCCCCTTATCATTCTTCATCTCTCTATACCTTCATCTTCATCACCTATTCCTACCTATGTCTTTATTTTTATTACAAGTTTTATTATATTCCTCCATTACCTTATTGATACAACCTTCATCACTTTATCATATTGAAATGATTAATTAACACTTCACCAGGTGTGTTAAGGGGTTCATTAAGGTAAGATTCATAAGGAGATAAGTCGATAAACTTAATATAGTCTCTCTCTCTCTCTCTCTCTCTCTCTCTCTCTCTCTCTCTCTCTCTCTCATGATACAATTCTTTGTGAAATTATTGTGTTATTAAGGTAAGACCATTTAACCTGATGTGTATGTATGTATGTATGTATGTATGTATGTATGTATGTATGTATTTAAGGTATGTATGTATGTATGTATGTACAGTATGTATGTATGTATGTATGTATGTATGTATGTATGTATGTATGTATGTGCATTGTTGTTTACCTGTAATTATCTAGGCTCCTGTATGCAAATTAAGGAAGCTTGTATGTGTCTTTCTTTTCGTGTCTTCGTTTATTACAGTGCTGAAGGTGTTTTAAATCATTTTTACTTCAATTCCTCGTGTAGTTCTATGTTAATATTTCAATGTTATTTTCTTAATTTGCATATCTAGTTACCTGTATGCAAATTAGGTAGTAAACATGTTAAAAAAATCATAAGGTGTTTTAAGTCATTACTTCATTTACGCTTATAATTCTGTCTCAACAATTCAGTATTAAGTCATTTCTCTTCACCTTTCCCTCATTTACATAGATTCTTGTTTGTAAATTAGGAAAACTTTCATACTTTTTTTTATAGAGTTCAAGTCTGGAAACTATTTAAAATATTTTATTATCTTTATTCAAACATTTAAATTCCTCGTATGCAAATTAGAAAATATTATAATTTTTTTTATAAACAAATAAGAAAGTCAATTAGCTATTTTACATTGTATTCAGTTGTAATTCATTTTTTTTAATTAATTAAATTATATTGTTTTAGTTTTTCTTATTTTTTCTAGTTTTAAAAATGTATAAATTCAACATTTAATTCCCTTACCAAATCATTTAGTTTTCTTGCCTATTCTTAATTATCACAACTAATTCCCTCTTCTTCTTTAATTGTCCTTCTCTTAAAAATGAACAAATTCCGCCAATAATTCCTTAACCAAATCAGTTTCTAATTCTGGCATCCAATTCCCCATTTTCCTTAATTGTCTTCGTCTTAAAAATGACTCAATTCCGTCAATACAGAGAGCGGAGGAGCGTGAGTGAGGCAGCGGAGTTTTCTTGTTGACTACGACTGACGATTTTGAAATTCCATTCTGGGAGTTTAATTTCCGGTAACTTTTTCACTCCTCGAGCTTATGAAAGTCAGATTTTTTTTTTGTGGTGCTATTGCAGTGTGGCAGTTTCTCTATCTAGCTATCTGTCTGTCTGTCTGTCTGTCTGTCTGTCTGTCTGTCTGTCTATCTGTCTGTCTATGTATTCATGTACGTTGGCTTTCGTAAATATTTACGTTTACATTAATATACCTTATGAAAAACTATAATAAAGTAATAATAATAATAATAATAATAATAATAATAATGATAATAATAATGATAATGATAATAATAATAATAATAATAATAATAATAATAATAATAATAATGATAATAATAATAATAATGATAATAATAATAATAATAATAATAATAATGATAATAATAATAATAATGATAATAATAATAATAATAATATAAATAATAATAATATAATAATAATAATAATAACAATAATAATAATAAAAGAAACTGCCGTGCTCTTACATGTAAACAAAGCCGCCATCTTGGAACACAGAGCGAGGTGTAATGACGTCTCTACTGTACAAACGCAATAGTGTTATTTATGCTGTCCTGTGTTTTATGGTGCTCAATAATATGTAATCTTATATAAATGTGTAAATCGGTGCGTAAGGGAAACTCTTGTAAAACTTAAAATTAATTGTATAAATACGTGTAAATTCTAAGACTTATTTTAAAATGTGTAAATAGATGTAAATGATAGACGCTTGTAAATCTCAAGATGTGATTAAATGCGTGAAGAGACGTCATAGTTACGCACTTGTAAATCACGAGATGTTAATGCGTAAACAGATGTAAATACGGAACACACCTGCGTAAACAGACACAGTTGATGTATATAATTGTGATGGTACTTAATCATGCAAATGCGTTAATGTGTTTCCTCCTCCTCCTCCTCCTCCTGTTTCTCACCTTCCCCCTACTCCTCCTCCTCCTCCTCCTCTCCTTCCTCCTCTTCCTCCTCCTCCTCCTCCTGCTCTTGTGTCCCTTGTCCGTGTATCAGCACAAAGAAGAGATCAACCCACGTCATGTTGACATAAGGAGGCCGAGATACAATTAACAACCCTCCCTTCCCTGCCCTCCTTCCCTGCCCTCCTTCCCTTCCCTCCTTCCCTTCCCTCCTTCCCTTTCCTCCTCCCTTTCCCTCCTCCCTTTCCCTCCTCCCTTCCCTCCCTACCCAACCCTCCTTCCCTTCCCTCCATCCATCCCTCCTCCCTTCCCTCCTCCCTTCCCTCCCTACCCTCCTTCATTCCCTCTATACGTCCCCCTTTCACCCTACCCTCCCACCCTCCCTACCCCCCTCCCTCCCTCCCTCCCGCCCTACCCCCCTCCCTCCCTTCCCCCCTTCCCCCTTTCCCCCTACCTCCCCTACCCTCCCTCCTACACATGCATATTCAGTGTCATGAAGCTCTCCGCTGGGACACGGCCCGGCTGGAATAACTAGTAATGGACTGCATTAAATTAGCATTGTGTTGAATTGGTATTTGATGATGTGATATTGAATTACGAGGTTGTGATCATATGGTGTGTGTGTGTGTATGTATGTAATGGTCAATATTCGCGTTTTACAAAATTATGGGCAAGATTCTTTACACCATTTGCCTCTGTCTACCCAACAGTAATAAGGAACCTGGATGTTAATCGATTTACTGATCGTGTTCCGAGGTAATGGTTAGCCAGTGCAGTTGGCGAGTTGTCCGGTCTTCTCGGACTAATTCCTTGACACTGGGTCAATGGGTCATGTAACTCGTTAACTGAGGGTGTGGTTGTTATGTTGGTGACAAATTCACGCCAGGTGGTCCTAGTGACGGTCAGCAAAACACACACACACCTGAGAATATACGAGTACGTTACTTTGCTACACACCTGTTCAGTATACCTACACCTGAGTTTATATGTATATACCAGAATAAACACTCTATCCATATATTGTACATCATAATATAAAACCTTCTCCAGGTTATGTTGTAAATTAATTCACTAAAAGCTAAAACTGAATTTTTATTAAACTAAGCTACGTATTTACAGTGGATGTAGATGAGGATGAATAAATTAGTACAAATTCTCTATAAACATCTATGAAAGCTTATATGACCTGGGCGAAAACTACCTGTCAAAGACCTTGTTATTGAGAGTTTACCTGTATTTACCTGTGACCTCCACGACAAGAGTACCTGTACTGACCTCCCAGGTGTGTATTGTCCAGGTACACGGTGGCGGTAGTGGTGGTGGACAAGTTTTGGGGACTTGTTTTGCTGGGTTACTGAGGACAATGGTTCGATTCTCACTTTCTCGTTGGGATTTTTGGTTTTGTTTATATGTGAGAGGTGTGTGTGTGTGTGTGTGTGTGTGTGTGTGTGTTTGTCTCTCGTTCTTTTTCTGGGAATGACAATAATGCTCATATTGATGTGAGGGATGAAACGAACACACACACACACACACATATCCTCACCAAACACACCCAAACAACAAATGATCATGAATACTAAACACAAACATGGCCTGATCCGCTGTCCCAACCACTGACCTTAAAAAACAAATATTGGAATATAAAAAATATATATTCGAAAAACAAAAACAGCAAAAATAGAGGAAAAATCAGAAGAGAAAATATAATGTTTTTTTTTCTAAGATTATTATTTAGTGAAGAATTTAGATATGGTGTTACTGAGAGGATATTAACGTAGCAGATAAAAAAAACGAGCAGATGCTAATTAACCTTAAGCCAAGAGGAATTGATAGATATTAAACTAGCCTCCCAAATACAAAACTAGAAACTAGCAAATATTAAATAGACTCTAGATTAGTCCCTAAAAAACCAACAATAATAGAAACTGGGAAATATTACATAGCTAACAAGTAATATAGACTCCTAGCTGTTAACTAGTAAAACTATAAAGATTAGGAGAGCCTAAACTAGCAAAATTCAACAGACTAGTAGATGTTAAGTAGCTAACATCAATTCAAATTATTTAAACTATCAAAGCAAAGCAGAAAGGAGTATAAACAAATAAAATTTTACTAGCCAGAAACCAACAAGAACTAGCAGATTTAAATAGCCCGAACCCAATAGGAATTAGCAGATTTAAATAGCCAAAAACTAACAGCAACTAGCACATTTAACTAGCTAAAACCAAGAGGAACTAGCCGACCCATCATGCTATTTGACAAACTCGGTATGCATTAGACGAAACCTAATAAACTCAATTACATAACGTGGATTTAATGACACCCCAAAAAACACATCAAAGGTTACATTATGGAGATTTTAAGAAGGGTAATCTCCTTTTTTTCCCTTATAAACTTCAAATGCATTAATATTCCCGACTCTCATTACCTTGACACACCTCATTAACAAGCTAATTAACCACAGGTATATTCAATCATATGTCAAATTATCTTAGTATTTTTCTTTCATTTATTGAGGTGGTAATGATGGGGAATATATATATTTGTATATATATATATTTTTTTTAAATATCTGGTCGGGAGATGGTATTTATATGTGTGTGTGTGAGAGAGAGAGAGAGAGAGAGAGAGAGAGAGAGAGAGAGAAATGAGTAGAAATATTATAAATAGATATAAACTACAATCACAACTACTTTTATAACTACTACTAATGATAATAACAATACAACCTAATCATTCTTTGGATTCGAGTTTCGTGTATTAGCTAATCCTAATCCAAAATAACTTGACGAATAGAACAAATGAAACACCCCCTAATCCTCACCTGTCCTTCAATCACCATAACTGAAACAAAAATTAGTATTTACCAGAGACAAACAGGAAACAGGTAGCTCAAAGTCTTAAGTTTCGTTTGAATGCAAAAGGAGAGTGAAATACAATCAGTGTGAAAAGTAATTGTAGCGAGCGTGGAAAAAGATGGGGGAGAGAGAGAGAGAGAGAGAGAGAGACGTCGGTCGTACTACTACTACTACTATTACTACTACTGCTGCTGCTGCTAATAATAATAATAATAATGATAATAATAACATTAACAAATTAAACACCCACAACACAGACACACACACACACCCACAACACACACACACACACACACACACACCCACAACACACACACACACACACACACACACACACACACACACCTCTAACTCACTTAATTACTCTCCTCACTCTCACAATCACTCTCACTTCTTTACACTCTGTCTTAATCATACTGACAGTGCTCCACTCTTACTTTCATCATCGACTTAAAAGAAAACACCGTTAAAGGTTTATATTTGAAGACGTCTGAACATTTGACATCTGACCTTTGACCTTAAAAATAGGGTCACGAAGCTACTCCTATGTTATAGACAATGACTTAATAAACGAGCTAGTGAGGGTCTTTCTACCAATATCTCATTTTCTTTCGAGTTATGTCTGGACAAAAGTGAAAATTGGAAGGAAAATGTAATTGTAGCGATCCGAGGGAGACTACTGTATATTGGTTATTAATTCACGTATGTTATATTGGGTTTTAGAGCGAAGGTTCTCTTGGGTAATGGAATATGATGCCACTGAAGATGTATTTTAAAGTATTCTAAATTAGTGAAGTGAAAATATTATAGTTACTTATAATTTTTTAAGTTAAGTTTGTCGCTCCCTCTCTTTCTTTCTTTCTTTCTTTCTTTCTTTCTTTCTTTGTTCTTTCTTTCTTCCTATCCTTCCTCTCTCTCTCTCTCCTCGTTTCATCACATCATCAGGCGATAAAAATATTTCCCTTTGGATTGTAAATGACCAACGCCAAGGTTATACTTACAGGAATAATAAAATATACGACAGTTTTATCACTTAAGTACGAGACATCTGCCACTTAAATGAATACATACAGTATACACTTACCACTGAAGAAAATAATAAAACAGCCAGACAGACACACAGACAAATAGACAGACAGACAGACATACAGACACGTAACATCTAGGTCTCAACACTCTTTTATACCAGGAAATACACACGAGGGAATTTACATACACACTTTGCATACGTTGGCTGAAATACACGCTAACAAAACCCTCTTGTACTTTGCATACTAAGTCGTGTTATTTTTGTTTCCTTTTTTTTTAACTTTTTTGTGCGTGAAGACGAGGTTGGAGGTCGTCTATTTTTTGTTAGGATAGCTTGACTGTAAACATACGCGGTAGCCAATCAGAAGACGAGAAGTTTTTGTCTCGTGATAAACATTGGTGGTTCTTGACTTCGCCAGCCAGAATTGAGATGTGACGAACGTAAACAGAACTATCTTGGGTTGAATTTTATCTCTCTCTCTCTCTCTCTCTCTCTCTCTCTCTCTCTCTCTCTCTCTCTCATTATTGAACGTTCTGTCTTTGTATTTGAATCGTTTCCCCTTTCTCTTTCTATCTTTATTATCTCTTTTTTTTCTATCTCTTTCTCTTATTCTCGTACTTTTAATTCTTCCTCTATTTATCTTTTTTCATATTCTGCATTTTTCTCCTTGTTATTCCCACCTCTCACTCTTGATTTTTCTCTCGTTTCTCTCATTTTTAATTTCTCTTTCTCTTTCTCTTTCTTTTTGTATTTACACCTCGACGTCTCTTCAACAAAAGTGACGTTGCATTGCTTACTTTTTTCCTCACATTTTTTCTGCGTTTTTCACTATGTCTTTTTTTTGTTTCTGTCGTTCTCTTGCCCGCGGCCTCTCTCTCTCTCTCTCTCTCTCTCTCTCTCTCTCTCTCTCTCTCTCTCTCTCTCTCTCTCTCTCTCTCTCTCTGGACGAGTGTGTGTGTGTGTGTGTGTGTGTGTGTGTGTGTGTGTGTGTGTGTGTGTGTGTCAAGGAATTAATAATATCTTACAGAAGAACTTTATTGTGCTTAAATAACTCAGTCACCATACTCAAGGGGTTAAATAGCCACTCTACCTTACCTTACCTTACCTTACCTTACCTTACCTTACCTTACGCATCTCTGGGAAGTGATTATAAAGGAAGCATAAATTCATACGCGAGAAGAAATCATTTTTATACCCATGAATTTACTAGAGGCGTAGGTAAATATAAGCTTTTACAGGTCGTTTACAGGTCGTTTACAGGTCGTTTACAGGTCGTGACATATGAGGTGAACGGGCAGGTGTAACTTTGTCCCAGGTGTGTGTATGTGTGTGTGAAGTAGTAGTGATGATGTGTATTTGTGTGTGGGTGTGTAGTAGTAGCAGTAGTAATAGTAGTAGAGAGGATAAGGAAGAAAAGTAAGGAGAGTATAAGGAGGAGAAGAAGGAGGAGGAAGAGGAGAAGGAGGAGGAGGAGGAGGAGGAGGAGAAGAAGATAAAGAACAAACTGAAGATAGAGAGGAATTACAAGACGAAAAAAAATAAAGAAGAGAATCAGGAGGAAGAAAAGGAGGAGGAGTAACCCCTCCCCCCACAGTGGCATAAATCACTCCAGTATGATAGACTGACCTATCTATCATCCGGGCCACATTCTCTATCGGGTCAACCCACCAGGCACCAGGCTATCTAATCATCCCTGACCTATCCGACCGGAATTTTCAATCATCTGAGTTACTCTACCTAAGCTGCGTTCGAATTGATTACTTATCATCCTGGAACCATTTGACCTGATAGATAGTTAGGGTGATACGAGAGAGAGAGAGAGAGAGAGAGAGAGAGAGAGAGAGAGAGAGAGAGAGAGAGTCTGTCTTGTTAAGTGTTTTACTAAAGCTATATAGTGTTATAGAAAAGGTTTATAATGATGTTGATGTAGTGTTTGGTGTTTGTGGGCGGGTGTGTATGTGTGGGTAGATGGGTGTATAGGTGGACGGGTGGGGTGAGGGGTGTTTTGGTTGATGTGTGTGGGTAGGTGGCGGCATTGAGAATTAACTGGGTGAGTGTATGAGGGTGTGTGTGTGTGTGTGTGTGTGAGGGTGTGTAGATGGGTGTGTACTGTACGTGGTTAGGTGTTTTGATGGGTGTGTGAGTGAGTGGGTGTATTGGTGGGTGTTTGATGGGTGTGTGAGTGAGTGGGTGTATTGGTGGGTGTTTGATGGGTGTGTGAGTGAGTGGGTGTATTGGTGGGTGTTTGATGGGTGTGTGAGTGAGTGGGTGTATTGGTGGGTGTTTGATGGGTGTGTGAGTGAGTGGGTGTATTGGTGGGTGGTTGATGGGTGTGTGAGTGAGTGGGTGTATTGGTGGGTGGTTGATGGGTGTGTGAGTGAGTGGGTGTATTGGTGGGTGGTTGGGTAAAGGGATTTTTAGTACATGCAAAATATGTTTCTCATCAAAGGACTTCCAAGATGAATGACCCAATTTAACTAAAACTTGACACATTCAAAGGGTCGTAACTCAAGGAATGCCATAGTGAAACTAGCCATTAAGAGTGAGCTAAGGTCGAGCTGGAGGTCGAGGTAGGCTTGAGGTCAAAGTCGAGATCGAGGCTGAGGTCGAGTTCGAGGTTAAGGTCGAGGTCGAGATTAATTTGAGGGTTGAGGTCAAAGTCGAGGTTGAGGTTAACGTCAGGGCGAAATTTGATGAAGAAGAAGAAGAAGAAGAAGATCTTCCTTGCACAAAACATCAATAAACAAGCAACAAAAGAAACAGTTTTTTTCTATAGAGTGAAATATGAATACAAGAGAGAGGCGAGAAATGTTGACAGCCGGGGAACCAAGTTGGTGAGTTATGTAAATATGTGAGCGTGTGATGATGTGTGGGGGGGGGGGGGGGGAATGTGAGTGTTTGTTAAACTGTGGGTGTTTGTTTGTGTACATATATGTATGTTTTGGTGAGAGAGAGAGAGAGAGAGAGAGAGAGAGAGAGAGAGAGAGAGAGAGAGATCAAGCCGATACAATAAGCATTTTGATCTATGTAAACTGTCACCACATCAATTCCCTTATATACATCTATGTACGTACTCAAAGAACGTAAGTGTCCGCCTACTTGTTCGTGTTCACCTGTCTCACTCACTGCCTGACTAAGCGACTTGGCTGAAAGTTTGTCGTGTTTCAGATTCTATTGTTGAAACACTGTGAAAGTTATGTGTGGGAAGATGGAGTTTTGGCGGCTGTAAGTGTGGTGGGGGTGGTGGGGCAGGGATGGTGGAGGGGGTAGTGATGGGGGTGGAGGATAGTGGTGGTGGGGGTGGTGGAGGGGGTAGTGATGAGGGTACTAGTGGTGGTGGTGATGGGGGTACTAGTGGTGGTGGTGATGGGGGTACTTGTGGTAGTGTTGGTAATGGTGGGGCTGGTGATGATTGTGTTGGTGGTGGTGGTCGACCTGTGGTGTAATGGTCAGCATGCTCGCCTCGCAAGCGAGCGGACCCGGGATGGATCCCCGGGCAGGGTGAAACTATAGGCAAGTTTCTTTACGCCATTTGCCTCTGTCAACCCAGCAGTAATTGGGGACCTGGATGTTAATCGATTCGCGGATCGTGTTCCGGGGTAATGGTTAGCCAGTGCAGTTGGCGAGTTGTCCGGTCTTCTCGGAATATTCCTTGACACTGGGTCATGCAACTCGTAACTCAGGGTGTGGTTGTTGTGTTGGTGACAGCTTCTACACCTTAAACAAATTCACGCCTAGGTGGCCCTTGGGCCGGCCATCCTCGTTACACGAGGAACAACTATAACTACTGGAAGTGGTGTTGCTGACGATAACGGTAGAATAAGGATTAATTCAAAAGTCAATAATTTCAACAAACATTCATCTATTATCCGTTCATTAAACAGTAAGGTATAATTTCCTGTCTGTTTATTGGTGTATTGAATGATATATGTATGACGCAGGCGAGTTTCTGTATTGCCAGATGTAGGATAATGAACGATAAGTCTCACTGTTGCCAGACGTATGAAATAATTTGTCTCTCTTGTGAATCAGAATCAACTATAAAGATCGCAGTTAAGAGCACTTAACCCTTCAACTGGCTGCCAGACGTAAGATAACTCTAAACCATATAATTTCTCCATAACAAACGCTAAAATAATCCTACCTCAGCCATGTTAAGCCGGTACACTATTCCTTAGTTACTAAATCAACGCTGCGACTCTCAAATTCCCTCATCTATATCATTTAGCAGAGATATTTACATATTATTACGCTACCCCCCACACACTCCTACGCTTAAAATACAAAAAATCATAAAATCGTAAAGTATTTGCATATTCAATGGCGAAATTCATGCAATATTTTGTCATTTGCAAGCTCGAAGTGTTGAAAATGGTGCAAATTTTAAATCCGAGTTTCTATTAAAATCTGATGTTACTGAATTATTAAAGATTAGTTTAATGAAGACTTGTTTCAAAAATAGTAATGCAGAATGTTTATTTATTTACAAAAGTTTTAAAAGATAAATAAAATCACTTCAGAGTTTTTCTTAACGACAACAAGGGTTTATTTCGCTTAACAGGTACTTTAATCGTTTAATTCTTCGGCAAATTATCAACGCTGTTTTGTTTCGCGAAGTACTTAACTTTCGCGAGCCAGTTGCCAGGTAGCTAATTATAACTTCTAAATTGATCTTATCATTGGGAACTTAGAGAGAGAGAGAGAGAGAGAGAGAGAGAGAGAGAGAGAGAGAGAGAGATATTTCATGTTATTTCCGAGACAAAGTTAAGAACGAAAACCTAGAGACTTTCTAACTCTACTGTGTGTAGTCTTTCTTTCTCTCTTTCTTACATACATACATACATAAATACATACATACATACATACATACATACATACACACATACATACAAAAACACAAGAAAAACACCTTTTGTTGCTGCGTCCTCTTGACAGACTCTCTCTTTTGTATTGTACCAGCCAACTTAAATTGAGAGAGAGAGAGAGAGAGAGAGAGAGAGGGAGAGAGAGAGAGAGAGAGAGAGAGAGTATGATGACATAACCCCTCGTTAAGACAAAACTAAATGAGGTAAAACTTTGTCGAATCATCATTGTGTCAAATGTTAAGGTGAGTCAGATAGATACATCCTTACATCTCTAGTTAGGAGAGAAATCACACACACACACACACAGATATATGGGTTTGGTCCTTACGTTTTTCCCTGCCAGGCGAGAGAAGAGCCGTAGGGGAATGACACCGTAAATTCCTATTTCTTGTACGACTGTGTACATCCCTGGGGGAAAATTTAGCCCAGGCTTCCTCTAGCACTCTCTCTCTCTCTCTCTCTCTCTCTCTCTCTCTCTCCACGAACATAACCAACACCTTCAGTTCTCAAAGATAAAACGGCTTGATGTCTGCTCCTCTCCGTAGAGTCACCGCTGCAAGATTTAGAAGAGTTCCATAAGTGTTGCCGGAGGTAGGCGAGCATCACAAGTGCTGCCAGACGTAGGAGAGCATCACAGGTGCTGCCAGATGTAGTAAGAGCTGCTAGACGTAAGATAACCCTAATAATGCTGTCAAATGTAAAAGTGCGTCACCATTGCTGTAAGACGCAGAAATGTTTCACAAGTGCTGCCAGACGTAGGAGAGTGTCACAAGGAGCTGGTTGAGAGAAGGCGAGCATATGGTACTGTGTTTCTCTCTATCTCAAGTAAATAGTTATATCTTTTTTGTTATCACACTTTGTTGAACGTCAATTTCCTAACCACCAGCAGAGGGCTTACCAGTCTGTGAAAAAAAAGGTAAAATATTATGGGGGTTTTCTACTGCCTGTGAAGAGTCTGTAAGGCTTCAGATTTCTTCTTCCGTAAGCTGATTTTCTGGACTGTCTGTGTGAGTCCCTCTGAGAAATCCTCGAGTGAGTCAAAAGTCAGAAATGTTGGGCGAGTCAATATTCTCAACACTGAATAGCAAGTGTGATGGTGGTGGTAGTGGTGGTGTTGGTTGCGGAAGTGTTAGTAGTGGTGGTAGTGTTAGTAGTGGTGGTAGTGGTGTCTATGGTAGTGGTGGTGCTGCTGGTGGTGTTGGTGTTAATGGTGATGATAGCGGATGGTACTGAGGTGTGTGTGTGTGTGTATGTCAACCTAACCTAACTTAACCTAACCTATCCTAACCTAACTTAACCTTCATACCATCTCTCCTTTGAACGCTAACCTTAACCTTTGACCTCCATATCTGACCTTTAACTACTGACTAGTTTCCGTGACCTCTGTTCGCTACGAATGACCCTTACGTGCGTACCCATTCTACAGGTCATTGAAATTTAACCTTCGATCTATACAATGTAAATTCGACCTCTGGTATGCCCCCCCCCCCCTTATCCCCTCAAGTCTGATTTCTGGAGCCACTTGTGAATAAACTATAGATGGGGATTACACTTTGACCTTTAGATACTTCTGGGGCTTGGTGTGACCTTTGTTGACCTGACCTCACCCATTCACAGTAAGAGTAAAGGGGCGAGAGAGAGAGAGAGAGTTTATCTTTCCTTTCTGTTTCAGTCACTCTGAATAATGACGAAAAATAATAAACGGAAATGATTATTAATGTTATTTGTTCATACATAAAATAAATAATAAACACGCAAAGAGATTTTTTTCTCCTCTTTGTCTATTCGTGGAGGGGAGAAACGCAGACGAGACAGAGACAAAAACGATAACTTTCTCCTAAGACGACGATCTCATCACAACACTATACCAAGATGTCTGTTTCCATCACTTGTCCCCTAAACAACACGGCGGGTCACACGTGTAGCCAAAATTAGTTTAAAAAAAATAACAATATCGTCTTAAACTTAAAGAAAATATCCCCTACGTGCATAAATGATTCATAGGACAAGTCAGTAAAGACCAGAAAGTTGTTTTGAATCAACCGTGAGAGAGGTGGACGATGTTGTCAAGTTGGGCGAGCGGAAGAACATGTAAACAAATCAGGGTTTGAATCCACCTCCTGAACCACAGAAAACGTGACTTTGTTTCGTGTTTGTTGAGCAAAAAAACAAAAACGAAAAACTGTGTAAACCCGTCTTGTTGTTTTTGTTGAAATAAATGAAGAAGATTGTAGTTTTTTTTATACGAGTATATTCAAGTGACAATACTGTTATTTTAGTGAGTGCCGAGTCTAGCAGGTGAGAGGAAGAATAAGGTAAATGTTATTGACAGTTAATGAAGATGTTAGTGCGTATCTACTTAACAAATACAGACTAAAATGGCGTTGATATTACACTGAGACTATACCTTGATATACAGTATATATCCCAAATTTATACAAGCTAAGTATACTTGTGGCTGTAAACAAATACATAGAATTAGCTACAATACACAATTACACTGTAGGTAAGTGTATTTGTAACCATAAATACACTAGGTATATAAATGTATTTGTACTGATAAACAAATAGAATAAGTTAGTGTATTTGTTACCATAAACAAATATACAAACTAAATACAATACAATACAATACAATACAACAGCTTGTTTATAATATCCTGTTGTTCCTTTAGTTCAGGGAGACAAAAGACCCAACGATAATAATTTCAGAAACTGGTTTGATTGGCCAAAAAATTAAAAATATAAGTAAAACGATAAAAAAAGTAAAAACGTAAAAACAATAATAATAAAAATATAAAAAATGGCAGAAAGCCAATTAAATATATGTCATAAATAATGCAGATTCTCATTCAGTGATTCATTATACACAGTATGGGTGAATAACATAATTACTATTACAATTTGTTCATAGGATATTAAATCTAATAATTTGTCTGTTCTGTCAATTTATAGAGGGAAATTGGGTATGGTGTGTGTGTGTGTGTGTGTGTGTGTGTGTGTGTTTTGATCACTTTTCTGTAGGTTTATATTTAGTTACTTGGAATATCGTTTGTTTACTTTCAATCAGCTGGCCGTGACGTAATCCCCATTATATTTACCTTCCATCAGCTGGCTCTTACGTCATCCTCATTTGTTGACATTCCATCAGCTGATTTTGACGTCAGAAAATCTCTGGACTTTTAGCCTTGAGATTTCACCTGAGAATACCTGAGAATACTTAAGAACGCCTTAGAACACGTAAGAACACCTGAGAACCCCTGAAAACACATAACAACATCTTAGAACACGAAAGAACACGTAAGAGCACCTGACCAACACCTGGAAACACCTGAGAAGAGGAGCAACAGGTGCATGAGTACGGTGGTCAGGTCACGTTAGGTTAATCAGTAAGAGCAAAATATATAGATGCTCACGGTGGGAGGTGGTGATGGGCCCCCGCCTGCTGAAAATTGCCTAGAATAAGACCTGGAAAAAGCTATGTAACTCTCTCTCTCTCTGTACGTACACGCAGACTGATAGATAGATAGATAGATAGATAGATGGATAGATAGATAGATAGATAGATGGATAGATAGATAGTTAGATAGATAGATAGAGAGAGAGAGAGAGAGATAGCACGGAAATCAAACTTAATGGATAAGATGGAAGCACACACACACACACACACACACACACACAGATTATCGAAGAAAGTTGTGAAGAAAGTTTTATTCTCATTGTGTTTCTCCTTTTCCTTTCTTTTCCTTTCTCTTTTTTCATTAAGTTTCGGATAGAATTTTTCTTCTAATTGTTTCTCTTGTATTGTTCTTTCTCTTTTTCTGCTCTTTTCTCCTTTTCTGTCTTGTTTTATTTTCCTCTTTCACTTTTTATTCATTCCTTATACTCATTTGTTCTAAACCTTGAATCTTTCTTTTAAAATTTTATTGCATTTTTGGCGTTGTTTGGTGACGTTCTTGGCGATTTGGGGGGCGTTTTTGATGACTTTTTGGCGATTTTTTAGGAGGGGGGGGTGGGGGGGGGGTTGGTGTTTCTATATTTCTTTTTCTTTGCTTCTGTCACTTGGTCTCTTCCCGCCCGAGTGTGGAACGTAAATGGTCTCCTTCCAGCTGATGTACAGGAAATTTTATCACGGTGGTTTGTTGACAATGTTTATTCCTGGCTGTTGGCGGGAGACATGTGATACAGATTCAGAGGGAATGACAATGGTGCTCCGGGGACATGTTTGACTCGTGGTGATTTTGAGATGATGATGAGAGAGAGAGAGAGAGAGAGAGAGAGAGAGAGAGAGAGAGAGAGATAAAAAAAATAAAAATAAATTCCTAAAGCCATCTTGTACCCCAGTCTCATTAGTAAAAAACTGCAGAATACAACTAAATTACTTCCTTAAGCTATAAAAAAAATAGTGTTGTAAATCCGTCACTTATGGATGCAAAACTATAAATTTACGATTTTGAGATTCTAGGAGCTGACCAACACGCCCTGTAGTCATAGCCAGGAAACAGACATAGTGAAAAGACGACGTTCTGTCTGCTCAAGGGGAGAGAAAACCTCAACTGGAATTGTCAAAGTTTGTTTACGTTTTCTTTCCCGCCAAATTTATCAGCTGATTCTGTTGGCGGGAATGGTTCGCCGGAAAAACAAATGTAAACATAAACATTGACAAGTGAGATATTTTGATCACTTGTTGAGTCAGAAAATAATAATCTATAGAATTTGTCTATCTTTGTGGGCACTAGAAGCGCTTGTGATGTAAGATAAACAAATGATATTTTTTTTGTTTTTTGTTATGCATCATCTGAAAAATAGGTCCTTAAGGTTATTTCACCTGAAGAATATACACCCTAAATTTACCTGTAGAGGTTAGCATTAGGTTAGGTGAGGTTAGGTTAGTTATCACATCATCATTTATAAACGTGGCAGGTGGTAATTATTATATACATAACATGATAAATTAAATTAATTCATATATCATAATTCTCGAGTAATTTAAGATATCATTTTACATTCCCTCCAGCTTATCATGAATAAACTTTATATATCACTATTTATAAATGGCGAATATATTGTCTGCTTTATGACAACAATTGATATCTTGAAATCTTAACTAAACCCAGATATCAAAGACTTCCACTGAGTTTCAATATCACATCACCATCACAATGGCTTTTCCTCACAAAAGCTAGACAGAGGCGTTTCCCATTTCAGGACACGTTAGATATTTCTCTCTGTATATTCCCAGAGCTGAGACAGACCGACAGACTGACCGACAGACCAACCGACGTACCGACCGATAGACAGACCGACAGACCAAACGACAGACAGACAGACCGACCGACCGACAGTCAGAATTTCCTTTTTGATAGTTGTTAATAATTCCAACTCGGGATGTGAAAATGCCGTAGTGTCAGAGGAACCTTCAATGGTGCGTCTATCATAATGGCTTTTCCACAAACCTTGGGCTGGACGCGAGCAGTTCCAGCGGGCTGTTATATTTGTGGCCATTCTCTAGGGACGGAGTGGGAGGGAGAAAGAATGACGGAGAGAAGAGAGAGAGAGAGAGAGAGAGAGAGAGAGAGAGAGAGAGAGTGGCATGGGAGGGATGGAAGGAAAGTGGGAGTGAGGGAGAGGGATTGAGGGAGAGAGATTGAGGGAGAGAGATTGAAAGATTGAGAGAGAGAGATAGGCAGGGAGGGCAGGGAGGGCAGGGAGGGGGGGTAGGTTAGTGGGTGAGAAAAAAAAAGGAGTGCGTAAGGGAAGGGAGAACGAAAGGGAAGAAGAAGGGGCCTAATGGAGGATGTAAGGAGGAGGAAGAATAGGGAGGAGAAGGGAGAAGAAGGAGGAAAAGTGAAAGATGAAGGCAGACGTACAGACAGACAGACAGACAGACAGACACGGGGCGAGAATATTCTTAATAAAACATCTATATCTCTCCTATATCTCATACAAGTCTCTTTGTTAAATTGAGACTATCTCCCATCTTAAAACACTACCCGATATTTTCAACATAAAACCACTGACCTAAATACATAATGAACCAATAATAAACAAAACCCAATGGAGGAAAAATATCGTTATGTATGTATGTATGTATGTCCTCACTTACACGTTCACGGTACAGGGTCATATAAATTTTTTCCTAGGACCTACAACGACCATCTTTTTGTCCATATAAAAAGATTCTGTACAATACAACGTAATTCTGTCAGCTTTACCGCCAAAATTGTATTCATATTTTTAGCCTCCGGAAATGCGAGAGAGAGAGAGAGAGAGAGAGAGAGAGAGAGAGAGAGAGAGAGAGAGAATAATAATTGGAATAATTGTTTAAAAAAATATGAAAAATAGATGTGGATATTTGGAATAATCGAAAAAAATAACAACACCCCATTTCAACATAAATAATTCCAATTTCAATGTGTTAAAAGATACAAAATTTCCAATAAAAACTAAAAAAAAAAAAAAATATTTCCCAAGGTTTTGAATATAAATATTTTTTTTTCGATGATTCTGTTGATATTATATATTGTGTTAAATTTGGACAAACACAATAAAAGTTGGTTTCAATTTTAGCGTAACCCCCCCCCCCCCATTCCTTCTACCCTCCTACCCCCCACCCCACCTCCCCCCACCTCCCCACCTCCCCCCACCTCCCCCACCTCGTAACTCCCCCCCCCCCAATGGTGAATATAGCGAATTTCGTTATACAGTATTTATTCAGAGTTCACTGAAAGTTCTCACGTCGTTAAAAGGGGATTATTAACTCGTTCTAAAAAGTTACTGTTTAAATTATAGTTTATTGAAATTGGGGTTAGGGTTTGTTGGCTATTTCGTGGGTTTAAATTTTCGCTTGACATTTTATATACAATCAACAAAACGCATACACAGACATGTAGACGTCTGCCGAGAATTGCACACACACACACACACACACACACACACACACACACACACACTTTGCTACTATTTTGCTGTCACTCGAAATTGAGTATGACGATCATCCAGCTATGATACAATGATATGAGTTATTAAGGATGTCAACTTCATTGGTGAACTCTGAGGTGACTCGAGAGGCCGATACAGGACCGGCAGGGTCGTTCACAGATGTTGCACGTGCTGGAGGGCTGGCGGCAGCGTCTATCCGGCGTTGGCGCTTATCTGCCTCGGTTTGCAGTCGGGCTAACTCGAAAGTATTGACACCTTCTCGTGTGGTGCTCCTCTAAGAGTTACGGTGTGGAGTGATCGTCTCCCAGGTGAGGGGGTCGATTTGGCACCTTTTCAGGTTTGTCTTAAGACTATCGGCCGTATTCAAGATCGTTTAGCTTGAGATCTCCCTGTGGGATTTGCCCACGTTATGCATTCAAGAAGCGTGGCGAATGTTCACGGCGAGAGAAATGCCCACAGATACTACTGGAATTTTCGTGAGAAGGGGATGGGCGCCCAAAGCAAGCCCTAAGGATAAATCAATGTTGACTATTAACATAATTGCAATTACAAATATGTTGAATGCTTCTAGTAAACTCGAAAAAACTATCATCATACATATATGGTGAACAAGGAAGGACATGGCGTTTAATCATTTATACTCTACCATAAAAATGTGATATGTCACCTTTGTTTACCCAAAATCAGACCGCCAAATTTGAAACCCATACATGAATCTAGTGAGAATATAAAGGAAGGTCTTACTATAGAAATATCCCTTCAATTTTGTTGATGTCTTCTGTCCTACACTAATCTAACACTCGCATGTGTGAAGTCACTTGCCACTAACACAGAAGATACATTTGATGATTCTATTGATTTAGCATATCTTTATTTGTATTGCCCATAACTAACATTACAGTATGGGTTGTTTGACACACTCTAGGAAGATTTCTCTTTAGTTGTCAATAGTTTTACTGGTGATATATTAATAAGATAGTATTGTATATCTGAAATTAATGAAATATTTCAATACTTGTAGCATAGTAGCCAAGGTCAATACTGATGCGGAAGTCTTCACTCTACCTCACACACACAGTGAACTCATTCATCACCAGTACACAAGACTGGTAAATTTTTACAAGTTGCCCATAATGTCCCACAATATTTTTGGGTCGAGTTCTAGATATATCTCATCATTCTGAATACCTTTCATTCTATACATTTTTGTTGCAAATGAATAATAGTGAACGTAATACAACCTGACATAACCAACCAAAGAAACTTACCTAACCTTACCTAACTCCCTAGCCAGCCCCCTGGACCCGCCATATTAAACAGAAAGTATTTATTTTGTTATCTGTCCAATGAAACCAACCTTACTGAAGCGTCATGGTATAATTTTACATTTTATGTGAACGTGAGATTACGTTGGGACCGAGCAGGTCGGTTGTAAACCAACAGACGACACGCGGTGACTCACCAGATTATGGACAACTTGTAAAAATCCCACAAGATTTGTACTTTGTACAATATAGTTTATATAATAATCATATTGATCCAGTATATCTTTATTTGATTTTTATTGACCACAACTAACAGTAATTGTGATCAGCTGTTCGTGTACAGCATACCAACATTCCCTTTTTTCCTATGTTGGCAGACCTGGAGCAAGTCCCACGCAAACCCTACGATTTGTACCACCTAGAATACGACCAACGCCCATGGCTCACCGTGAGGATTCATAATGAGGTAAGCCCACGTAAAACGATCTTCAATATGGCCATATACTATTTCAGTTGCCCGCTATCGTTACGTAGTTGTTCATGGGTAATGGTAGCCTCGATGTTCCTACATTTGGTGTCAGCGAGAATACTAGCATTTGTTCTTTTGTCTTCCCAGCGAACTTTGAGGATAGAACGTAGACTACGCTGGTGAAAGTTTTCAAGTGCCTTTGGTGCCTCCAGTATGTGACCCACATGTCGCTGCCATATAGCAGGGTGGGGAGGACCACTGCTCGAAATACGTGCAACTTTGTAGATAATTCAGCTCCTTACAGCTGAAGACACGGGTACGGAGTCTGCCAAAGGCTTGAGATGCACATCTGATCCAATGTTGAATCTCTTCATTGATGTCTGCGGTGGTGGACAGGTGGGAGCCGAAATAATGAAAATGGGTAACATTAGAGAGGGTAGTACCGTTAAGCTTCATGGATGGTGGAGGTGTGGTTGAACCAGGGGCAGGCTGAAAGATAATATGAGTCTTACATTCACCTCAACGCCAAAGTGTGCACAGGCATCTGCGTAGGTGTTCAGGATCTCCTGTAGCTCGCGTTCAGTGTGAGCGACAAGGGTGAGGTCGTCTGCATACTGAAGTTCAGTAATGGAAGTTGTTGACACCTTTGTTCCTACCTGGAGCCGTCTTATGTTGAAAAGACCCTTCATCCGGGACTGGATGTCCACCCCGCCGGCTAAATTGGCACTGGCACAAGTAAGGAAAGCAGCAAAGAAATTGGAAAAGAGAGTTGGTGCCAGTACACACCCTTGTTTTACCCCCGTTTGGATGGAGAAGCTCAGACCGGGTGACATTGCAAGGGACACTGCCGTTCATGCCATTGTTGAGTTGCCTCACAATGGCGATGAATTTTGGTGGGCAACCAAAACGGCTGAGAGTCCGCCAGAGGGTTTCCCTGTTGACCGAGTCGAAGGCCTTGGTTAGGTCAATGAAGGCCATTTACGGTTACGACGGTGTTTTCTGCACTTTTCACTTTCCACGTGATGGTCTAAAGCCACATTGAGATTCTGGGACTAAGTTTTCCGCCTCAGAAAGAAGTCTGTTTAGGAGGACTCGGGCGATAATCTTGACAGCTACGGACAGCAGCGAGATCCCGCTGTAGTAGCCACAGTCTGACCGGTCTCCCTTGTTCTTATAAATATTGACTGTGTAGGCGTCTTTAAGAGCTTGGGGGATTTACTCCTTATCCTATATAATCTCCAGGAGAGAGTGGAGACGGCTGGTAAGTAGGGGTCCTCCTGCTTTATACACCTCGGCTGGGATTCCATCAGGCCCTGAGGCTTTGTTATTTTTCATCTGTTTGATGGCAGAAGCAACCTCATCCAGGGATGGGGGATAGCTGAGGTGGGTCAGCTCTGGATGCTGAGGGACCTGCTGGGTAGTCACACACACACACACACACACACACACACACACACTCTACCTGTAATTATCACCACCTACTCATTTTTCTCCTCTCCCCCTCCTCCTCCTCCCCCTCCTCTTCCTCTTCCTCTTCGTCTTCATCTTACTTCTTATCCTCACCCTCTTCCTCTTCGTCTTCATCTTCTTCAATCTCAACCAGAACAAATAGAACCCTCTTCACCAGTAAAACCCCTCTTCCTCCTCTCTCCCCTCCTCCTCCTCTCCCACCCCCTCCTCATCTTCTCCCCCTCCTCCTCATCTTACTTCTTATCCTCATCCTCATCCTCTTCCTCTTGCTCATCCTCATCCTCCTCATCATCTTCCTCCTCCTTCATCTCTCCCAAAACAAAGAGGAATTTCCCAGTTAACCTCCACTTCCTCCCCGGACTACTTCTATGGGCCTCGGTAACCTACGGAAGCCTTTGTCTGGATGTTTTCTTTATGTAGGAAAGAGAGAGAGAGAGAGAGAGAGAGAGAGAGACACACACCCAAACACCCCCACCTGACACACTCCCCTCCCCCCCCTTCACAATCTCCCCTCCCCCTTCCGACAATCTCCCCCCCCAACACTCCCCCCCGACACTCCCCCCTCCCCGACACTCCCCCCCTCCCCGATACTCCCCCCCTCCCCCCCTCCCCGATACTCCCCCCCTCCCCGATACTCCCCCCCTCCCCGATACCCCCCCCGACACCCCCCCCCCCGACACCCCCCCCCGACACCCCCCCCGACACCCCCCCGACACCCCCCCCCCCCAAACACAGCTGGTAGGGTAACAGCAGCAGCTCTCATACAATCACTGTGGGAATGCCCCTTGTATGCCCGCCTCCAACAAGCACTACGCCCTTTAATGGTGGCAGAAGATCCCCCAGCGTCCCATTAGCTCAATTGAATGGCCTTTTTCTTGCGCCGGAGACCCAAAGAAGCTTCACCTAATCAGATCAGTAAGATGTGATTCATAAGTAGGTGGACGTTATCTAAAATTAATGGAAAGTGTTGAATTTTCATGCTGGTAGTGGTGGTGGTGGTAGTGTGGTGGTGGTTGTGGTAGTTTGGTGGGTGTGGTCTTGTGGTAATGTGGTGGTGGTAGTTGTGTTCTGGTGGTAATGTGGTGGTGGTGGAAGTAGTGGTCTGGTGATAATGTGGTGGTGATGGTAGTGTTGTGGTGGTAGTGTGGTGGTGGTAGTGTGGTAGTGGTAGTGTGATGGTGATAGTGGTGGTAGGTGGTGGTTGTGGTGTGGTGGTAATGTGGTGGTGGTAGCTGTAGTAGAGGTGGTTGTGATCTGGTGGTAATATAATGGTGATAGTGTGGTTGTGGTGGTGGTAGGTGGTAGTGGTAGGTGGTGGTGGTAGTGTTATAGTGGTGGTAGGTAGATCGTGGTAGGTGTTGTAGTTTGGCAGTGTGGTGGTGGTAATATGGGTGGTGGTGGTGGTGGTAGATTGGTTGTAGTAGGTGGTGGTGGTAGATTGGTTGTGGTAGGTGGTGGTGGTAGTGTGATGGTGGTAGGTGGTTTTAGATGGTGGTAGTGTGGTGGTGGGGGTAGTGTTCCCTCTCCTGCCCTCTCTTCTCTTCTCTTCTCTTCTCTACTAAACAAACACTTAGTCCTCGCTTTTGCACCTGATGTGTTATGTAAACCTCCCTCCATCCCTTCCCTCCTTCCTGCCCTCCCTCCTTCCCTCCCTCCTTCCCTCCTTCCCTCCTTCCCTCCTTCCCTCCATCCTTCCTTCCCTCCCTCCCTCCTTCCCTCCCTCCCTCCTTTCCTCCCTCCCTCCCTCCCTCCCTCCCTCCTTCCCTCCCTCCCTCCTTCCCTCCCTCCCTCCTTCCCTCCGTCCCTCCTTTCCTCCCTCCCTCCCTCCTTCCCTCCCTATATCTCCCCCTCTTCCCCCTATATCATCCTCTTCCTCTCTTCTACACCCTCCACCTCCCCCTCTCTACACTCTCCTTCCCCTCCTCCCCCTACACCCCTGTCTCCCTCACCATACACAGGGGATCAAATATTCAAGCGTTTTTCCTTTCAGATCTATGAGTGTACACAACCTGCCTCTCTCTCTCTCTCTCTCTC
>CAUDMG010003870.1:4645138-4810138 GCA_958450375.1 Homarus gammarus | reverse complement strand
CCGCATCTTGCCTTAGAGATTTAAAGATGTGTTTTATAAAGAGAGAGACTTATGAGTGAGTGTGTGTGTGTGTGTGTGTGTGTGTGTGTGTGTGTGTGTGCGTATGGGTGGTGAGTGAGTAAGCGTGTGTGTATGGGGGTTTAGTGTGTACCGATGTGCGTATGTATGTATGTTTATATTACCAGAAGACTCGTATGTCTATACAACTTTCACAACAACAAATGATTCACACAAGATTTAACTTTTTGAAGGATAGAACTGTTTTGAAAAGGTTTAGTGTATATCAAACCTCTATGTAGAGTATGTGTGTATATGCTTTATACAGTACACACCTGTAAACATCACGTACACCTGTGGTCAATAATCCTTGAACACCTTGACATATCTACCTGCATATACTCAAGAGGTAAAAATATGCTCGTTTTAACAATAGCAAGATTAACAATATACTGTAATCAATCTTTTGTTTATATTTTGAGATAGTTTGTGTTCTGTGCCTTGATATGTACTGTACAGGTAAACTGGAGATGTGTTTTTTTAGGATCTGTTTTTGTGATATGTATGTATGTGATTGTAAGTGTATGATGTATGTGATAAGTACACACACACACACACACACACACACACACACAAATATTCTTCTTCTCACGAAACAACGATAATGAGGTACCAAACCCTGACCAATCACTAATACCCACTCATCCAGTAGTGATTCACATACGTCGTACCGATCAGCAATCAATCACCAACACCTAGAGATTCAACAGTAATTCACACACGTCATACCAATTACCCATAAATCACCAATACCCACACATGTTGCAGTGATTTACGCACGTCATTCCAATCACCCATCAACCATCAACATCCAATCACACACCACTGATACACAAACGTCAATCCAATCAAATATCAATCACCAATGCCCACAAGTCAATCACCCCTAGGCATAATTACCTAAAATACATGTAATTTGCATACGTGTTTACTCTACGACCATTTATAATGTACTGGGTGTTGGCCGAGTCTCGTAGGACAGTGAAGCACAAAGTCTGGGATGGGTTGTGATGGGTTAGGCTATGTCGGTTCAAATCAGTCCAGTCCAATCCAATCCAATCCAGTCCCGTCTCGTCCCGTCCCGTCCCGTCCCGTCCCGTCCTCTCTGTCTTATAAGTCAGTGTTATCAATCTGAGTTGTTATATTAGGCGTTACAATAGTTTGCGTCACTGTCCCTCCCTACGAGTTAATGACGTCATAGTAAACAAAGACTGTGACGTCATGACCAATCAGCAACCAACCTGAAATCACGTTATATAATAATTTTCCTTTGTGACGAAAATCATCAACAGGTACAACTTATACAAATTGTGAATTATTATAAATATTTTGTTTAAATACATTAATTTTTCCTTGATATATATACATTATATATACAGTAGCGCGATATATTTCCAGTAATATATTTCTACCTCTGATATTTGGACAATTTTGTTATAACGTCATATTCAAATTACTTTACAAAGGTAATCTTCTTTTTCCATCTGTCTGCCTGTGTGCGTGTGTTGAAGCATATATGATATCCTCTTTAGGGAGAGAGAGAGAGAGAGGAGAGAGAGAGAGAGAGAGAGAGAGAGAGAGAGAACACTGAACATCAAACGCTCGTTTTAAGTCGTATCGTTAGCATTGTGTCTGTTCCCCATTTCTCTCACCTGTAGCGAGATACAAGGGTGAGAGATACACAGAGCTGTGAGACTTGTTGTGTGTCTCATCGTCTGGATTTTGAGAACAATGATCTGAGAAAGAGAGAATATTCTGCAGGATTTTGACATAGAGTTCAGAAATATTGGTGTTATTGCAAAAATTGTGATGTCAACTACAGAACCACAAGCAATGGTACGATATTAATGCCATTGCAACAGTGTACAAGGCCACAAGCATTGCAGATATATGAAGGTTAGTTTGCGTTTCGTTGGGTTTGGTTGGGTTAAAAAAGGCATGAAGTGATGGAATTACAAAGGTCAGGTGTTTAATTCTCGTGTAAATAAAAGTGTGTGTGTGTGTGTGTGTATGTGTGTGTATTTTATTAACTTGTGTGTTTGCTGTTTATATTTCTGGGATGTTATAAGTGGTTTTGTGTTGTTATTTTAGGTTTGGATAATTTATTTAATATTTGTAAGAGAGTTATCGAGGTCTTGTGTGTGGGGGGGGGGGGGGGTGAGGGGGGTGTTTGCAAGATCTTTGTTAATTTGTCTTTTTTACAATAAATAGCTTTTAAACATATATATATTTAGCAATGTTTAATAAGTCTTAGTTTTAGGTGTTTGAGTAACGAGGGTCTTAAATCACCGATCAGAAAGTCTTAAAAGATAGAAAGATCCGATTCACTTCTTCTATAATTCAGGTGTTTATACAGGTAAACTAAGGTATAGTATAATATACACTAGGGGGGAACACAGGTGAGGTGGGGGAACACAGGTGAGGTGGAGGAACACAGGTGAGGTGGGGGAACACTGGTGAGGTGGAGGAACACAGGTGAGGTGGGGGAACACAGGTGAGGTGGAGGGAGACACAGGTGAGGTGGGGGAACACAGGTGAGGTGGAGGAAACACAGGTGAGGTGGGGGAACACAGGTGAGGTGGAGGAACACTGGTGAGGTGGAGGAACACAGGTGAGGTGGAGGAACACTGGTGAGGTGGGGGAACACAGGTGAGGTGGGGGAACACAGGTGAGGTGGAGGAACACTGGTGAGGTGGAGGAACACAGGTGAGGTGGGGGAACACAGGTGAGGTGGGGGAACACAGGTGAGGTGGAGGGACACAGGTGAGGTGGGGGAACACAGGTGAGGTGGAGGGAGACACAGGTGAGGTGGAGGAACACAGGTGAGGTGGGGGAACACAGGTGAGGTAGAGGAAGACACAGGTGAGGTGGAGGAACACAGGTGAGGTGGAGGGAGACACAGGTGAGGTGGGGGAACACAGGTGAGGTGGAGGGAGACACAGGTGAGGTGGAGGGAGACACAGTTGAGGTGGAGGGAGACACAGGTGAGGTGGAGGAAACACAGGTGAGGTGGGGGAACACAGGTGAGGTGGAGGGACACAGGTGAGGTGGGGGAACACTGGTGAGGTGGGGGAACACAGGTGAGGTGGGGGAACACAGGTGAGGTAAAAGGGAGACACTTATCATCTTCCCGCTCACTAAACTTCAGGTAAAATGATTAACTTGAAGGATTCCTTATAATAAATTCGAAGACAGAAACTATTTTAAGATGCTGTTGACTCTAGTGAACGATGTTTGTTCTAGGATGAAACAGACCTGACGCAGCCGCTATCCTGCTGCAGTAGACACTAAGGCCGTTACCACCCACCACCGTTTTTATCAATCGGATTCCAAGCTCATGTTTACCTCTAGAATGATTACCTTAAACTTTTCAAAACTTTCTACATCAACGCGTCTGATTAATAGCCCCAAAACAACATTAAGTGGTATTTCTCGGTAATATTTGTCGGAATATAATTAATTATTTCGGATTACCTGAATATTAAACACCGTAGCGCTTACCTGTAGGGGTTAGGTTACGTTACGTTACGTTAGGTTAAGTGGTCTAAATTCATGCACAGGTGTCAAGATACATGCACAGATGTTTTAATACATGCAAAGGTGTCTAAATATATGCGCAAGTGTCTGGATAAATGCACACATGTCTAAATACAGATACATAGATATTACAGAATAACAAACAAGAATATCTTAATGCAGTTATATTGCTTTATTTGGCTTCATGTCTCTGACGTATAGAGACAAACTTATTATTCGTGTCAGTGTTCTTGATGTGAGCGCATTAGTCTGGTCTGGGAGAGCTGAACGACGCAACTTGTTCTTTGAAGACGGTGGCTTAACCCTTTGGGGAAGATGGTTTAACCCTTTGAGGAAGATGGTTTAACTATTTGGGGAAGATGGTTTAACCCTTTAGGGATGATGTTTTAACCCTTTGAAGATGATGGTTTAACTCTTTGAAGACGATATCTTAGCTCTTTGAAAGTGATAGGTTATTCGTTTGAGGATGATGGTTTAACCCTTTCACATACTGTATAGATAAGAAGAGAGAAAGAGAGAAAGAAAGAGACAAAGAAAGAGAGATAGAGAGAGATACCGAGAGATACTCCTTTTCTTTCCTAACTCCTACTCTTCTCCTCGTAATGCCTGGGAGAGGAGATGAGTGAGAGCCTTGGGAGTGTTAGGTTCACCCAGTGAGAGTAGCGCTATGTCGTAGAGTGAGGCGAGTCAGGGACAATGCGTGCTCTCTCTCTCTCTCTCTCTCTCTCTCTCTCTCTCTCTCTCTCTCTCTCTCTCTCTCTCTCTCACATACCTTGCATGCAATGATATAATCCTTTAAATAAGATATTGTAAGCCAGTGATTGCAATAACTTAAGCCCTGAGTACAATATAAATGTACTCAAGGGAACAGGTAGTTGTACCCGAAGGGATAATTTATCATACTTATCTTCCTGACACCTTATGTCTCCCGTTTTCTTTCAATTCTCTATTGTCTTTCATTAAGCTCACTTAATAATCCCACTTTTCTACTCGATTCCATTTTCTCTATATTGACTTCACTTTTGGCTTCGTTCCTTCTTTTTGCAGGACACACTTGACCATTTCCTTGATTGAATTCCCTCTCTACAATTGGGTTTCCTCAGACTCGACTCCATAACTCTGTCTGATATATAAGTGTGAAATGTTTCTTCTGTGCCTAGACTTGTGAAGAAAAGTGTGTGTGTGTGTAGAGGAAGACAAGTAATGCGGGATAGGAGGGAGAGTAATAAGTGATAACAATAGTGGAAGAAAAGCCACTGGCGATAACAGTAAAGAGACAGATAGTATAAACACACACACTCGGAATAAAAACCTTTTAGAGTGATCTTGGAAGTTTGTTATAAGTTGCCGCCTTATTTCAGGAAGGTAAAGCGGCTCTGTGTGTGAGAGAGAGAGAGAGAGAGAGAGAGAGAGAGAGAGAGAGAGAGAGAGAGAGAGAATTTCTATAGTTAACTCTTTCAATTCATAAGATATATAAAACTTTCACACAAAATCGTCCAAAAGACCAACAATCGCTACAAAAAAAAAGACCAAAATCATATAAAAAGTAATATGAAAAATATAAGAACTTTTTACCGGAAATATAATTAATATTTTTCTTTCGGTTTCACCTCACGTCTTGTAAGGTGGAGGCGAGGACAGACCCGCGCCAGCAGCTCTATACGTGACTGGCTCACTAACTGGTTCATTCACTCACTTACTCGAGAATTGGGCTCTGACTCACTAACTCACACAGATGGAGAAATATTGGGAATGGGGATAAAAAAAATGGTTAAAAAATTGGTTTCTGGCTGATTATAGGATTCACTACAAAAATGGGTAATGGCGTACAGACAGTGCTACCAACGTAATGAGTCAACAGTATTATCGTATACCAACTCAAACTCTAAAATAAACTCTACGGTATTTACAACTCACATTTCACTTACTCTTCAATAACCATCTATTACCCACCCACACCACCCTGACCTCTGACCCACCCACACCACCCTGACCTCTGACCCACCCACACCACCCTGACCTCTGACCTACCCACACCACCCTGACCTCTGACCTACCCACACCACCCTGACCTCTGACCCACCCACACCACCCTGACCTCTGACCCACCCACACCACCCTGACCTCTGACCCACCCACACCACCCTGACCTCTGACCTACCCACACCACCCTGACCTCTGACCCACCCACTCCACCCTGACCTCTGACCTACCCACACCACCCTGACCTCTGACCCACCCACACCACCCTGACCTCTGACCCACCCACAAAACCCTGACCTCTGACCTACCCACACCACCCTGACCTCTGACCTACCCACACCACCCTGACCGTGGCATACAATTGAGGTCACCCAAATACCACTACTGTATCGTCATCCTGTCAATAAATTACCGACACCCATTTCTTGTTATCATAGGGATCACTGATATAAATTTTTAGTACACTCGATATAATATGATCTGATTAGTACGGTTTAGTGGTGCGTTGCTTATGATGGGTTAACCTGATTAAAAATTACTTGTAGTTTTCAGAAAATTTTCAAAGTCTTGGATGAGAAAAATTTTTTATTTATTATTTTTAGGAGAAATTGGATCTGTTACGTGTATGAAATTAAGCAAATGAAGAATTTTTGTGTTGGTGAATAATTTTGTGTAGAAAATGAACCAATTTTAGGATATTTTTGTATTATATTTTAGCTTAAGAATTGTTTGAGAATAATTTTTATTCTTATTATTCTCTTCAATTTTTTCTTTCTTATTAACCATCTCTCTCTCTCTCTTTCTCTCTCTCTCTCTTTCTCTCTCTCTCTCTCTCTCTCTCTCTCTCTCTCTCGCTCAATGACCAACTGCAGCGTTGTTATCTCTGTTAACACTTGGCTTAGTCGGTTTCTCATTGATGTGGTGGTAGTGGTGTTGTTGTGGTGGTGGTGGCGGTGTGGTGGTGGTGGTGGTGGTAGTGATGATGAATGTTGTGGTGATGGTAGCGGTGGCTTTAATAGTGGTGGTTGTAGTGTGGTGATGGTGTGGTGGTGGTAGTGGTGGTAATGGTGATGGTGGTGGTGGTAGTGGTGATGGTTGAAGTGGTGGTGGTGGTTTTGGTGGTGATGGTGTGGTGGTGGTAGTGGTGGTGATGATGGTGGTGGTCGTGGTGTTTGTAGTGGTAGTGGTGGTTGTAGTGGTGGCGACGGTTGTGATGATGGTGGAAGAATGAGAGGATGGGTGAGAGATGAAGGGAAGGGAATGATGGAAAGGAGGGAAGGGATGAGAGAGAGAGAGAGAGAGAGAGAGAGAGAGAGAGAGAGAGTGAGTGAGTGTCTTTACAGGAAGCTTACCCCCCCCCCCCCCATAAAGACTAAAAAGAACATTAGTTTTTTCTTCAGTTATACCAAAAACTATCGTAAGTCAGATTCTCATAGTCTCTTACGATAAAAAATTCTCGTAAGATATGATAATTCACTTAACTAATTGTAACTTATGCTCAATCTTCCCCCTCCTCTTTCTTCTTCTTCTCCTCCTCCTCCTCCTCCTCCTCTTCTTATCTTCCTCCTCTTCCTCTCCTCATCCTACTTGTGGCGTGAGAACGTAGTCAGAAACAATCGTTTTTCCTTGAGTTTTAATTGTTTGTTGTTCCTCTCAAGTAAACATTAAAGCTCCATAAAAAGGCATTTAACAAGAACAATAACAACAATAACAACAACAATAAAACACTAAAATAATAACAACAATATTAACCATAAAAAGAACAATAATAACAACAATAGCAAGAAAATAACAAAATAAACAACAACAATATTAATAACATTAACAACAACAACTACAACTTACAAATCCCCACATGTTAATTTAGGAGAAAAAAGTTAACACGAAATTTTTGAGAATCTCTTAAGTTAAATAAATTACAATTGAGTAAATCTAACATTATCTCTCATCTCTCCCACGTCCAGCTCCGTACGTCTCTCTCGGTTACAAGGTAGGGGTGTTGGGGTGAGGGGTGACGGGTAGGGGAGGTAATGGGTGGGGGGTGAGAGGTAAGGGGGGAGAGGGGGAAGTTAGAGAGACAGCCAGGCCAATACTTAACCGAGTTTGACTCAAGTTTGTGTCCATTAGCGTGAAGGAGAAGTGGTAATAAGTAGGTCGTCCTCCACCTTAACGGCAGTGTAATGGCGATGGGTGATTGCAGTGGCAACTCCTCCAAATGATAATGTACTTAAGTTGCCGGGGGAAATGACAGGGCTGAGATGTGGTCTGGCGATCAGAGATTACTATGGCAACAGGTACATCTAAACGTGTGACAAAACTCCCTAGACATATTGGATTATTTATTTACGTCTTTGTAATATGAAGTATTTTTGTTTGTATATTTTATTGATACAATCTATAAGGACAAGCAGGTACGAAATTCTCATTGTTCTTGGTCAGATTAGGTTTGGTTAGGTTAAGGTTAGGTTAGGTGATGTAATGTAACGTGCCGTGACGTGACGTGACGTGACGTGCTAAATAATAATGTAGAGTACGTGTATCCATTACCAACTAACTTGATCTTGCTCATAATACAATAAACATACAACATATATCAGGTAATTTTGGTATAAAGGAACCATTAAATCATCTATTAAAATATTAATTAATAGCCCAGGTGACCGCTCGTGACAGGTGAGTATCTAATGAAGAGGTGTGTGTGTGTGTGTGTGTGTGTGTGTACGTACATACATACATACATACATACTGTAAAGAGAAAGAAAACGAATTAAACAAACACTAAATCAATTATCCGAATAATTATGTGTAGAGGAACAAGGGATAATCTCTATTTATCTTACTAATTAATTATACCTGACAGGAATGGTAATGTGGGGTGAAGGGGAGAGAGAGAGAGAGAGAGAGAGAGAGAGAGAGAGAGAGAGAGAGAGAGAGAGAGAGAGACCTAATTATATGGATTATAAGAAATAAAACTGGAAAATGGTGAAATAAATGGAATGATAAGATCTCTCTGTCTGTCTGTCTGTCTGTCTGCCTGTCTGTCTTTCTGTCTGTCTCTGTATGTGTTTCTGTCTGTCCGTCTATTTGTGTTGTGGATCGTTTATTTTCATATGCGGTTCACTTAAAGAGATATCTCCTAATGTGTCTTTCTCTCTCCCCCTCATATACCATCCTCACTATCTCCCCTCATACGTTTCCCCCACTATCTCCTCCCTCTCTTAGCTCCCTCTTTTATCTCCCCCTCTCTCTGTTTCCTCATTATATCCACCTTCTCTCCCTCATCATTACACTGTGTCTTCCCTCATTGTACACCACTACCGCCAGCCCCTCCACCGTCGCCACTACACACACACACACACACACACACACACACACACACACACACACACACACACTACAGTATATTCATAACGACTATTTAAAAAAAATCTCATTTGTAATATATTTCAACAAAATTCCTGTAGTAAATAGAATGAAGGATAAACAAAAATGGATGAATAACAACACTGGAAAACACAAAAGAGAAATAAAAGAAAATAAATAAATAACGAAACTGAATAAAAAAATAAAATACAAGAATGAAACACAAGTATATAATTATTAAACAGTACAAAATAAACGAAAAAAATTTAAAGAAAATCAAAATATCAGGTTGTACACACGGCCCAGGTTGAGTGTCTGACCGATAAACAAGTAAATTAAAGAAACGTCACAAAGGGGTAGAGAAAGAGAGAGAGAGAGAGAGAGAGAGAGAGAGAGAGAGAGAGAGAGAGAGAATATACCATATTTTCTCATGTAAAAATAAAAAAATTCTCTCCTCTCCTCTCCTCTCCTCTCCCCTCCCCTCCTCTCCTCTCCTTCTCACACTCACTCAGCCGTGAAGGAGGGGCACCAGGCGACATAATTATCTATTAAAGGGCAGAGAGTAAGACAAGCAGTGGTACCGTTATATAAACAATGGTTCTGTAGAGGCATCTTGTCCGACCATCTTTTTGAAGCCAAGTCGCCCACACTCCCAATCTTACGGCTGCAACTTTCTATCTTCAGTAATTACGACCTTCTGATCCCTGTCTGTCTCTCTCACTGTGTCTGTCAGAGGTTTCGTACGACAGACAGACAGCCTGACAGACTCACTCACTCACTCACTCTCCGGAAGTCATAATTATGAAGTGGTCCAATTAGCATACGATTCCCCCTCTGTTTTTTAACTTCTTAATGAGGGTAATCAAGCAGAGGGTGGCCGGAGCCTTGAATGGGTGGCCGGAGCCTTGAATGGTTGGCTGAAACCTTGAATAGGTGGTCGGAGCCTTGAATGGTTGGCTGAAACCTTGAATGGGTGGCCGGAGCCTTGAATGGTTGGCTGGAGCCTTGAATGGTTGGCTGGAGCCTTGAATAGGTGGCCGGAGCCTTGAATGGGTGGCCGGAGCCTTGAATGGGTGGATGGAACCTTGAATGGAGATCAACAATCAGACAGACAGACAGACAGAGACACACAGACAAAGGCAGAGTGCTACACACACACACACACACACACACACACACACACACACACACACACACACACACTCACACACACACACACACACACACACTCACACACACACAGAGATGAAGATGCTGGTTAGACTGAAGGGAAACTTTGAAACAATTACGCGTAAGTTTAGTTCATTAGTGTGTAAGTTTGATGCGTTGTGGAGCCTCATCTGATCGCCCACCAATACACATCTTCCTTAAGGGTAAATTGACTGATTTTCCGTCCAGGTATTGATTCGATATTTCTCATGCTGTAGGCTAGGTTAAAGTTTTGTTGTGGCTAGGTTTGGTTAGGTTAGGGTACGTTAAAGGAAGGGCTAGGTTAGGTTAGATTTGGTAAGGTTAGATTAGGTTAGGTTAGGTTAGGCTAGGTTAGGTTAGGTTAGGTTAGTATATGCGACGAGAATACTTCAGTTGAAGAGAAAAGATTGATGATCCATTTGTCACCTCCTGTTGAGTACGATGACTTAGTCTTTGAGTACGATGACTTAATCCGAGTACGATAGGATTAAGACATCGTACTTAAGGAGTTCACACAGACACACACACACACACACACACACTTCACAAACACACACATAAACACACAAGCACACCACAAACATAAACACACACACACACACACACACACACACACACACACCACACACACACACATACACCACACACACACACACACAAAGCAACATTTTAAGCAGAACGAAAGCAGTTAGCAGTAATGAATGCCTCCCAAGGTTGTATATATCGCCAGGCAGGAGACCGTATTAGCCCGTAAATCGCTAAAATTAAATCTGATACCGAGAGCAACATTCATGGCTGAGAGTAAGTAGCAATAAGCGAGGGGGCCCGAGGTGTACCTAGATCAATCCTGGTCCTTCGCCAAGACTCTCCTTCTCCCTCCTTCCCCAAACACACAACTTCCTTCCTTCCTTCTTTCTTTCTTTCCCCTCTCTCTCTCTCTCTCTCTCTCTCTCTCTCTCTCTCTCTCTCTCTCTCTTTATGCCATCACCACCACCAACCGCATCTTCACCTCCCTCCCTCCCTGTATCTCTCACCTTGCCTCCCTACTTCATATTCTCTTCTACTTCTCTCTCTCTCTCTCTCCCTCCCTTTCCTCCCTCCTTTTACCTGTACCTCAAGGGATTAAATCATAGTTCTCAAGAGGTTAGGTCATCGTACTCAAGGGATTAAACTATTGTGATCAGGAGAGAGAGAGAGAGAGAGAGAGAGAGAGAGAGAGAGAGAGAGAGAGAGAGAGAGAGAGAGACCCTAAGTAAATAATTATGTTACTGTCAGCCAGCCAGACTATCAGCTGTCTTGAGTGTCAGTTTGTCTCGAATGTCAACTGTGTTAAGTGTCAGACGCCCAAGGTGATTGATTATGTTACTGTCAGCCATTCTATATCTGAATTAGGTTAGGTTAGGTTAGGTCAGGTCAGGTCAGGTAAGGTCAGGTCAGGTCAGGCCAGGTCAGGTCAGGTCAGGTCAGGTCCGGTTAGGTTAGGTTAGGTTAGTTTAGTTTAGTTTAGGACGTCAAGATGATGTAAGGCATTTCACTTCAAGTCTGATGTTAATTTGCTTAAGTCTTATTTTATCACCTATAAACCCCTTGTTAACATAACTAAATCGTTGTTTAGTTCTGAAATTAACTCACTTAAGCCTATAATTAACTTAATCACGTAGAATATTAACTTAATTTCACACCGTATTCACATATTTTAATCTCAGTGTTAACTCATTTTAAGCTGTTAAGTTATTTCCCTACCATATTAACATACATTAATCTCTATGTTAACTTATTCACTGGGTCAACTATGTGTAATATAATACTTCACACTGTAAGTCTTGGAAACCGAGACCGGATCAATCCACAACATGCAAAGGCTTTTACACTGGCTCTGTGGGTCTCTAGCTAGACTTATGGGCCAGCTAGACCCCCTTTTAACCATCCCGTACCCGGTATGTAGTCAGCCCTTACCCTGTACGTAGTCAGCCCTTACCCGGTATTCCCAGCCTTTGTTCTTCAGCCCTTAGTGATATGGCCAGACCACCATAATAAATTTTTGTTTATTTCTTTTAAGAGTAATGTCTGACTTTTCACAGGCCTTTATCTGTGCCTTTAGTCTCTGTTTAGCCGTAGGAGAGAGAGAGAGAGAGAGAGAGTCTTTATCTACATCACAGGACCATTTTTCTCACTTCCCCACCTCCCCTCCTCTCCCTTCCTTCGTACTTCCTTGCTCACCCCTTCTCCTCTTTCCTACTCTCCTCCTCCCCTTAAGTGAGGTGAGGTTTGGTTACGTTAGACAGGCATTAAAGTCCTTATGACACAGAGATAACAACTATTTTTTCCTCTCTGTTTGAAGATAAATAATAAATAAAATATAATTTGTTTTTAATATTTCCCTGACCTGACCTGACCTACCGGGGGGGGGGGGGGGGGTCAGTGAGGGATGGTGGTCTTTCATCTCGACGCCTTTATGAGAGTATAGCGGCTCTCTTGTGGTCAACGCCGCCATTCCAGACCCCTTGTGGTGCCAGTATGAAGGTGAATAGACTATTTTGGCACCAATATCGCCCCTTTATATAATTTCACTTAATAATAATAATAATAAAAATAATAATAAACATCTCATATTTAAAGCCTTATACCACCTTACACCTCCCACCTCTACACCTCCGCTAAGGTCACACACACACACACACACACACACACATACACACACACCTCACCTGCATTCAAATGAGAGCTTGTAATAAAAGTATTATTTTCTTTATTATATTTCTTATTCCTATTTATTTACTTACTTTTATTCATTCTATTTATTTATTTGCTTATCATCCTTCTTTATTCTCTAATTCTCTTTTTTTATTTTATTATTTCATTCGATAATTGAAGGAGGGGAGAGAGGGAGAAGGGGAGGCCTGTGGTTGAGGGAGGGAGGCTGGTCGGTGGTCAGGCAGTAAGAGGAGAGGGATGAAGAAGGAAGGATGGATTAACGGTAATAACTGTAGGATTAAGTATCTTACACACAGACATATCTCGACTAGGGTGGACATGTGATCGCTATGTTGTTACTCATGGGGTCACTGTATGCCACCAAGATACTAAGGAGGAATATTCTTAATGGTTCTTCATTTATTAAAAACATTACTCAGAATGGACAGTTACACCTTACAAAATAATAAACCTCTTCTCCCAGCTAGTTAAACGGGGGTCACATGAATTACAATATATTTCGTGTAGTGGATAAAATCTTAAGTGGTCTTACCTATATATATCTCGCCATGTTACACCTGCTGACCCTCACTCGTCCACACCAAAACACTTTCAAAGACAGACTCTCAGCCTCTAGCCAATCAGCACAGTTATGCCTATGATGTCACACTCACAGGTCACTGCGATTGTCTCACACCCAAGGCACTGTCAGCTTGATGGGCCACAGGCAGAGGTTTTTGGCGGGAAAACAGAAAAACACTTATTTATCACAAGTTACCTGTGAAATATAGCGTCTAAAGTTAGGTTAAGTTAGGTTAATCTAAGTTAATTTAAGTTATGTTAAGTTAGAAGGAATATTTTAACACACATTTTGTTTCAATGGTTGCTAAGGTTGGTGGTCGTCGCCCGGAAGAGATGTCTCGTGTTGAGCCTCAGACCTAGTGGACACAGCCAACTCGGGATGAAAGAAACATAAACAAACTTCTCACTGAGTGTCAATATCAGGTGCCAGGGTTTGTTTACATGTGACGTCACAGGGGGGGGGGGGCGGGGTAGGCGAGAGTGTGGCGTTCCGTGCATTTGTTTATTAGGTCCTTCTCTGTCTGTCTGTCTGTATCCGTCAGTCTGTCTCTCTGTCCGTCTGTAGCTGTCTGTCTGTCTGTTCTTCCTGTCTGTCAGTCTTTCTGTACCCGTCTATCTATCTGTGCCTGTCTGTCCTTCTGTCTTTTCCCTACTCCACCGCTCATTATACAGATACTAGTTTTATTTACATGTCTGTCTCTTTTTGTTAGTCATTGCCTTCCCCCCATCCCCACCCCCACCCCCATCCCCATCCCCACCCCCACCCCCATCCCCACTCCCTAACCCCCATCCCCACCCCCTAACCCCATCCCCACCCCCATCCCCACCCCAACCCTAACCCCATCCCCACCCCCCATCCCCATCCCCCACCCCATCCCCCAGCCCCCCCGTCCCCACTTGTTGATGTGAGAGGTCATCCATAAGTAAGGTCATCCATAAGTAACGTCATCCATAAGTAACGTCATCCATAAGTAACGTCATCCATAAGTAACGTCATCCATAAGTAAGGTCATCCATAAGTAACGTCATCCATAAGTAACGTCATCCATAAGTAACGTCATCCATAAGTAACGTCATCCATAAGTAACGTCATCCATAAGTAACGTCATCCATAAGTAACGTCATCCATAAGTAACGTCATCCATAAGTAACGTCATCCATAAGTAAGGACAAAAAATTTTACCGTAAAACAAAATATTTAACCGATCTTCCCGAAAATCTGTAAACAAAAAAGGGGGGGCTATTTTTTTTTTTTTTTTGAGACATCGGAGATTATCATGACACCACATACCCTAGCCATGATGATGTGGCTTATGAGGAACGAGAGAGAGAGAGAGAGAGAGAGAGAGAGAGAGAGAGAGAGAGAGACTTAGTGTGTTTAGGAGATAGTGTGAGAATATCTCCTATGAGTCAGGAGACCAGGTATTGGAGACGTAAGCTTTATCAGAAAATGGATGAAGTCGTATATTTTACCCAGGGTGATTAGTTGACGATGGGAGATAGAGAGAGAGAGAGAGAGAGAGAGAGAGAGAGAGAGAGAGAGAGAGGAGACAGAGATAAAGAAACAGACACACACAGATATAGAGACAGAAAAAAGAGAAAGAATTAGACAGAAAAAACATATCAATAAAACTAAAATAAGTAAATAAATGGACAGACAGACATACAGAGAATACGCTATTAACTACGACTTAATTATAATGCACGACAGCTCCTTCGTGTTAGTCTCTTCAGACGAGACCAGAACACCTTGTTGACCTAATACCTCTCTCTCTCTCTCTCTCTCTCTCTCTCTCTCTCTCTCTCTCTCTCTCTCTCTCTCTCTCTCTCGTTCCCATTTTCTCTATCTATCTCTCTCTGTATCTTCTTATCTATTTATTTTCCTGTCTATTTTTCTTTTACATCTATCTCTCTTTCTCTGTCTCTATTTTATCTCTTTTTCTCTGTTTGTTTCCCTTTTATCTCTTTCTCTCTTTCTCTCTGTTTTTTCCTATGAATGCGAGATGTTTTCATTCAGGAAGGAAGAGATTGGAAACCTGAACTGAATATTAATTTGCATAATTTAAGCATCTCTCTCTGTCTCTCTCTGTCATTCTCTGTCTCTCTCTGTCTCTCTTTGTCTCACTCCTTCTCCCTTTCTCTGTCGTTCTTTCTGCCTCTCTCTCCCTCTCCTCAAACCCCTCTGCTCTTTCCTACTCCTTCTTCCTTCTCATTTCTCTCCATCTTTCTCTTCATCTCCCGTCCCGTATATCTCTTCTCTTTCTCTGTCCTCTCTCTCTTTCTCATTTTCCCTTTAATCACACCCTCTCCATCTCCCCTCTCCCCTACCCTTACTCCTTCTCACCCCTCCCTTAACCCCCTCCCGTCTCCCCCTTTCGTCCCCTCATACCTCCTTACACCCTCTTTCTACCCTCTCCCCCTCCTCCTACCCTCTCCCCCTTCTCCTATCCTCTCCCCCTTCTTCATAACCTCTCCCCCTCCTCCTACCCTCTCCCCCTCCTCCTACCCACTCACCCCCTCCCTCCCCCCCCCTACATTCCTCTCCTCCTTGTCAGCCTTGAGTACCTAACACCTGTGTCCGAGATAGTGGTAAGGTATCTGTTTATATAGAAGGAAGGAAGGAAGGAAGGAGTTTCCGCCCCTCACTTGTGTGCTCGTAAGATAAACTTTGTGTCACTTAATAACATGGTTTCGTGCAGCGAATATTGACCATCGTGAAGATTAGAGAGAGAGAGAGAGAGAGAGAGAGAGAGAGAGAGAGAGAGAGAGTCCTCATAATATCTAAAATGAACCAGAAGAAAACTAACTGACAACTATCCTACATCTAACGAATAAAAACACTAACTGGTAACTCTATATATATCATCTTAAAAACAAACAAACAAAACAATGACTCAATAACATCAATCTACAAAAGTAAATAAAGTAAAAAACTAAAAAATCTAAACCTACGTAATATAAAAACAACAAAAGCAACAACTAATCAAACATAAACACCAATATTAGGAATAAAACAACATGGCAACCTCCTTATAGTCCCAAGCTAATAAAGACTAACTGGTAACCTCTCCTCTCACAGCTGTTGGAATGTAAACACAAAACAGCTGGTGAAAATTTCCTATACTCTAGCGGGCGGGCGGGCGGGTGGGTGGGTGGGCGGGTGGGTGGAACTTCATAAACATATTCACTGAAGATATAGTGTGTGTAGTCGGGGCTCAGGAATGTCCTGCTTGAGTTAAATAGGACGAATAATTAGGTACAGAGTGAAGGGGGAAGAGAGAGGAAGAGGGGGAAGAGAAGAGAAGAAGGAAGAGCGAGGAAGGAAGAAGAGGGAGGTAAGAGGAAGAAAAATAGGAGGGAGAGAGGGGGAGGAGGAAGGGAAGGAGAAGAAAGAAGAAGAAGAAGAGGAGGAGGAGGAGGATAGATGGATAGATGACAGTGCAGACAATTCAATGGATAGATGGATAGATTAGAATATGGATAATTATGTGGGTAGATGGATGGAGAACAGTGCGGCTAATTCAATGGATAGATAGATGACGGTGTGGATAATTATGTAGGTAGATGGATATATGATAGGAAGTAGCCAAGAGTAAATTAACCCTTCCAATCACAGTATTAAAGACCTTCCAATCACTGTATTAAAGACCTTCCAATCACTGCATAAAAGACCTTCCAATCACTGTATTAAAGACCTTCCAATCACTGTATTAAAGACCTTCCAATCACTGTATTAAAGACCTTCCATTCACTGTATTAAAGACCTTCCATTCACTGTATTAAAGACCTTCCAATCACTGCATTAAAGACCTTCCAATCACTGTATTAAAGACCTTCCAATCACTGTATTAAAGACCTTCCAATCACTGTATTAAAGACCTTCCATTCCTGTATTAAAGACCTTCCAATCACTGCATTAAAGACCTTCCAATCACTGTATTAAAGACCTTCCAATCACTGTATTAAAGACCTTCCAATCACTGTATTAAAGACCTTCCAATCACAGTATTAAAGACCGTCCAATCACTGTATTAAAGACCTTCCAATCACTGTATTAAAGACCTTCCAATCACTGTATTAAAGACCTTCCAATCACTGCATTAAAGACCTTCCAATCACAGTATTAAAGACCTTCCAATCACTGTATTAAGGACCTTCCAATCCAAGTATTAAAAAACCTTCCATTCACTGTATTAAACACCTTCCAAAACTGCATTAAAGACCTTCCAATCACTGTATTAAAGACCTTCCAATCACTGTATTAAAGACCTTCCAATCCCTGTAGTAAAGACCTTCCAATCACTGTATATAAAGACCTTCCAATCACTGTATTAAAAAAACCTTCCAATCACTGTATTAAAGACCTTCCAATCACTGTAATTAAGACCTTCCAATCACTGTATATAAAGACCTTCTAATCACTGTATTAAAAAACCTTCCAATCACTGTATTTAAGACCTTCCAATCACTGTATTTAAGACCTTCCAATCACTGTATTAAAGACCTTCCAATCACTGTATTAAAGACCTTCCAATCACTGTATTAAAGACCTTCCAATCACAGTATTAAGGACCTTCCAATCACTGTATTAAAGACCTTCCAGTCACTGTATTAAAGACCTTCCAATCACTGTATTAAAGACCTTCCAATCACTGCATTAAAGCCCTTCCAATCCCTGTATTAAAGACCTTCCAATCACTGTATTAAAAAACCTTCCAATCACTGTATTTAAGACCTTCCAATCACTGTATTTAAGACCTTCCAATCACTGTATTAAAGACCTTCCAATCACTGTATTTAAGACCTTCCAATCACTGTATTAAAGACCTTCCAATCACTGCATTAAGAAGCACCGAATCACTGTTAAGAAGCCTCCTAATCAGTACATACAAAGGACACCTCGAAGTAACCCTCTTTTAACACAGTTGTTCTAATCACTGTTAATCTTCGTCCTACAGAGTCACGCTAATCAGTACCTGTCCAAACTCAATCACTTTTATCCAATCATTTTTCGCCAAACTTCCCCCAGTCACTCTCTCAACCACCCTCGCTCTGTCTGTCTCTCTCTCTCTCTTTTTCTCTCTCACTTTGTCTGTCTATCTCTCTGTCTGTCTGTCTGTTTGTCTGTCTGTCTCATGGTCGTGTTTCATTATTATTATTATTATTATTATTATTATTATTATTATTATTATTATTAATTTGTATAGTAATAATGATATAACAGTAGATTTAATATACACTGTCTTTGCTTTTTTTCATTCAGATCCATCAATACTTTCTCCAGTGCTTTCTAGAGAAGACCACAAGGGAAAGTATTTAACTCTTAGCATTTTACTCTTTTACGACAGCAGGAAAGTTTTGATTGTGTAACTTTCTCTCAGGTTATCGAAGAAAGTCCTCACAACCCAAGAACTTTCTAAACTTTTATTGATTTTGTCAGATAATGTGGACTTTGCTTTCCAGTTGCATAATTCTGTGTTTAGGTGAATGTTAAAAGATATTTAATCATCTCTTTGTGTTAGGAGAGAGAGAGAGAGAGAGAGAGAGAGAGAGAGAGAGAGAGAGAGAGAGAACACATACACCAACGTGATGATTGAGATAAAAACAAGAACACTATTTTCATTGTAAGCTTCAAAGTTCAATAATTTAGAAGAGAAAATATAAAAAACAAAAACAAAAACAAATAAAAACAAACTCACAAAACAAAAACACAAAAACAAACACGCAAAAACAAGCACACTAAAACAAACACACAAAAACAAGCACACAAAAACAAACACAAAAACAATCACATGAAAACAAACACACAACAAACACACACAATTACCCCCCTAAAAAACACCCGCTTAATAACACATGGACCTGTCAGCGTCAAATTGCCTCCTCTTAAATATTTCTCCTGGTGTATTTTCAATAAAGTTCCGTAAATTCTCTGGGATGTCATAAGACCCAGATGGAGGCTAGGCTTATATTATTATACTCTGCAAGATATATTAATGATAGTGTGTGTGTGTGTGTGTGTGTGTGTGTGTGTGTGTGTGTGTGTGTGTGTGTGTGTGTGAGAGAGAGAGAGAGAGAGAGAGAGAGAGAGAACCTCAAACAATATCTTCACGTCATTTCCTTTCACTTACCTCACTCCCTTCCCTCCACACTCCCTTCCCTCCACATCTCCCTTCCCTCCACATCTCCCTTCCCTCCACATCTCCCTTCCCTCCACACTCCCTTCCCTCCAAACCACCTTCCCTCCACCAACCACACCACCTTCCCTCCGCCCTCCAGTAAACTATACGAGGGCTGGCAATTGGTCGCCCGTAAATCCGTGTGTGTGTGTGTGTGTGTGTGTGTGTGTGTGTGTCCGAGAATGTGTTTACCTTCGTGTTATAATTCTTATGGGTAACGTAGGCAATAAACGGGGGGGAAGACTCTACCCTTGTGTGTGACCCGGATACATAACAGGACAACGGTATGAGCTAACGGGAGCCAGAGAAACGGTGTAGACAACGGGGGAATTTTATTTTTTCTATTTGTAAATACTAAGTTACTGAGGGCTAGGAACGCCAGTGCAAGCGTTTGTTATCGCCTGGCTCGCCTCTCCTCGGGTCTTACAGCTAATGGTAGTGATGGTGGTGGTGGTGGTGGTGAGGGGGGTGTGGTGATGTTGGTGGTGATATTGTGGGTGGTGGTGGTGATTGTGGTGTTGGTGGTGATGGTTGTGATAGTGGTGGTGGTGATTGTGGAGATGGTGGTGATGGTTGTGGTGATGGTGGTGGGGGATGGTGATAGTGGTAATTGATGCTACTATTACTACTACTACTACTACTACTGATGATGATGATGATGATGATGATGATGATGATGACAGCAACAACAACAATAAACAAACAGTAACAAATAAACCAACTCACTACCATACCCACACTTACAAACAACAACAACAACAACACCTTCACTTACTTAAACACTTACAACAGTTGAACCATATATACTTACAAACAAAAAGATAAGCCCATATATTGAGGCCTGTGCATGTTCCTGGTCACCTGTGCTTGTATCTAGACTCCTGTGCGTATACTTAGACAACCTAACCTAACCTAACCCCATGAGTCATATTCCGGCTATATATTTGTGGACCAATTACCTGGAATTTTATTATCGATAATGCTAAACGAATTTGCATAATTATCAAGGGAGGAAATTAAATATTTTTGTTATATGTTAATTTGTAAACATTGTTTGGCCTATTAGAGTAATGGAGGTGTGTTGTGTTACCTGGTGATTAGTATGTGTTGTGGGTAGGTTACTACAACCCACTGTATATAACACTTGTTGTTTGAAGATGGTATTGGTATTCTTAGTTGTTATTGTTCATGTTGTTATTATTTTGTTGTTGTTTTTGTTGCTGTTGTTATTATTATTATTATTATTATTATTAGTAGTAGTAGTAGTAGTAGTAATAGTAGTAGTAACGGCAGTAGAATAATGGTGGTAGTAGTAGTAGTAGTAGCAGTAGTTGTAGTAGTAGTACTAATAGTAGCAGTGGAATAATAGTAGTAGTAGTAGTTGTTGTAGTAAGGGCATATGGGGAGAGAATTCAGAACGTTCATCAAGGCAGATTCACTCCTCTAGTGTTTACAACTTCTGGTGGGATGGAACCAAGTGCAAGATGCTTCAACGCAAGGCTCGCGGAGGTGATCTCCGAACAGAAACAGCAGCCCAGCAGCTACGTTACACCCTGAATGAGATGTCGACTGTCTTTCTCTCTCCTTCGGTCGGCTTTGCTCTGCCTCAGGGGAACGAGGGCTTCTGCCCCAAAGCCGACAACAGCTGCAGATATTGACTATGAGGCTACAGTCACTGAATGCCGCATAGACCTGCGGCTCAACTAATTCAACACAGATAGGATAGCTACTTATGTATTAGGATATTTAATATTAAGGTAATAAAATGGCGGCGAAGGTGTGGCTATTGGGGGAGGCTGGAGGCCAATCTAAAAAAAGTAGTAGTAGTCGTAGTAGTAGTCGTGATAGTAGTAAGAGTTGTAGTGTAATTAAGTTTATTTACAACATACAAAACTAAATCGTGTTACAACTAAAAAATGAAATACTGAAAAAGAAAAAAAAATTATATATCACGTAAATTTACATAATCCAATTGTGTTTTAGTCCCATAGTATTTACTTATATCAATCCATTACAAATTATCAGCCATATTCTAATAATTTATATCATCAATAAGTAAAATATTAGTGTTTTATAAGTATGCATGTAGTTAATTATTTTACGTCTGCTTAATTAATTCTGGTCGTTTTTCTTAATGGCCAACTTAATCAGTCTCTACTAATCATTTTAATTTGGTTTTATGTTTGAGTAAAAAAAATTAATTATGGTTTCACTTTTTTATGGTATTTTATGGTAGTACTTTAGGTGCTAACGGTTATTAGTGTGTTTAAAAAGTGCGTTCGAGTGCGTTTGGGGGTTTTTCAGTGCGTTTTGGTGCGTTGACTGCGTTTGGCCGCGTTAGGGTGCGTTTGGGTGTGTTTGGGTGTGTTTGGGTGCGTTTGACTGCGTTTGTCTGCGTTTGGGAGCGTTTGGGTGTGTTTTGTTACGTTTGGCTGCGTTTGAGTGCGTTTGGATAAATCAAATTATCAGAAAATAATTAAGAGTACATACATACATACATACATACATACATAAGTGTTTAGATATTTTGTAAATTTTAAGAGTTGGTGTTGTTGTTTTACTTAACTATGGGGAAAATTATATTTATCCGTTGTATAGGGAAGCCGGTTATTGTATTTCTATATTCATAATCGGATATATAACTCTCTTAATATCCGACTATATTTTAATATCCGGGTATATCGATATAGTAATATTCTGATATAGAGATAGAGTATATAACGCGTATATATTATTGAGGATTGTTGTAGTGTGTGTGTGTGTGTGTGTGTGTGTGTCTTTCTGCCTGTTCAGATCCCTTCCTGTTGTACTCTCTCTCTCGCTCTCTCTCGCTCTCTCTCGCTCTCTCCCTGTCTGTCTGTCTGTCTTTCTGTCTGTAGCTCCCTGTTTTTTGTTCTCTGTATTCTATCTACCAGTCTACCTGTCTATTATCAACGTCAGTCTACCGTCTTCAGTCTGTCACTCTGGTCGTCGCGTCAGACAGGAGGAGCAGCTTTAAGACAGAGGATCGCAGCTGTGAAGTTAACAGGAAAAACAGAAAAAGTTTGTCAAGAAAACTGCGATTAATTTCTAAAGTTTCAACAACTTTCTAACTAAAGTATAGAAAGTGTAAGTGTAGTTGAGTTAGGTGTAGTACTTTCTTCCCTCTCACTTTCTTTCCTTTCAGTTGCACTTTACACTTTTTTACCGAGAGTTTATGTATGTTTTATGTTTGTGTTTGTGTGTGTGCGTGTGTGTATCAACTGTACATGTGGTGACCTGTTGTGTAATGGTCAGCATACTCGCCTCGCAAACGAGTGGACCCGGGTTTGATCCTCGGGTAGTGGGTGAAACTATGGGCACGTTTCTTTAAGCCATTTGTCTCTGTCTACCCAGCAGTAATTGGGGACCTGGATGTTAATCGATTTTCGGATCGTGTTCCGGGGTAATGGTTAGCCAGTGCAGTTGGTGAGTTGTCCGGTCTTCTCGGACTATTCCCTGACACTGGGTCATGCAGCTCGTTAACTCAAGGTATGGTTGTTGTGTTGGCGACAGCTTCTACACTTTAAACTAATTCATGCCTTGGTGGCCCTAGGGTCGGCCATCCTCGTACACGAGGGGCAACCATTTTGTGTGTGTGTGTGTGTGTGTGTGTGTGTGTGTGTGTGTGTGTGTGTGTTATCTCAGTGTTGTTGATGTATGACTGCGGCTCGACAGGTAAGGTCTTCGTGGATTAATTACAGAACTGATTATAAAATATTTTGAGGTGAATTTCATCTCACTTTGACGAAAACAATATTATAACTTTGCCTCATTATATAAAGTCTTTCAAGGCGTAACAAAGGTTGGTAATAACACTAGTTCATTAACCTTCTGGGTAATATTGGTAACTATCGGTAACAGTATAGATAAGCTACTTGCCTTAATTAACAACAGTATATCGGTACACTGAATACGTTACTATCTCATTACAGCGATAACTACACCACGGGTAATTCGTCCTCTTTGATATTAAGTTTACAATATTTCATCTGGGTTTACGTGTCAGATGAGGCACCGGCAGAAGACATCCGGAGTCATGTTGATCTTATCTAATAGTGAACCCTGATGGCTGCAACACACACATAAATATAATTTCTCTTATCGAAGAAGAAAAAGGATATTATATTTTTTTGCGGTGTGAACAGGATACTTCAAGATGAGAAAAGAAATATACAGGTATTTTTATATTGTGAATATTTGTTTTATTTCATCAGGGTGTTGGGTGAAGGGGGGCAGTAAATGGTGGCGCCTATAGTCAAGGCTCGGAGTCACGTGCTGAGAGGAAACCGTGCTGAAAATATACTGGGCGTGTGAAGCTCGTTAAAACCTAACCTAACCTAACCCTATCTATAAATTGTAGTTCTTTCAATGTTTGTATTATTTTTTATAAGTTATGTCACCACTAGGAAAAATCGAGTTTCCTCCCTAAAATATTTTGTCGTGGGCAGTTTCACTTTTCTCCCAGTATATTTCCCCCAGCATTTTACCCCATCATTTTTCCCCCAGCATATTTCCGTGATCATTTTTCCCAGAAATTTTCCCCAGCCAACTCTGGCATTGGAGTCACCAAGGAGCACAACCTTATCTTCTCTGGGGATAGAGGTTAGCATTCTATTGAGGTCGGTGTAAAAAGCCTCCTTAATGTCATCCTCTGCATCCAGTGTTGGGGCGTATGCACTGATGCAGAAGGCATGACGTTAGTGATTCAGTGGGACTCGGAGCGTCATGGAACGCTCATTGATCTCAACAGGCATTTCAGTTAGCCTGTGTAGGATGCATTGGTGGATGGCAAAGCCAACTCCATAAAGGCAGTTTCTCTCCGCAGCAGGCTTACCCTTCCAGAAGAAGGTATAGCCAGACCCCCGTTCTATGAGTCGACCCTCGTCTGGGAGCAGGAACTCAATAATTACTACTATGTCGATGTTATACCCAGACATCTCTTTTGCCACAAGGGCGGTTCTTCTTTCAGGACGCTCATTCTTGCCAGTATCTAGAAGGGTCACGACTTTCCATGCAGCGATCATAAGAGGTTGCATAATTTGCTTTTGCTTTGATCTGTGATAATGATTGTGTTTTCGACCGCACAAGGATGTCCTTACTGGGTGCGGTTGCCCAGTCAGGTTAGTTCTTTAGGCAGGCTATGTTTAGGGCACCTTTTCTAGCCCCCTCCCCATGTGGGGTGTGCGGAGTGGCTCCTCGAAAGGGCTGCTCAGTCGCACAGACCGGACCGGATTTTACTGCTGCCTAGATCCCAGTGCATAAACGACCATTTTATCTGTGTCGCCCATGAGCAGAGTTGTGACTAGAGTCTCCCGGCAGTCATCTACACACACACACACACACACACACACACACACACCAACACCAGCAACTTTCCTCTCATCATCATAGGAGGAAAAACATCAAGTCGGCAGTAAATCAAGGTTTCGTTTTTCCTCGACTCGTTAATTGTTTTTCAGTTCGTCGTTTATCTCAGGAATGGGAACGAAACGCCTGATTGCAATTAAGGAACTCAAGAACTGATTAATTAAAGTTTCTAAGCAGCTGATGTCTGACTTTCTCTCTTTTGATCAGAATGATAATGTAAGATTTAATAATTATGTGTGCGTGTGTGTGTGTGTGTGTGTGTGTGCGTGTTACAGTTAAACTATAACGCCAGTAATCTCGTGAAATCCCAGGACATTTGTATAATATCATGTAATAACTATTTCACGAAATGACTGAAATATTGGATTATTGGAAGAAAATAAGTTAATATGTAGTCAACCGTATGGCTTCCGAAGATTTAGATCTTGTTTAACCAACCTCATAGAAAGTTTTGAAGACTGGCTTATGTGGGGTGATGAGAGTAAACATTTGGACTTAGTCTTTTGGGATTTCCAGAAAGCTTTTGACTCTGTTCCACATAAGAGACTTATATATAAGTTAAATAAATTGGGAATTAGAGGCCAAATCCTTAACTGAATTGAGGATTTTCTAAGTGGTAGAAAGCAGAAGGTGGTGATAAATGGAGTGGAATCCAGCTGGAAGGTATTACCAGTGGTGTTCCACAAGGAGGTGTTATTGGCCCTTTATTATTTACAAGCTATATAAATGATCTGACATCTGAAATTGATCCATCAACGTTTAAAATATTTGCCGATGATACCAAGATCTATGAAGAGGTTAAGATGCATTCAGAGAAGACTTCAGGATTGCAGAGAAATTTAAATCTGATGAACAATTGGTCAGAGGAGTACATGTTAAACTTTAACCCGAGTAAATATACTGTAATGCATGTCGGCAATAATGATCCTCAAGTTGATTATTATATGAATAACCAAAGGCAGAATGTGGTAAAGGAAGGAAAGGATCTTGGAGTTGTGATAAGTAACAACCTAATGTTTAAGAGTCATACAGCAAAATCAATTGCAAAGGCGAACCAATCACTCGGAAAAGTTAAGAGAACGTTTACCTACATAAATGAAGTACTCTTTAAGACTCTATATTTAACTTACGTTCGACTCCACTTGGAATATTGTATACAGGTGTCAGGTGTAGACGCTGTATCACGGAGGTGAGATTGATAGTATTGAGAAAGTGCAGAAAAGAGCAACAAAAATCGTACCATCACTGACTAGCCTATCTTATGGGGAAAGACTGGCAAAATTGGTATTAACCATTTTGGAAGAGAGAAGGAGTAGAGGACTTTACCTTGACGTACAAGATAATAAATGGTAATGAAAATGTAGACAGATACAAAATTTTCAAAGACTGAATATATCAATGAAACTTGAGAGGACATAACCACACATTACAAAAGCAAAGAGCAAACAAAGAAAAACGAAGACACGCTTTCAGTCAACGAGCAGTGGACAGATGGAGTAATCTGGACCAGTACTGTATGTAGTTCAGGCAACATCCGTTAACCAGTTCAAGAAGCTCCTTGGTAGAGTCAACTCAGATGTGGGCCGAGCCTGGCAATACAGCCGACGTGGGTAATGTTCACTACTACTACTACTACTACTACTACTACTACTACTACTACTACTACTACTACTACTACTACTACTACTATTGTAATCAATTTTACAGGATCATACTGAATGACTTTACACAATTTGTTGAGTCTACCATATCATTTATTTCGTTCTTCCTAACACACGTATACGTGAAACACCAAGTTGTTGACATAAGTGTTACTTGTCGTCTCCTCCTAGTGAGTTTACCTACAGTCTGTATAACACATTAGTACAACACTCAAGAGTATATGGATAATGTTATATAGTTTGTTTATTACGTTGTTTTGGTGGTGGTGGCCAGTGTTGGTAGTGCTGCCTGGTGGACGCCTTCGAAAGCGTAGAGTTGAAAAATTAGTTTTGTCACTTGTTAACGATATATGACGATTTAATATAGTTGAATTTCATCTCATTCTGTTTTGTTTTATTCGATTTATAAACTGAGTTAAATAAAATAAGAACAGAATTCTCAAAGTTTCTTCACAGTTGACGGACAGTTTGAGACACTGATGAGGACAGAGTTTGGAAGTGTTGTTTCAGAGGTTCGGGACAATGTGTTCGTTACCATGAAGTCATTCATATGGGATGATAGTCTTTATTATTGGAAGAGTAAAGGTTTCTCATGTACATAGAATTATTAATGTTTAAAAATAACAAGTAATTACATGGGTCCTAGATCAGCGAATAAATTATTTTGGAAATTCAAAGAGAGAGATGCAATCGAAGTCTTTTCACGGAAATGAGACGGGTTCATTTAGTGACATGAACCACGATGGTCAGTTCTGTTTCCGCTGTTGCCGTGTAAACAAGTGTCCCTGTGCGGTGTGATATAACATGTCATCGTTGGTGAAGGAATATAACAGCAAGAGGTAAGTGATGGTCAACACTGGTTGTATTTGTTGAGGTTAATGTGTTAATTATGAGGCAGTACAGTGAGGATGTAGTTGTTGTGGGCCGGACCTGACTCCACCCATAACACAACCAGCTGCTAAAACTATACAACATTACCTTATTCTCCTTTACTAAAAATCCCTACCAATCGCTCCATGAAAAACAACATAGATAACATCTCGCAGTGCTTTACTTGGGGGAATATATATACATATTGTTCTACTTAAATGGCAATTACGAAAATTTGCTGCCAGTGTGTTTGCAATATGGCGTCTCGATCCACCAGCTGGCCGTGAAATGACTGTAGATGTTTCCCTACAATGGGTATTTTTTTAAAAACGATTTTTACATTATCTATTTAGACATGTTACATCGTGAGTATTGAATCATTTTAACTTTTGTGAAACTATAATCCCTCACTCCCTCCTTATGTTTACATTATCAGTTGGCGGAGTGAGAAGAAATATTGTAAGCTGGAATTTAAAACCAATGTCGCATCAAATACAAACTGTGTGACACATATGAATAGTATGGAAGTGCACTTTGCTTAATTTTAGCATCAAACCAAGGAAGCCTAACCTAACCTAACCAAATTGCTTTACTATAAATTTTAGTTAGGTGGGCCAGGTCAGGTGAGGCCAGGGGGGACAGAGCCCCCTTGTATAGGAGGTTAGGTCAGATCCTTCTGGTTTCTCTGGTTAGGTTTAGTTAGACATGTATACAGTACTGATATTTGAGTCATTAGGTTAATGTTCTTGATCTTTTTATTCGGTAAAAATTTATTTCCTCTATTATTTTGGGGGGAAGTTCCTGATAAACTGAAGAACTTTACTTCTGTTGAAAAGTTTCCTAGCTCGGCTCCTTAACCCGGACTTGTTCTTAAATATTACAGTATTAAAGGTGTTTTTACCTTACAATTTCTCTCTACTTCAAAATCCTGCCCAGTTTGGGTGATCAAAATTGCGTTTTTTTTAAGAGAAATCAAAGTAAAAAAAATATAGATTTCCAATGAAAACGGTGTGGCATAATGTATTTTTTGATCTCCCTATATGCAAGTCAGTATAGTGTTCCGATATTGACGTTTTACGAATCCTTACCCTGACTTATCCTCACCTACCTTTACCGAACCTGCTGACACAACATTACGGCCTTGTATTATTTTGAAGTTAGTGTTAGATTTGTTACGTTCTTGGGTGAAGCTGTAGGAGGTCCCCTGGGTAGTAGTCGGAATTTTTGTGTGAAACATTATAGGAAAATTTCGTTATACTTCTCATGAATCTCGCACATAAACCACCATAATAAATGAAACCTGACAGTGGGCAGGACAATGAGGGGTAAAATGACATACTAGTATTTGGCATAACTTTCTTAAGAGAAAATTGTCAGTGTAGGTTTGTGAGTGAGTTATTCTTTGGGGTTGTGACCATTATGACTTCTTACGCTTCACTGTGTCAAGTTACATCGAGGAGCTGTACGGATCCTTGTTGAGGGGTGGAAGTATCCACCATCTCTTGTGTTACTCGTTATAGAATTTGGGTTTGAATATCTTTAAATATCAATACAGTTGTATATAATCTGAGTAATGAAACCAGAACTGTGGCCTCATTCATGACTGTTGTTTCACGCAGGATGGTCCCTGGCCCAAGACATGACGGGTGACTCCAAGGCTTCCTCTACCACCAGGGCAAGGTGCGTACTACTGCTGCTCTTATTCCGATACGATGGACAAGACTCGTTATTAATCTTTGGTGTTAACTAAAAACATTGTTAATATCATAGTTGTTCCTGTTAGCTGAAGAGTCCAATTGTTGGTAGAAGATAAGAAGAGGGTTGCCTCCGTATTGTTTGTTTTAATAATTATTCTATTTATGGATTTAATTTATTTTATTTCAATTTTATTTATTTATTGTATTTTATTATTTATCTTTTGGGAATGCGTCAGAATCCTTTTGGACACGTCTATTGTAATATAAGCGGGAAAGAAAATATGTAGGATTGTGAAATATATCCTTGAGATCCTTCTGAAATATAACACAGTACAAGTGGCGACTTTCTTCTTAACCTTTGCAATATATAATATAGGAGTAATGCGGGAAAGAAAGTTAATCTGTTTTTTTTTCCAGGAAGGTGAAACTTAAAAGCACCTCGAGGGACCGCAACACACCACACCACATCACACTTCAGGTAAGGTGAAGTCCGTTTTATATAATTATCAGATATTGTCGTTTATGTATTTGCTCGTGAGTTTTGCATCTCCTCTGAGTAAATCGTCGTTATGTCTCGTGTTAAAGATCAGGATCACGTTCACTATAAAGTCACTTGGGAAATTTTATTTTAAAGAAGGTTCTGTCACCCCTAGTTCACCCAGGTGTGATTGAGTGCCTAACTTTATAGTTGGGCAAAGTGAAGATGGCCGAGTGCATTATTATTTAGTTAGTAAGTATATACTTGTTTGTTTTATATTGAGACAAACTTGAGGGTACAACTTACGGGGAAAACAACAGAACCTGACCTGACCTGACCTAACCTTACCTCTAAAGTAAATATAGATTATCAGGTTCAAGTAAAGGGTGAAATACTGTGATTAGAGATTCTCTGTGTGGCAGAAGGTTAATTTAGGTTAGGGTAATTTAAGTTAGGTTAGGTTAGGGTAATTTAAGTAAGGTTAAGTTAGGGTAATTTAAGTTTGTTTAGATTAAGCTTGGTTAGATTAATATAACAATTAGGGTATTTAATCATCAGGTGACTTCAGTTGAGGGGCTAATCATCAGGTGACATCAGTTAAGGAGGGGCTAATCATCAGGTGACATCAGTTAAGGAGGGGGCTAATCATCAGGTGACATCAGTTAAGGAGGGGCTAATCATCAGGTGACATCAGTTAAGGAGGGGCTAATCATCAGGTGACATCAGTTGAGGGGCTAATCATCAGGTGACATCAGTTAAGGAGGGGCTAATCATCAGGTGACATCAGTTAAGGAGGGGCTAATCATCAGGTGACATCAGTTAAGGAGGGGCTAATCATCAGGTGACATCAGTTAAGGAGGGGCTAATCATCAGGTGACATCAGTTAAGGAGGGGCTAACCATCAGGTGATACTTAGGGTTCCTCTGTTGTCCGTCTTCACACAATATTGACAAAGCATTTCTTGAATATTTTTGTACCATGTCAGCTTGTGGAGGAGCAGTAGCGGTGTCATCCTCTGTAATCATGGGAGAGATAACCCCCCCTTATCTCTCCTTATCTCTCGTCTCAATATGAACTAGTCATTACTGGGTATTTGGTATTATGGACGTGAGGTTTGGTCAGGTTAATTAGATTTGTTTTGTGAGTACATAACACAGAACTAACTAACTCTCTCTCTCTCTCTCTCTCTCTCTCTCTCTCTCTCTCTCTCTCTCTCTCTCTCTCTCTCTCTCTCTCTCTCTCTTCCATCATCATCCTGCCGTGAAGGGTGGACCATCATCAAATCATTCTTCCTTCATCACTAATGATATCAAACTTGTGGCCACAGCGATGGAGGAAGGGGAGAGGGAGGAAGAAGATGAATGAGGGAAGGAAAGAGAAGGAAGGAAGGAAGAGGTTAGGTTATTTTTTGTTACGATAGCTTTGGTTAAGTCAGGTTAGGTTTTTGTTAAAGTTACGTTCAGTGGAGTTAGATTAAGTTTGGCTAGATTAGTGTTTCGTTAAGCAGTCTGATTAATCTCTTAAGAATGACATGACACTTAAAACATCTTGACATGACACAAAAATAGTTAACATGACACAAAAGCCATCTTGACATGACACAAAAATATTTAACATGATATAATAAAAACCATCTTGACATGACACAAAAATAGTTAACATGACACACAAAACCATCTTAACATGACACAAAAATAGTTAACATGACACACAAAACCATCTTAACATGACACAAAAATAGTTAACATGATATAATAAAAACCATCTTAACATGACACAAAAACACTGTCTCCTTGTCCTACATCTTTCGTTAATTACAAAAGTATTCACCTCGAGTCTTGGGTCAACACACACCTCCGGCAGTATAAACACAAATATTTCCTCAACTTATCAACAACATCCAAAAATTATAAGTCTTAAACCGGAGGAATAATGATGAACTTTCTATATTTTTATTTTATTTCTGACTTTTGTAAGGGGTCATGCTGGGGTCAGGGTCATTAAAATAGGTAGAATTATCATAGCGAGCTTCGAGAGGGGGGTCATTCAGAGGTCAAGGTGTGGGTGAGGGAAGGGTGTATGGGAGGGTAGGTGTGTGTAGGTTAGGTTAGTTAAGGTGGCTCATTATTACTTATGCGAAACAAACTAGAGTGTCTAATCTTCAGGTGACCTTTTAGATATAGTATTATTAATATTGAAGTAAATTGGTTCTTTTATGCATCAAAAAATACGATACTAACCTGGTGACCTAAATTACCCTCTCTATTACAAGACAATTAACCATAAACGATAATATGTAGTTAAGCATAATCACAGTAATTACCCCCAAATCACTAATTATACCACGGAAACAAACATTAATTATTAAATACATTACGCTATCCTTTGTTATCATCTAATTAATACCTGCAATATACCTGATCATGATATCTGTCTTGGATAAAAAAAAATGACAAATTGAGCCTATGTTTGGTCTCTTCTCTGTTATCTTTTGTGTCTACTGACCTCTGTGTTATTTCTCGTGTATGTACTGAGCTCTCCGCTATCTCACGTGTTTCCAGGAAGTTCTCTTTTATCTCCCGTATGTTCATGGAGTTCTCTTGTTATGAAGTGACAAGCAATTACCACGGCGAGAACGTTAGATAAGGAATGTGTTTGTGGTTATTATTAGTAATGATTGAACCGACATGCCTTGGAGAGACAGACAGACAGACAGACAGACAGACAGAAAAAGAGAGAGAAAAAAAAGAAAGAGAGAAAGACGAAGATAGATGGACACGATGATCACTTACACAGAGAAACACACACACACCTCTATGACCAAAGTTATAATTGGCAGCTTCCTGGGGGTTCCGTCTTATGTGAAGCCTAGACCACAGATGCTCTGCTCTTGAGGATGTTATGGATTGTGTTTCATTATTTTAGTAAAGGAAGAGGATTTGTAGTTTATGGGTAGGGTAGGGTAGGGAATTGAGTTTTAATTTGGCAGCGGGCAGCAGCTAGTTTACTATGCACCCCATACTCATCGTGTGAGCGGTAGCGCCGAATGGATTAAAGAGTATCGACCACAAAGGGTGTTTATCGGACCCCAGTGATTTTCATATTATGGCAATGAACGTTACAGAGTATTTCCAGAACATTGTTTAAATCGGTACAAAGAATTTTGATTAGGTACTGGATGTGAAGTTATATCAGCTATGTTGTCATCAAGGATAACGTTTTATGCCTTTTCACACAGTGTGCCTGGACCTGTTCCTAAAAGGTTCTATCTTCACATAGTCGAGGACGTGGTGTTCAAGTGTGTGGCCATATGTCTGGCTACACACTTTACATTTAGTTTTGTTCACATCTGCCTGAGGGGCATACTGCCAGAGGTACTTATATCATAACCTTAGTCTAGCGGTTACAACATCTTGTAATCTAGTGATCTTGTTACTTGCTCCATATACATGTTTTACTTGATACATCTCATCATGGTAAACAATGGATTGACTAAAGCTCTTTTCTGATTACAGTTTATAAGGTGAGGAGTCAGATTGATGATGATTATAGTAGACATACTGCTTCCTGTTAGACACATATGAGGTATACCAATTGTGGGATAAACCCCTAACGCCGTGATGTTCAAGCTTTGCCTGGAGGATGGTATGGTCGACAGTATCAAAGGCTTTAGAGCAGTGGTGTCAAACTCAAAACCTTTCTAGGGCCAATTTTTATTTTAGTTACCCTCTTCAGGGCCAACACAAGTGCTATATCACATATTTGCAGGATTGAAGTTTACAGCTTCACACATTGCCTTACCTGGCTTACTAGGAATACCTCATTTGGGTTTGTCTGATCTTAAGTTTGAAAAATTCATTTTACTAAATAAACATGATTATATCTATTTTTTCATAATTTCACATGATAAATTTTACCGTCATCCCGCGGGCCACACCTGACCATCCCAAGGGCCACATTTGGCCCGCGGGCCATGAGTTTGACACCCCTGCTTTAGAGAGGTCCAGTAATATTCCGACTGTGAAGTGACTGTCATCAAAGGAGTTTAAGATGTCATTAGTAAAGGATAACAGAGCACTCACAGTTGACCTTCTAGCTCTAAATCCAAACTGAGAGTCTGTAAGGATGTTATTGGCATTGCAAAAGGAATTTAGTCTACTACATGCTAGCTTCTCCAGTATGTTACTTAAGGCTGGGAGGAATGATATGCCCAGATTTTTATATGCCGGGTGAACTTTGGCAATTTTCAGTTTATCCGGAAAGACACCACTAGTGAAGGAGGAGTTACAAATGTGTAGGAGAACAGGTAGTAATAAGTGGGCTACTTTCTTAACGATGCTCATTGGTATATTGTCTTCGCCTGCTGCTGCATCTTTGGACATTTTATGATGGTCAATAACTCATCTACTGTGACAAGGGATAAGAACAGCTCATTTTGCTGTCTGTTTTGCAGGTAGGTTCTAAATTCCTTATGGTGATCAGGGATGCTCTGCAAGATTTTTGCCAATATTAATAAAATAATCATTGAAGTGGTAGCCAATGGGGGAGGGTTCCCTTACAACTGAATTATTTATCATAAAAGCTGAGTGGGGGGCCGAAGGCTGAGTGCTCCTGTTCTGAATAGAATTGATATTCCAGGTTTCCTTACTGTTGCCTGATGCTGACTGAAGCTTATTTGTATAATAGCTGCGTCTGGCGTTTCTAACTGCTTGAGTTACTCTATTTTTGATACTTCGGTAAGCATCACCGAAAGTTATGGGTCTTTTTGCAAATTTTCTTTGGAATTTGTATTTTTCTTTTATCATTGCCTTGATTTTACTTGTGATATTGAGTTTGGGGATAGATACAGTTTTTCTAACTTAGTCTTGAGGGGAAACATTTATCAAAGCAAGAATTGAAGATGCAAGAGAAGTTGCAGCACCTCACGTCAGGGTTATCTTAGGCTTAGACAAGATCCCAGTTAGCATTCATCAGGCTGTTTTCAAACAGGAGCATGTTGTCGGCGCAGTAGTCTCTGTATTGTATTGAGACTCTACTAAACCTTTCAGGTCTTGTGGCTGTTTTATACATGACAAAAACTGGGAAGTGATCCGAGATATTGTTACAAATAATCCCACCTGCAAGATTGTTAGGAGTGTTGTTAGTCCATATATGATCAGTGGCAGAGATGGCAGAGGTGGCAGTTACTATAGTGGGTTTGGTTATAGTGTTGAAGAAGAGTTTAGAATGACAGGTAGCAAGAAGGTCTATTATTGAGGTGTCTGTCTCTGATATTAATAGCTCAAGGTTGAAATCTCCTGTAATGTAGCAAAGTTTCCTCTCTGAACTTATGATAGTGATAAGCTCCGATAATTTATCAAGAAAATTCCTTACACTGGTGTGGGGTCTTCTGTAGATTACTCTTACTAGGATATTTCGTGTGTTGTTACGTAAATCAGTGAAAACACTCTCCATTAACTCCTCCTGAACCTTTAAATCATCTCTTAGAGAAGTGTTATACTTAAAATAAACATATTGTGCGACACCACCGCTGTGTCATGACTTATTGACGCAGTGTCTAGGACAATTAGGAATGTTATACAAATGTTCAATATCGTTAGTGAGTTTGGTCTCACAGAACCCAAGTACATCAAATTTGTGGACAATAGAAGATATACACTGATCTATAAAGGTGTCTAAGTGAAGGCGAATACCGCTGATGTTATGGCTAATTAAAGAGAAGGAATGAGGTAGTGGAAGACCAGAACTAAACTCGGGAGAGTCAGGAAAGTAATAATTACAGTTTGGGTTGGTGTAACCCAGTGAGTTTTGTAGAAAGGCATCAGGGTTAATATGAGGGAGTATTGTGTCGACACCCTGGGTGAAGTGGGTGTAACACATACGGTCCAGTACATCTAAGGGAACGACTCTAGCATCATCAGTGTAGGAATATTGGTACTGATTAAGGCACAGCAGAAATTCAGGGTCACAGACTTCACACTAAGGGGTTCTCGAGTCCTAGTTGGTAACATGTCATAGCTAGCTACAGGAGCCTTCGTTGTTATTCGCCCATCCGATTTTTGCAGCGTGTCTACCTCTCTGTTTATGTTCCTCGAAGCTCTGCTGAGAAGAGTGTGTTGGTTTTGGCTGTTGACATATTTTCCCCATTCATTTTGTCTAAGTTCATTCACGCGTTCCCAGACTACACCGACGGAAGCTTGAAACAGTTTGAGCATTTGGGGTGTACTGAGGTATTTGTAACCTTCACCAGTCTGCCTGGCTATAAACTTAAGTTCTTTCCGTCTGAGGTCATCATAACACTACTGTGGTCTGTTTTGTTATGCTGACCACGTTTCCTCTTCTTTTGGTAGAGGCATTATTGGGGAAGAATGTGTAAGTCCTAGATAAAAAATCGTCATGGAGACTGGTAATTGTCAAGCTTGTAATCCTTGTACCAGTCATGGATGAAATCTATGAACTGGCTTTCATGTTCTTGCTTGACTATGAGTCTAAATCTGTTGAGTTTACCACCAGTGGGGATGTCATTGGCTACATGTATACTTGCTCAGATTGAATTGTGGTCAGACATTAGATTAGTGACAACATCAGAGCTATGAGTTGTGTATGATAGATTAAAATCAATACACTTGTCTAGAGCCCCGCCATAGACGTGTGTTGGTTCATTATCACCAATGAAATATACATCTTCATATGCACTTAGTAATGATATAAGTCACCTACCATTAGTGTTAGTGGTGGGGTCACCTAATTTCCTGTGTCTAGTGTTCAGGTCACCAATTAGGACAGTGGGTTCAGTATATACGAAGTCTGGGAGATCTGTGTACTGAAGCCGATCTGAGGGAGCAAAGGCGTTTAGCACGTTGAGTGTGGAGTTGCCCAGGTGGATAGTGAACTTGGATCATAATACACATAATTAGGCAGACTGAGTGAGGCTTACCATTAGGTGTGGTAGGGTAGGTTTGGTTTTATTTGGTTGGGTAGATTAGGGTTGGGTATGGTTAGATTCGGGTTGGTTTGAGTAGGTTAGGTTAGGTTTATTTTGGTTAGGTTAAGTATATTTTGGTTAAGTTTAGTTTGGGTAGGTTAGGTTGGGTTTGGTTTGTGTATACTATTGTGTTCTCTGTATAACATTCCTAAATAGTATGTATTAAGTTTAATAAATACTTTTAAAGATGAAACTATATATTTTATAGCGAAGTCTGTACAGTAACTGTATCACGTAAAAGTATAAATATGTACATTTTTATTATACATACAGGTATACATATATAAAAACAGTACTACATACATACTTAGAAAAACACGTATATTACAAACATTATGTATTCCGTATAACATCAAATACGACAGAAATACAAAAAATACAATAAAGAATCGTACGTTATACCACTATATGTTTGTATATCACATTAACAATTACAATAACCTCCTATACTGTATCAATAAGTGCAAAGTCTCTCTAGGATTGTGTTTCCAGAAGACAATCATAAGATATCTGCACGAGGCTTCAACCACGCGGCATAACTCTAGCAGTCTTGTAGTGGGGAAAGACCCGTAAGCCGCTGTTATTGTTAGTTATTATTTGTGTCCTTGAAAAGATATTTGTTTTTTGTTAGTGATTTAAGAAAGAGTATTGTCTGCCGTTTGTAAGTATCGTATGTTATTTATAAGTACCGTCTGCCGTTTATAAGTACTGTCTACCGTTATTTTGTATTGTCTGCCGTTTATAAATACCGTCTGCCGTTTACTAGTACCGTCTGCCGTTTATAAGTATTGTCTACCGTTATTTTGTATTGTCTGCCGTTTATAAATACCGTCTGCCCACCTAAACCAGCTTCCATACGCCGATACCATCTACCGTACATTGACACCATCTGCCATACACTGACACCATTTGCCATACACCACCACCATCTGCCATACACCACCACCATCTGCCATACACTGTTACCATTTGCCATACACCACCATCATCTGCCATACACTGACACCATTTGCCATACACCACCACCATCTGCCATACACTGACACCATTTGCCATACACCACCACCATCTGCCATACACTGTTACCATTTGCCATACACCATCATCATCTGCCATACACTGACACCATTTGCCATACACCACCACCATCTGCCATACACTGACACCATTTGCCATACACCACCACTATCTGCCATACACTGACACCATTTGCCATACACCACTACCATACACTGACACCATTTGCCATGCACCACCACCATCTGCCATACACTGACACCATTTGCCATACACCACTACCATCTGCCATACACTGACACCATTTGCCATGCACCACCATCGTCTGCCATACAATGATGTCACTAGAATCAAGCACACGGGGTGGAGACTTCAAACACATGATATAAAAATTACGTGTATATTTACAATATTTTCCTTATGGTTTCCTCCACATAATCCAGGATCTCTAGGTCTTCACTCTCGACAAATACCCAATCCAGAGTCCTAGTTGCCGGGGCTTGTCTCTCTCTCAGTGGGTCAGGCAATCCTTCACTCCTTCACCTAGGCTTGTCGGCTCGTAACACCTCCCTCCCCCACATCGTCAACCTGTCAAGCTAATTCTCTCATTTTCTTCGTGTTATAATTTATTTCCAACACATATCTCAGTCCATATACTGTACTATCTCTTTACAAAAGTGTTTATATAAGTTTATACACTATTTAAGTTGATTTGAGCATTGTTAAATTCGATAATATAGAAACTTACTTTAACTATTGAAATTTTAAAACTACCACCTAATAAGCACCGGCCTACACTGACACCATCTACCATACACTCCCATCTACCATACCCTACCATCTACCATACACTCCCATCTACCATACACTACCATCTACCATACACTCCCATCTACCATACCCTACCATCTACCATACACTCCCATCTACCATACCCTACCATCTACCATACCATACTCTACCATCTACCATACCCTACCATCTACCATACTCCTACCATCTACCATACCCTACCATCTACCATACTCCTACCATCTACCATACCCTACCATCTACCATACCATACTCTACCATCTACCATACCCTACCATCTACCATACTCCTACCATCTACCATACCCTACCATCTACCTACCATCTACCATACCATACTCTACCATCTACCATACTCTACCATCTACCATACCCTACCATCTACCATACTCCTACCATCTACCATACCCTACCATCTACCTACCATCTACCATACACTCCCATCTACCATACCATACACTCCCATCTACCATACCCTACCATCTACCATACCATACTCTACCATCTACCATACCCTACCATCTACCATACTCCTACCATCTACCATACACTCCCATTTACCATACACTCCCATCTACCATACCCTACCATCTACCATACCATACTCTACCATCTACCATACCCTACCATCTACCATACTCCTACCATCTACCATACCCTACCATCTACCATACCCTACCATCTACCATACACCTACCATCCACCTACCATCTACCATACACCTACCATCTACCTACCATCTACCATACCCTACCATCTACCATACCCTACCATCTACCATACCCTACCATCTACCATACCCTACCATCCACCTACCATCTACCATACACCTACCATCTACCTACCATCTACCATACTCCTACCATCTACCCTACTCCTACCATCTACCATACCCTACCATCTACCATACCCTACCATCTACCATACCCTACCATCTACCATGCCCTACCATCCCCTACCGTCTACCATACACTCCCATCTACCATACACTCCCATCTACCATACACTACCATCTGCTGTACTAACCTTCCAAGCAAACATCAAGTTACATAGAAGGTTAGACTCACGCAATCTCTAACTGCTAGAATAACCACCCCACCCTCCGCTGCCTCTATTGTTGTTGTTTATTGTTGTTTGTTGTTGTTATAGTTGTTTGATGTTGTTTGTTGTTATTGTTGTTATTGGATGTTGTTGAATATGAATGATTAATGTGCGTCAACAACTAAGGTTTCTCAACACAAAGTCTGTCTAAGCATTGCAACGTCGGCTTTTGTGCATAACAGCGATATACAAAGGCATGGAGAGGCTTTGTTTACATTAATACTAGAAGATTGACTTACACACACACACATTCTCCCTCATTCCTCAGAAGAAAAAAACATTAACCGGAGAACGTACTTGTGTCTGTGTGTGTGTGTGTGTCACCTCCAACATGAATACAGCGACTAAACATGCTCTAGCATATCATACACTATCTTATCGCCAACAGAATGTCGCTCCGAACGCAACCAATTATCTAGAATTTCTTAATAATTGTCTTATCGGTAGAATTGACAGGTAAAGATAACAGAAGATAGCTGGGTTACATATATACCCACACACCTGAAGGCACACACACACACACACACCTGCTCAGTGTTGGCGGCAGTGTGACACCTTACATTACCTGACACGACCGAGCTAATTGGGATCTGGGATTAGTGATTAATCTTTGGCTCTTCTGACAAAGATTTGGTGTCTGACGTAGCATTTGGAGCCTCTGCCTAGTATTTGGAGTTTCTACCTGGCATTTGGAGCACCTGCCTACACTTTGGAGCATCAACCCAGCTTTTGGAGCCTCTACCTAGCATTTGGAGCCTCTACCTAGCATTTGGAGCCTCTGCCTAGTATTTGGAGTTTCTACTTGGCATTTGGAGCACCTGCCTACACTTTGGAGCATCAACCCAGCTTTTGGAGCCTCTACCTAGCATTTGGAGCCTCTACCTAGCATTTGAATCATCTACCTACCATTTGGAGCTTCTACCTACCATTTGGAGCTTCTACCTAGCATTTGGAGTCTCTACCTACCATTTGGAGCCTCTACCTAGCATTTGGAGCCTCTACCCTAGCATTTGGAGTCTCTACCTACCATTTGGAGCCTCTACCTAGCATTTGGAGCCTCTACCCTAGCATTTGGAGCCTCTACCTAGCATTTGGAACCTCTACCTAGCATTTAGAGCCTCTACCCTGGGCTCTGGCGAATCTACCCTAGCATTTGGAACCTTTGGGCACACCCTACCTCCAGTAATCATTGATTTAAGGTAAGACATAACCTCTCACCGTTAATTTGCCTATTCACTACCCCCATCTCGCAACGTATTGATATGTAACCGATGTAATGATTCCTATCTTATATCATGTCTTATATAAATGGCCTATACCATATCCTATATCAATGGCTAGGATGCTTAGGATACTATATGATTGTCCTTCTTCATTTGCTATAGTATACTCTCTCTCTCAGTGTGTGTGTGTGTTAAGGGATTTTTTTTATTTCACTTACAGATGCTCAAGGGCCTTTCAACTCAGGTGTATGTTGACGACAGAACGACAGGTGAGAATAAGGAGTAGTGATGGTGTGTGAGAGAGAGAGAGAGAGAGAGAGAGAGAGAGAGAGAGAGAGATTGGTAAAGAAAATAAGGTAAAGGGAATGAGAGAAGAGAAGAGAGACAGAAAAAGGAAGTGAGAAATAGAAAGAGTGGGTGTGAAATAGAGAGAGAACATGATTGCTATAGAAAACTACTCATAAAATGTGGTGAACAATAATCCTCAAAGGGTTAAACCATCATCCTCAAAGGGTTAAACCATCATCCTCAAAGGTAAAACCATCATCCTCAAAGGGTAAAACCATCATCCTCAAAGGGTAAAACCATCATCCTCAAAGGATTAAACCATCATCCTCAAAGGGTTAAACCATCATCCTCAAAAGGGTTAAACCATCATCCTCAAGGGGTTGAAGATAATATTACTTTAGTGAGAAATATATTCACGCCAACAAATTAATCTTCCCATCATTTGTTTCAGTTAATGAGGGTCACCTGTCGCAACCCTTGGCCAAGCGACGACAACAACAGGAATCGTATCACTGCTATCTGCAACATCGTCAACAACAACAAGACCTGTATCATCCACAACAAGACCTGTATCATCCACAACAACAACAACAGCTGTATTACCCACAACAACAACAACAGCTGTATCACCCACAACAACAACAGATGTGTAGGAACAACCAACAACAGGAAGGAATGGTAGTGAAGGAGGAGGAAGGAGGAGGTGAATTAAACCAACTCCTTCGTCAGCTACAGGAAGAGAAGATCCGCCTCATACAACACCTGGAGGAGCTGAAGGTGAGGCAGCGATGTGTCGTATGTCTCGATGCTGACCTCGGGGTGACCTTTCTGCCTTGTGCCCACCTGGTGACCTGTACCACCTGCGCAGCTACCCTAGCCATCTGCCCCATCTGTCGGGCTTCCATACACCATCTGGTTCCTGTTAGTATTAATTAAGGGATGATAGTGACTGTTTTATTACTGCCAGTCAGAGTGGAGGAAAATAAGAAAACTTTACACCTAATAGACTGTCACCTGTTAAGACTGTTATCGATTAAACTGTCAGTCCTCATAAGATCAAAACAATGCTATAATGAACAGGATGTGAACTGAGACTATATGCAGATTATTTTTGCCTGAATTTTTGTTTGTTTTTCTTTGATATATGTGAACTCTAGAAAAGACCCTCCGCCACGGTGAGAAGCTCCGCCACGGTGAGAACCTCCGCCACGGTGAGAACCTCCGCCACGGTGAGAACCTCCGCCACGGTGAGAACCTCCGCCACGGTGAGAAGCTCCGCCACAGGACTTCAAACACATCCAACGAAGCCCTTGTGGACGTCAGTGTTCGAGGATTATGGACGTGGGGACAGCGAGCCTTTTTTGATAAGGATTTTCGACCCTATGGCCGCATGTCACCATAACTTAACTCTCGATGATGCACACAGGAGGAACAAGAATGACAAGAACAGAGAGAGTTCAGTGTGTTGATGAGGGCAGCTTCAATCCTCTGGTGTTCACAACCTCTGGTGGAATGGGACCAAGTGCAAGATGCTTCTATGCCAGACTTGCGGAGGTGCTATCTGAACGGAAGCAGCAGTCCAGAAGTTATGTTACAGCCTGGATGAGATGTCGACTGTCCTTCTCTCTACTTAACTCTGCATTGCTCTTCCTCGGGAACGGGATCTTCAGCCCCCAAATCCCACAACGGTCGTAGACACTGACTTTGAGGCAACAGTCACTGAAAGCTGCATAGATTTAGGTGTGGTTATTGGGGGAGATGGTAGTAGTAGTACCATTATTAGTATTATCAAGGAGTTTTTTTTAGTAATAATTGTAACATCATAATATGTATTACAACAATAATAATGATTATTATTATTAATATTATTGTCATTGTTATTATTGTTGTTATTATTGTTGTAATTAATCATAGACCATAAATGAATCTCACTAAAGTATTGATTTACTTCTCCTGGACATAGATAATAATAAGACAATCATAAAATAATATGATTTATTTACATTTATACGAATATACATCATCAGCCTAAGTTCCAATATTGTGAATTTTATCCTTTTAAGAGAGTTTGGTGGTTTGTTTAGCTCCGTGTTATACAGAAGAAAAATTGCCACTTTTTTACATTATTTTTAGTTCTGTCTTATATAGAAGAGAAATTAATACTTTTGATTGGTAAATAAAAGGACCTATGTTGAATCTACCTCACAATAACATTCCTCCATATTGGATAATAACGCCAAGGAAGGCAGTACAAAGCCCCTTTTGTTGGGAGAAGGCTGGCGAACGTTCGTCTACCATATATTCCATTAACCTGCCATTTAGGGGTTACGAGCACCATCGGGCGTTATTCGTCGCTCGTGCTGGCGATGATGGAGGTGCTCGTTGTGTTCTGGACGACTCCGTACTTAACTAATAAGTCATTTTGGCACCATAGAAAGTCAGAATCTATTTTTCTCCTCCAAATTTATCATTAATTTATAAAATATTAACCTTTTCTCTCTACTGTCATGGCGTCACACACACCACCCACCAATGAATAACTCGCGGATATAGTGACGTCACACACAACCCACCAATGAACGACTCGAGGAGGTAGTGACGTCGCACATTTCATCCACCATTGAATGACTCGCGGGGATAATGACGTCGCACACCTCACCCACCAATGATTCACAATAAAAGTGACGTCACACAATCAGCTGACAGGACGTAAACACATCAAGATATAACGCCTTCATGCATGTTAACCTGAGCTTATCACTAAACACACGGGAAAGTGAAGTCATAATCAGCTGACATAAGATAAACACAACTGAACGTTAGCGCGTAAAATATGACCGAGTGTTGGTTTATTTAATAGAGTGTTTATGACGGTTTAAACACACCATCATCTGTAAAAGTTAAACCTTCGTCCTCTAAAGACGTAAACCTACTCTTGAAAGGGTTAAACCATATTCCTTAAAGGGTTAAATCATCGTCCTCTCTCTCTCTCTCATCGGTTTTACTCCCACACTCTTTCTCACCCTCCTTAGTCTTCCCATTCTCTCTCTCTCAACATTGCTTATTCACGAGGCTCGCCAGAAGTTACTCGACGTTGAGTCTTTTGTTGGTGTTTTTGCTCTCTTGAGGAGGAGAGAGAGAGAGAGAGAGAGCATAATAGATTTCGCAGAAAAATAATCCAGCATCAATACCTCGGCTTCTTATTCTGGCGGAAACTCAGATATTTGACCGCTGATTTGACTGTCAAGAACACCGATGAACATTTCTAATAAGACCCGACTGTCAGTGATGGGAAAGTCGGGAGGGATTGTGGGAGAGCGAGGGAAGGATTGTCTGATAGGATGGGGGAGATGGCGGGACGGGTTGGCGGGAAGGTGAAGACAAGGTTGGGACGGGTGGGGATGGTGTGGATAAGGAAAGGATGGGAAAGAGGTGGGATAGGAGAGAGGAAGTAGAGAAGTGTTGTGAAAGGGAGGAAATACTGATTACTCGGTGTTATTGAGTTAAATATAAATAAATAAATGTAATGTTTTTCCCGGTATCAAAGTCTGACGAAATCGGGAGGAGTGATGTTGTTACGAGTGCCGACACACACACACACACACCAACCTTACATGACCCAATTTAATATATCATCAACTATTCAAAGGCCCGTATTAGCTTCCCTTTACACAGGTAAACTTGAATCACCCGACTAAAGTATTATTTAAAAAAAAATATAATTCCCATCAGCGTTCAGTTTTGATGTGTAATCAACTGTGACAGAAATTCGATTTTTTTTAATATATTTATATTTTTTTTGTATCGTTTCATATTTTCTCGTTTTAATCTTCCTTTGTGTAGGTAATTGGTTGGTGTATAAAGAACGTCTCAAGGCTTTCTCCAAATATTTCGCTCAATTGGGTGATTTTCCTCTCGTTAGATGTGTCGCTTACACACACACACACACACAGACAAACACACACACACCTGAATAATCTCACCTTATCAGAAAAAATAATGAAATCTTGCAATGAAATATATTTAACACACGTATTACCTGATCAACTGCAATCAACTCTTTTTCTATGTCTTCTATTACGATATTACAGCCTAATAAAAATAGTTTTAATAATATATTAATTAGTCAGAGGGTGTTTGCCGTCTAATTAGGTGACAAAGAGTTAATTACTAATGACTTGTTACCTGTTAACGGGGTGATAGGAAGAGATAGGATGCTCTCTCTCTCCCTCTCTCTCTCTCTCTCTCTCTCTCTATCTCTATCTCTATCTCTCTCTCTCTCTCTCTCTATCTATCTATCTCTCCCAGACAGTGAGAGATGTGCCATTCATTCTCTCAGACGTTTACCTCGAGAGACAGACAGAGAAAACTCGCACTAGACAGATAGGCCTACAGAAACTCGCACTAGACACACAGACGGAAAACTCGCGCAAGACAGATAGAGACAGAAGCTCGCAAGATACAGACAGACAAAACTCGCGCCTGGCAGATAGAAAATCAAACAGACAGAAACATAGGACTAGACAGACAGACAAATAATAAATAACTACTTAGAGACGGGTGGACGGATGAACAGACAGCAAAATCTATTTTTCTATATAAACAGACACAGACAAAATATATTACACAGACAGATACAGAAAGAAACATCTCCCTAGACAGACAAATATAGACAAAAAGAATTCTACAGACAGACAGACAGACACAAAGCACTCAAGGTGGACGCTGTAACCTGTTCGTGTTAGCGAGATCCACACACACACACACACACCCACACACCCACACCCACACCCCCACACACCCACACACACACCCCCACACACACACCCACACCCCCACACACACACACACACACACCCACACACACACCCACACACCCACATACACACACACACACCCACACACACACACACACACACAAGCGCCATAATACTGCATTGGTCTGTTGTTTAGATCTCAAATATTGGTTCATTTTCCTCATCACTAAATCTATACTGAGGGATGCGGGTTGATCTCACCGTCACCTCCCTGGTCTAAGATGTCTCCTCCTCCCTGGTCTAAGATGTCCCGTCGTGTTGGTGGTGCATGACATCACCATTAAATAACCCGCATGTAATATTCTATAAACATTCATACAATACAAAGGTACACATACAGAGGATGATTGCATTAGAGCCATTCAGTTTACCTCATAGGGATTTTTTATATAAACAAACTGTAGAGGGAAAAAATTAAGACATATGACAATAATAATTACTAATTTAATAAAAACTTGAAAATAATAATAATAAAATAATAATAATAATAATAATAATAATAATAAAAGTAAAATTCTGATTATTATGATAATATAAATAATGTATGAAGAAAACTAATTATTCTTATTTCTCTACATATATTTTATTTCATTTTATTGTCATTATTAGCATCAAAAGTATGTATGATAAGTGTTGACAACAGTTGATGCCTTTTATAATAGTTGGTCAAATGATGTACACTTTTCTTTAAAGGAAAAAGAAGAAAACGAATATATTTATAACACTAACTAAAATAACTTTATTCTATACTGTTATTCTATTATTTTAAGTCATATTATGAGATAGTTTTTATTAGTAGATTATAAATATTCATCTTCATTGATATATTTTTATATATTGACCTTTAAACTTATCTATAATTTTATTTTATTTTTTTTTATTTATTGCGTTTTATATATTGCATAGATCTTCCTGTGTATATAGTCCATTAAACTTACACCACCACAACACTACGAAATTATACCTGACGCACACACACACACACGCACACACACACACACACACACACGCAACATTCCATCTATAACAACATCATCATTATTTCCAGGTTGTGTATACGTTACGACACAATAAAAACAATGACATAAGCAGTATTTCCCCACCTGTCGCCTCTAACCCTGTGTAGCATAATAATACCTAGTACTGTCAGCCTCTGGGGGAGTTATGACAATATTATAGTCTTCCTTCCTTCATCGTGTCCGTTTCTGCCGCTTTCCTTCCTTCCTACATTCCTTCCTCCCTCCATTGTGTCCGTCTTTACCTCCTTCCATCTTTCCTTGTGTCTTTCCTTACCTCATTCCTTCCTTCATTCCTTCTGGTTGTCCTTCCTTCCTTCATTCTTTCCCTCAATCCGGTTTGTGTTTGTTTATTATTTGTTGTTCACTTGATTTGTTTATTTATTGTGTTCTTTAAGTTCTTCTATGTCTCTTTCCTTCTCTTTCTTCCTCTCTCCTTTCTTCCCTCCTTTTCTTACTCCACTATCTTCCCTCCCTTCCTCCCTCCTTTCTTTTTTTTCCTCCACTACCTTCCTTCTCTCCCCCTCCCTCCCTCCCCCCCCCCCCCCGACTAAGACCTTCACATATATATACAAACTTAGTCAGCGACATTGTTACCAACTCCTAGACGCGCTACAACTTACACTGTTATCAGAAAAATCCTTCCTACACCCACCCACCCTCCGTCTCTCCCTCCCTCTACACTCTCCCTGTTTCCCTCCTACCTCCTCCCTCCTCCTACACCCCCTCCCTCTCTCCCCACCTCCACCCCCTCCCTCTCTCCCACACAGTCACACCTAATCGTTCACTCAGTCAGTCTTCAGCTGTTGACGGTGTGACATAGGTATCTTAACGTACCTGTCTGTCTGTCTGTCTGTCTGTGTCTGTCTGTCTGTCTGTCTGTCTGTCTGTCTGTGTCTTCCTGTGTCTTCCTGTCTGTCTGTGTCTTCCTGTCTGTTTCTCTGTCTGTCTGTCTGTGTCTTCCTGTCTATTTCTCTGCCTGTCTGTCTATCTTTCGGCTTGTCTCTCTATGTCTGTCTGTCTCTGCCAACACTTAAGGCACGGGAGGTAAGTCATAATTCTTTAGTTGTTTATTTAATAACATTCAAAGACTCTACTTTTTTATTATACTTTTATCAGATTTTTTAAGTAACAATTAATATTACCTTAGATAATTAATTATTATATTAGGGATGCTTACCTTAATGAGATATACTTAAGGATTATTTTAGTGGAATTGGATTAAATACCTTTAATTAGTAGGTATTTTGTTCTTACCTTAGTGTGATTAAGGCAATTTGTTGTGACTTGTGTTTTAAATTTGAACCTTGTGGTGATAGTGCGAGGGACTATACTAAGGATGCGTTGGCCGTGTAGATACAGGTCTCGTCTCTTGTCTTGGGGGTCTATGGTTCGAGCACAGGTCCACCCCTTAAATTCAGCCAGTTGGTAATGGGCTCCTGCCTTTACAGTTGAGGAAATTGAAACTGTCGAGTGCAGTATCGGGTATTATGTTTTCTTAAGCACCAAGACCAACTAACAGAGTAAAATAAGGACTTTAACTGGAGTAGAAATGAATGTTATTATTTCTCTGTGTGTTTGTGAGTTAATAAGATAATTTATGTTAAGGGATTTTTTTTTATTCTGGAGTTTTCATAGTTAAGTTAATATGACGTAATATGCAAGCTTGCAAGATATACGCTCGTTGCAAGGAATGTTATATACATGAGATTTAATATTTGAGTAAAACATTATGCAACATTGAAGAATTATACATAAACATGCAACCCTAAAAATCTATCCAGTATTCATGCAAACATTAAAGGGCTATACATATTCCGAATACATGCAACAGTATGATCTCAACGTTCATACATGCAACAGTATGTTCTCAACGTTCATACATGCAACAGTGAAATATGTGTGTTGGTTGTACAGGAGTTTAGACGATCCCAGTACAAAGAAAACGGAAGATGTAAACAGTAAGATCCGGAGCGGCGAAATATGTAAACAAAGACCTCAAGGTATAATTGTGTCGGGGGGGGGGAGGGGGGTTGTGTGTGTAGGTGGGGTGGGGGTCAGGGGGAAGAGGTTGAAGGGGAGGGAGGGAGGGGGAGGTAAGGTGATGAAGGGGGAGGGTTAAATAATAATAATAAACCATTCTATCGTAAACTTAAAATATATAATCACAAAGAAAAAACAAGAAACAAAAACAAAGACAAATAATCAATAGAATGATATCGTTGTGTGGCGGTTGTTTACGTGTTTGATATCTTTGTTATCAGAATGTTTAATATTTTTTCCCAATTAATTTCCCGCCATACCAAAGCGTTTCTCTAACGACCAAGTCATTCCGTATACAAAAATATTTACACCGCCTGTAATGTCTCAATCACTTATTTCTTTCCCATTAAAATCAGTAAAAATAACATAACCAAACAATATTATACTTTACAAAGACATCTTGAAGTCGGATTCATTGCTACACGAACGAGGGGCAATAGGTTTTGATCGGTTAGTTTTCGATATGATGTTACACGAACGTTGGAGTTAAGTCGACTTTACCCGGATATGTAAACAAACAAAGGATTTACGCTTAGGTGTATGGAGTTGTGTATGTACTGTACACGTTAGTATGTGTATGTGTGTATATAGGAGACGTTAAATAGTGTGTGTATGTATGTGTGTAAAGGAGACGTTAATAGTGTATTTATAACTATTCTCACATCCCCAAATTAAGGGGAAAACTGGACTATCGAACCTCTGAGAATCCAACATTTTGTCGTAAGTTAAGGAAACAAATTTAATCGTATGTATAGTTTAGGATGAAGCCTGAGGTACGGCTCATTACAGCTCTCAGGTGGTGTAGGTGAGGCGGGCGACTCTTGACGTGTTGACGAGTTGAAATGTAAACAATGAGAGCAAGGTAACGAGGTAGTGTTTATAATTGATGCCGTCATGGTGGAGAGAGGGAGAGGATGAGTGGGGGTCGAGTGGGGGAGTGTGGAGGAAAGAGATGAGTGGGAGAGGTTGAGGAGGCGGGAGGGTAGAATGGGAGGAACGGGAAGAGTTGGGGGGGGTGATGTAAAGGGTAGAGGTGGGGGCAAGGGGAGGAGTGAAGAGAGAGAAAAGGGTAGGGAGAAGGAGGGTCAAGGGAGAGAGGTAAGAGTGGAGGGAATAATAGAGCGTGGAGAGAGAGAGAGAGAGAGAGAGAGAGAGAGAGAGAGATCACATACAGGTGTTAGAGATCTTGCATACAGGTGTTGGTCTCCCAGGACAGGTATTGGAGTGCTACAGGTGAGAAGCCGCACGTTACCATGGCATCATCCTGGTGCTCCCAGCCAATGATGACGATGGTGATGATGATGATGGTGATAATGATGACTATCTTCCCCCTTCTTGCTGTTGCTGCTAGAGGGTGAGTGGGGGAGAGAGGGGGGGGGAGAGGGGGGAGAAAATTAGGTGGGAGAGAGAGAGAGAGAGAGAGAGAGAGAGATAACAGGCACCCAAATATAATTATCACCCTTATGTCTTATTTAATTTTTTTTCCCCTAGAGTTGATGTGGCAGATGATGTAAACAATGGGCCCTGGATGGAGCATATTGACGACATCACCAAAGACAGACCAACTGATGAAGGGCCCAGAACTGAGCATATTATCAAAAAACGTCGTGCAAAAGAACTCAAAGGTAATTTGTTATGCTTTTTTCCATACGTCCTCGGCAGTTTACTGTTCAATACACACCTATAATATAACCTTTTTGATCTTACACATAAACATATATTCGATCTCAAAGTTGGTAAGATACTGAAGAAAAAACTAATTTGGTTTTCGTATTTTTTCCACTCAATTTTACGTTTTCGTTCGTTACAAATTACCTCGGTGTCAAGAACAAATTATAACGTCAAACTACGAATATTTTTTTGTGTCGCCGTCGTACCTGATCAAAGGATTTATTTGTGTCATGTTTTCTGATTTTAGAAAAGGGGAAATGTTCTTAACTCACGGGTGAAGGAACTTGAGCTTGGTAAAATAGAAGAATGTAAAATTTATCGCTTTTACTCTCTCTCTCTCTCTCTCTCTCAAAATCGAACACAATTTTATTATGGAAACGATTCTAATTGGCACTACTACAAGACCTTCCTTCCCCATAAGACTGTATCCACGAAGACCTAAATTTAATACCATTGAAGAACCCTAAAATTACTCTGATGGCAAGATGAGGAATTTAACCCCCTGAAGACTTTATCCATCAAAGAGAAGAAGTTTCCACCAGTTTCTGGGGTTGAAGGCGTCCTATAGGGTGAGTATCCCTCTCTGTTTTAGTGTCTTGTTCTTTAGTGTATTTCTCTACCATTTTTTTTTTAATTTTCTCTCTTATTCTTCCACATGTGTTCTTTATCTTGTTAGTTGTTATATTATCTATTTATCATAGTGTAAATATTAGTTTCTCTTCCGTATTTTGTAAATGAATCAATATTTTTCACCAGTAGTTTGTAAATTTCAGGATATTGATAAATCTTCTTGTAAGTTCATCACGTTCTTATTTGTACATGCTCTTCACCATGTTCTTGTCCTTCCAGAGTGTCCTGCGTTCACCCCGAAGTTCAGCCACGGCGTCGCTACTGTCAGGTAGGGTAATGACCGTGGGAGAGTTACCTGTGTTAAGTCTCCTCGTGGGTTTGAAATTCATGATTATTTTACTTTCTTTACTGCCAATGCGTTTAATATAGAGGTTTGAAATTCTAAGTAGCATAGTAATTATTTTCTTGTATTTGCCTATGTGTCTGTCTGACTATATCTTTCTCCGTGTCTCTTTTTTTTAATCTCTCTATCTCACTTCTTTATCTCTCCACTAATTCAAAGAATCCCCAGGAGAGATAACCTTACTTCTCTCTCTCTCTCTTTCACGCACACACACACACACACACACACACACACACACGTTCCTTTCTCACACTGACTCCTCTCTCTCACGTTCCTTTCTCACACTCACTCTCTCTCTCCCTTGTAGCGAGAATGATCCCAAAAGAGCAACCATCACCTGTAATCAAGGCTACGAGCTCACGCCCCCCGACAACGCCACGTTAATCTGTACAAGGCATAAGTGGTTACCTGAGGACGGTGTTTACAAGACCTGCCTGCCGAAGTGCTCGCCTCCCTGTCCTGATAATGGTACCTGTGTCGCTCCGGATGTGTGTCAATGTGGTAATTCCTCTTGTGCCCCGAGGATCAATTGCCCGAAGGAGGTCGATCTGGTTATGGAAAATGCAGACCAGATTATACCAGGGTGGGTACTATCGATGTGGTGGATAGGGTAAGGTGGGGGTAGGGGGAGGGGATACTGGATAGGGTAAAGTGGGGGTAGTGGATAAGGTAAGGTGGGGATAGTGGATTTGGATGGAGAGAAGGGGAAAGGATGAGGGAAAGAAGGGGAAAGGGTGATGGAGAGAAGGATGAGATGGATACAGGGTAGTGGGAGAAAAAAAGAAGGGGAAATGAGGGAATAGGGGATAGAGCAGGATAGGATGAAGGAGAGATGGATAGAGTGCAAGACAGGAGAGAGATCATTAGGGATTTGTAGAGGAAGGGGATGATGAGAGATGGGGGGGGGTAGTATAGATAGATGGATAGACTGATGGACAGAAGAATAGATGGATGCAACAACACCTCCACTATCCTTGTTCACCAGATAGACGAACAGATGGATAGACAAACAACAACATCCCTTCTTCTATCCCCACAGGTCCATCGGAGGGGCACTAGGGATCTGCATCTCTGGGTACGAGGTCTCCCCAGGGGCGTCAGAATTCTTGGTTCCTTGTATCGGCAACAACTGGACTCTGCCCACTGATCAAGACGGCCACCCCATCACCTGTCATCCCATCTGCTTCCCATCCTGCCGTAATGAAGGGGTCTGTGTGGCCCCAAACAAGTGCAAGTGCCCTTCAACCACCCGTGGCACCTTCTGCGAGAGGCTGGCAGGGAGTGAGTGCACAGGGCGACCTATTACTCCTAAGGGAATGAACTTAAGTGCCTGGAGGTTAGCTGAGGGAGGGTTAATGTGTTTACCTGTAATTAGTACTGATTATTATGTGGTTTACATGTTTAACATGTGGTGTGTAATGACTCTCTCTCTCTCTCTCTCTCTCTCTCTCTCTCTCTCTCTCTCTCTCTCTCTCATATCAAAACCATCCTTCTCTCCCTCCCCCCGATGACGTGCCCTCAGCGAGAACGTGTACGGGTTGACGTGTCCTGACAACTACGTGTTACCAGGACGAGGGCTGGGGGTGAGCTTACGTGTCACGTGTATCAAGGGCAAGTGGTTATACCCTGATTGGAAGGGTCATCTGCCTCTTACCTGTGAACCTTACTGCCTAATTAGCTGCAGGTATGTGGTTCATTTTTCCCTTTTTTGTGGGATTACGTGTACTTTGGGTCCTATATTAAGGGTTTGGTCTTTTTAGGTCATCTTGAGGAATTAAGTCTTTTTTAGGGACGAATTTCGAAGGAATGGGTTATTTTGAGGTTGAATTTGAAGGTATTGCTCATTTTAACCTCTAATTTAAGGGTAGATATCCTTTTCAAGTCCTATTTGGAGATCCTGTTTCTAGGGAATAGTTTATTTTAGTCACTCTTCTCTCCCCTACTGCCTCCCCTGCTCTCCCCCACCGCCTCCCCTCCACTCCCCCACCACCTCCCCTCCACTCCCCCACCACCTCCCCTTCTCTCCCCCTTCTTCCTCAAGCCAGTCAGCCATTGAGACAGCCGACAAGCCTATCACCCAGTGAGTCAGACAACCAGCCAGCCACATTCCCCCCTCCTCCTCCTCGTTTCTCTCTCTCTCTCTCTCTCTCTCTCCCCTCTCCCTCTCTCTCTCCCATCAGGAACGGAGGAAAGTGTGTGGAAGGTGAGAAGTGCCAGTGCCCCACAGGGTATGAAGGCCACTACTGCCAGATTAAGACGTGCCCAAAATTATACCCTAAGATAGAACATGCCTACTATTCTGACAAGTAAGTTCAGTGTTGTGTTCCTGTGCCAAGACCCGATGGTAAATCCTGGTGTGAAAATTAACTTGTGATTTTTGGTCTTAAATAATCAGTCCTAAATTTTAATCTTAAGTTCTAACGTGTATAGTAAATCTCCCTTTAAATCTCTGACCTCTGCCCTAAAATCGGTAGAACACTTTATTCCCTTAAATCATTCCCTCACAGATTATGCTCTTCCCTCTCCACACATACACACTGACCTCCCCAGACTATAAACCATCCCTACCCTCCCACACACTCACTAACCTCCCTCACTCTCCCACACACACACTAACCTCCCTCACTCTCCCACACACACACTAACCTCCGTCACTCTCCCACACACTCTAACCTCCCTCACTCTCACACACACACTAACCTCCCTCACTCCCACACACACACACACACACACACACACACACACACACTAACCTCCCTCACTCTCCCACACACTCACTAACCTCCCTCACTCTCCCACACACTCACTAACCTCCCTCACTCTCCCACACACTCTAACCTCCCTCACTCTCACACACACACTAACCTCCCTCACTCCCACACACACACACACACACACACACACTAACCTCCCTCACTCTCCCACACACTCACTAACCTCCCTCACTCCCACACACACACTAACCTCCCTCACTCTCCCACACACTCACTAACCTCCCTCGCTCTCCCACACACACACACACTAACCTTCCTCACTCTCCCACACACTCACTAACCTCCCTCACTCCCACACACACACTAACCTCTCCCACTCTCACACACACAGCGGGATGGCACCGACTTCTCCCGACTACAAGAGATACGTCGAGTGTGAGAGAGGATGGACATTGCCCAGTCAAACCAAAGGCAAGGTGGAGGTGCGGTGTACGGAGGGGCACTGGATAATGATGAATGAAAGACCAAGAGACAATCAGAGACTCCACTGTATACCGGCTCCCTGTGGCTCTGGGTGTGAGAACAAAGGCCAGTGTATCAAGGGGAAGTGTGTGTGTCTGGCAGGTACCTCAGGGGAGTTCTGTCAGAAGAGAATGTGTCCAGAGATGTTACCTGTTGTCAAGAACGTCTGGGTCGATCGAAGGTGAGGAACTGTAGGTTAGGTTAGGTTAGGTTAGAACTTATAACAAGTTTAATAGTTTAATCCTTTGACGATGATAATTTAACACCGATTACTCTATTTAACCCTTTTGAGACCGATAATTTAACCCTTTAACAATAATACATCAATTAACCCTTTGAGGACAATAATTTAACAACAAAAATTATCTTTCAGTCGCTTCCCCAAGGTCTACCTAAGCTGTATGATGGGTTACGGCTTCAACAACAACCACACGGAATTAGAGATGACTTGCCTCACTCAACATCATCAATGGGTTGTGGGGGGAACAGAGGGTAGCAACGAGACCTGTAACCCCTTATGCCCGATACCCTGCTGGAACGGGGGGCAGTGTTGGGCGCCCGGGGAGTGTCTCTGTCCCAAGGGTTACACGGGGAAGCAGTGTGAGGTGAAACTTGAGCTGGAGAACCATTGCTACTTTCCTCTTCCTCAAGTGGAGTTCGCTGAGGTCTTCTGGGAGTGAGTGTTGGCAGGAGTGTCTGCGTTTTGTTGTTGTTAGATGTTGTTTTGAAGGGACAGATGGTCGGTCAGTCTTGAGCTTTAGGAAGGAAGAGAGAGAGAGAGAGAGAGAGAGAGAGAGAGAGAGAGAGAGAGAGAGAGAGAGAGAGAGTCTGTGTGTAAGAGTCAGTGAGTGTCTGAGTGTGGAGAGTAATACATAATAGCATATAAAAGTGATTCTAATTATAAACATCTTTAAAATGATGGTTTAATTTCTCAAGAACGATGCTGGTTTAACGCCTCGAGGACGAGAGAATTTTAATCAATGTCCTGAAAGAGGTTAAACCGTAGCTATTGAGAAGTTTAACCATCATTCAAAAGGTGTTAAACTTATTGAATTTTTACAATGTATAGTAATTATCATATTTACCCTCCTCCTCCTTCTCCTCCTCCTCCTCTTTCCCTCTCTACATAACTCTGTCTTCCCCCTCCATCCTATCCACCCCTTCTCCACCACCTTTTTCTCCTCCCTCTCTACCACCCTCTCCCTTTTCCCCTCGCTCTTCCTCCCTCTCTTCCACCTTACCCACTAACCTATCCTCCACCCACCTCCCCTCCTCCACCCCCCGCCTCCTCCACCCCCCCCCCCACCCCTCCAGCGAGCACAAGCCCCACATCAAGTGCTACTCAGGATATCAACTCTTATCGGGGAGGACGGAAGCAATGTTCAAGTGCCACATACATCGATGGACCTTAAAGGGAGAGACAGAGAGAGTGCCAGGTCACCTAGAGTGTGTGCCAACCTGTGCCAACGAGTGCCAACAACGAAATATGTACTGTGTTGCTCCTAATATCTGCCGATGTAGGTTTGACTTGACTGGTGTTAAGTGCGACAGGAAGAAGTTGGATTTTAATTGCACGGAAAACATGCTACCCAGAGTTGACAATGCTGTGGTGAAGTGAGTGTTGTTGTTGTTGTTGTAGGCTTTGTAGTTGTTATTGTTTATATTGTTGTTGTTGTTGTTATAGTTTTTTAGATGAGAAGTGCAAGTTAATGTGAAAATTATGTTCTGAAATTATTATTATTATTATTATTATTATTATTATTATTATTATTATTATAAATATTGAGACTCTACAATACAAATGATAAATAAAACACTACAATATGCTTTACTGTGTAGTTTAGGCTAGAAATTCACAATTTTAATCCATCTCCTTTTAGCCCCATCGACGCCTCTGTCCACTGCTTCACGGGCTACCTACTGGTGACTGGAGAATGCTCAGTGCTCCTTGAGTGTGAGGGAGGCGTGTGGGGTCATCCAGCACTCCTCCACCAAGGCTGTGTGCCCCAGTGTTCCATGAGCTGTAGGAATGGTGGGGTGTGTCGAGGTCCGGATTTCTGTGAGTGTTCTGAGGGTTACTACGGCAGGGAATGTGAACTGGTTCAGTGTCAAGGACTAGTGCCTACTGTGGAGGATGGTTACGTTGGCTTCTGGTGAGATAATGGTGGTGTTTTACTCTCTCTCTCTCTCAACTTATATCTTCCTCAACTGTGTAGTCGTAAAACAACTTGGATAATAAGCTCATGGAGAGGGAACACGTAATCAAAGGAAAAGCTTTAGTTAACCCTATAAAAATCATAGAAAACGAATTCCCTTTTTCTTCCATTTCAAATCACCGACATGAAATATTAAAGTCTATTCTCACAGAGACTTTTTACCCTTATAACCATTGATAAATAGTATAGATGTGTCTTTTTAACAGATTATGAATCAAAAAGCATCTATGAAGAAATTATAGTTGACGTATTCCTGCAAAAATCATGGGTTACCCTTATAAATTTCAGTTTTCTCTATAATGAGTAATAGGGGGAACTACACTAGACTAACTCTTACCTGTGTTTCTGTCGCACTGTTAGCCAGAAAGGGATGACAGCCAAGTGCGCGGAAGGGTACGGGTTCTCGGGAGGCGACAGGGAGGTGTCCCTTATCTGCCGTAATGAAACCTGGGCTCTGCCGCCTGAGGTCGAGCAGGACCCCGTCTGTAGACCCAAGTGTCAGCACAGATGTAATAACAGAGGTGAGTGTGTGAGTGTGTGTGTGTGTTACGCCGATTCTTGTGTATTATTTGACACACTCCCTCCCTCCCTAACGCACTCTATCCCTTCATCCCACTCTTCCTACCTCACACCTCCCCTTCCACGTACCTCCTCTCTCTGACTCCTCTTCCACACACCTCTCACCCCTCTCCCAAGCACCTCTCACCTTTCTCCCACTCACCTCTCTCAGGGACGTGTGTGGCGCCGGACTACTGCAGGTGTGAGGAAGGTTACGGCGGCAGTGACTGTAGTGGGGTGAGCTGTGACGTCATACCCAAGGAGCTCTTCAATTGGTACATCAGCCTTAGGTGAGTGACGTCATAGAGCATGTCCGTGATGATTGGGTGTTTAGTTCAATGACGTCATATAGCAAATAAGTGACGCCAGAGTTTCGTTGAAGGCATTTTTGGCGGGTCGGGGGTTAAGTTTGAGTATATAATTCAATGTCTCTCTCCCTCTCCCTCCGTCCTATGATCCGCCCTCTCTATCCCCTTCCATTAATGCCTCTCTCTCTCTCTCTCTCTCTCTCTCTCTCTCTCTCTCTCTCTCTCTCTCTCTCTCCCATACCTCTCTCTCCTTCCTTACAGCAAGACGCAACTGACGGCAGAATGTCCCCAGAATGCCAAATTTTCCCGAGGCGAGTCCAAACTCTCTTTCATCTGCGTCGACAACACGTGGCAGTACCCGACCTCCTACCAACATGGCGAGAGTCTCAAATGTATCCACTCCTGTGTCCCCCCCTGCGAGAACGGCGGCACATGCGAGGCTCACAATACCTGTAGGTGTAGGACGGGGTTCATAGGGCGTCGCTGTGAGAAGATTAAGTGCGAAGGTCCTCTGCCGTATGTTAAGGATGCGGTGTTCTCTTTCATGTAGGTGATTTATCGGTTGTGTTTTATCTTGGGGTGGCTTGGGGTGCGGTGGGGTGGGTTTGGTTGGGTTTGGTTGGGTTGGGTTGGATTTATATTATAGTGATCAACCTACAGGTGAAATAAGGAATCTAATTCAACCCAGCCTAACCTAACCAAGCCCCTAAATTAGTAAAACACACACCCACACACACCCACACACCCACACGCACACACCCACACCCATCCACCCCTCCTAACCTCTCCATAATCTCTCTATGCAGTGGCGACAGTGTCCTCGTCAATTGCATCACCAACTTCGATAATAAGATTCGAGGGTCTTATTGGATTCACTGCATCGAAGGTCACTGGAATCTTGACTCTTCGTTAGGACCCATCAGCAGTGCCTCCGCCTGTAGCAAGAACGAAGGACAGCGCTTGGCCTCGGGGAAGTTGGAGAGTAGGGAAGGTTTCGTAGGGGAGAAGGAGTTGGCCGTGTCCGTGTGTGAGGGTCCTCCTCCTATGGTCCACTATGCTGACATTGTTTACAGGTGAGAGCTACAGGTAGGAAGGTGAAAGTGAGGTGTGTCCTTATCCTTCTGTCTGTTCTCTGTTTTGTCTGGTGACTGAATTAATGACAGGTGTTGAGGGATTGACAGTGAGAAGAAATGTGTGTCTGTTTAGTTTCTGTCTATCGGTTTCTCTGTCTAATTATATTGTAATTTAGGTGGGTGTATATTCCTCGTTTCCCCCTAACCCCCTCGTTCATCTCTCTCTCTCTCTCTCTCTCTCTCTCTCTCTCTCTCTCTCTCTCTCTCTCTCTCTCTCTCTCTCAACCTAATCACGTCTCTCTCGTCCTCCAGCAACTCAAAGGTCGGGGTGATCAAGTGCCAATCTGACTACGTCCTCGACAACTACAAAACCTCGACGCAAGTAGTAAGTGGCTCGTCCTTTGGTGGGGGATGTATTGTTTTCCCAGTTTTCGCTGTTTAGTGGGAAATTATCAAATACCACATGAATCATAACACCATAATCTGTGGACGTCTTCAGCAGTGTATCAAAAATAACAACATTATAGTAGGTTTTTTTTTTTTAATAGGAGTGTTACTTAACCATAAACTTGTTGATATATTGTAATGATTTACTTTAGCCAAACTCAACGCCTTATCTTAACACTAAGTAGGGTAACCTTGTGTGATTGTGCAAAAATTCATTATCCCAATTACTGAGATCTAGAAATCCTAAAAGCTCTAATAAAAAATGCTAATGCAACATTTTTATGAACTCTCTTACATACGTTCTCTCTAACTACCTTTCTGATTCTCTTTATCTCTCTTTCCCAGTCTCTCTACCACTCTCTATCTCTCAATCTCCCTCTCTAATTCTCTCTTACCTTTTTCATTATTTTTGCCTCCATCATTCTCTCTACCTCTCTCAGTCCCTCAACCTGTCTCTCATTCTCTCAATCTCTCTCTCACCCACAGTTATGTCATAAGAACCAATGGCGCTTCCTGGAATTCAACTCCACGCCCACCTGTCGCCCCAGATGCCCAGGTGGGTGTTTAAACGGCGGCACCTGTACAGCCCCGAACACCTGTAACTGCCCTGATGACACGTACGGAAGCAGGTGTGAGAAGAGGTCTCTGTGTGTCGCACCCCCTGACCCCCCACCCCGCATGAGGCTCGTCTGGACGTGAGTAATGAGGGGGGGTTGTGAGGGAGGAAGGGGGAGAAGGTTATGAGGGAGGAAGGGGGAGAAGGTTGTGAGGGAGGAAGGGGGAGAAGGTTACGAGGGAAGAACAGTGTTATGTGCAGGTCAGGAGTCACGTTTACATAGATTCATCAACGCGTTTCTTCTCATCCATGTCCAAATGCGTATCTGTTTACACATACATTTCCAACTTACCTAAAAACCACTCTGACCCATTTTCCCAACCACCATACCTACCCTTCTAACCCTTTCCCCTTCTCTCCGTGTCCCCTACAGGAAATCAGGCTACGTAGGGGTATGTCAAACTGGTTACACGTTCGCCAACCCACTACAGTCCGATTTGCTGATCATCTGCGTCAACGGGTCCTGGAGGAAATCGAACCTGGTGCCCTGTGTCCCCAAGTGCCAGGTCCTCTGTATCAACGGTGGCACTTGCTTGGCACCCAGCACCTGTAGCTGCCGTCAAGGGTTTAGTGGTGCCCTGTGTCGACTGTTGGTGCTGGGAAACTGTAAGACGGAAGTTGATTGGAGGAATACTTATGTTGTTCGCAGGTGAGTGCCTGTTAGTGTACGACAGACAAATATGCAGACAGATAAACAGAAAGAGAGAGACGTAGATAGATTGATATATAGACAGACATACATACAAACAGACAAAAACAGACAAACACCTCACCATCTACCTCCCACAGGAACAACTCGCTCACAATTACCTGCCACAGGGGGTATAAACTCCATACTGGTGGTTCTTTCGTCGGCGCCCCCGCCAGTATTACCATAGGCTGTCATGACAATACCTGGGTGACCCCCCGTGGCTGGTCATGGGACAGAGAGGTGTGCCAGCCTTTCTGTGACCCTGAGTGCCAAGGTGGAGGTGTCTGTGAGAGGCCTGAACAGTGCCGATGTCCAAATGGCATCTATTCGCCAAACTGCAGCCCGGATACGAGGACAGGATGCCATGGTACTCCGATGGTCGCTAATGCCACAGCTGTTAAGATAGCGTGAGTAGGAATTTTCTCTGTTGTTGTTATTGTTTATTTGACGTTAAAATGTCAGGAGATAAAGGCACTGTGTCAGCTCATGGTGTCAGCAAAGGTGGCTATATTGTCAGTTACTTATTTTTTCCTCCATCTCTTGTCACCAATACCTCGCCGCTCATTGCCTTCCCTCACCTCTCAATTCTTGCCTTGTCAACCCCCTACAGTCCTACACTATTTCTCAGTTTCCTCAGTCTTCTCACCTCATCTCCTCACCCATCACCACCTCCCTTCATTACTCCTTTCCCCTCCCCTTGTAACCTCCCCCCCCCCTCATCATACAAGCCCACCTCCAACTACCCCTCCCCCTCGTCTGACAACCCCCCTAACTACCCCTCTCCCCCCCAGCGACCACCTATCACGGGTCACCTGTCGTATTGGTCACGCGTCGTCCAGCGGTGCCAAAGTGTTCCTGATGCGGTGCCTAAATGGTCACTGGGTCACTACAGGATCTATCGTCTTCCCATCTACCAGAGTCGCTTGTTACCACCAGTGCCAACCTCGGTGCCTTCACGGAGGTCAGTGCTACGGACCAAACAGATGTCAGTGCCAGAGAGGATACGGAGGGTCCTGGTGCCAGTATAGGGCATGTGGGAATATGCCTCTGTATGTGCCTAATGCCTACCTCAGTTTTAAGTGAGTATCCCAGCTCTTGTTATGTTGTGTCGGTGATCAAAAAGTCCCTGTGCACCTGTAATAACTAACGATATACTTATTTACCTTATTCTTCTGACATTAAATATTAGAAATGGATAATATTTTCAATACTTTCGGTGAAAGAACAATATAAGTAATAATTAAAGTATAACAATGTATATAACAATGTAAGTATAATAAGGAGTTACTATATTCCTAAACGTTGTAGATGCACAGGGACTTTTCGATCATTCACCCTGTAGTGTACTTGACAAACAAAATTCAGTAAATATTGCTATGACAACGCAAATCCACACAATTCTGACCTAATCAATCTTGAACCCATTATAACACAGCCAGGAATCAGCATCGGGTATCATCCGCTGCAAACGAGGCTTCAAGCTTTCTTCAGGAGAGTTCGGGGCCTCCGTCAGCTGTTTGGAACGGAAGTGGGTGTTTGGGGGGGATTTCTTAGGCCATCTGTCCGTGTCATGTGAGCCTGAGTGTGCCCGACCGTGTCTCAACCGTGGCCGATGTGTCTCTCCAAATTTTTGTACGTGTCCTGAGGGCTTCTCCGGCCTCCAGTGTGAGAGACGTGAGTATGAGAGGTGGGAGATGATGGGGAGAGAGTGGGAGAAAAGTAGGAGAGGGAGTGGAGAAGGGTGAGAAGAGAGGGAGATGTGGGTAGGGGTAGGAGAGGCAGAGAAAAGACGAATTGACAGAGGGAGGGTGACAGAGAAATGGAGAGAAAAAGACACAAAAAGAGAGAGAAAAAAATCCAACCCATCATCACTACCACCATCCCCACTACCACCATCCCCACTACCACCATCCCCACTACCACCATCACCACTACCACCATCACCACTACCACCATCCCCACTACCACCATCACCACTACCACCATCCCCACTACCACCATCCCCACTACCACCATCCCCACTACCACCATCCCCACTACCACCATCCCCACTACCACCATCCCCACTACCACCATCCCACTACCACCATCCCCACTACCACCATCACCACTACCACCATCCCCACTACCACCATCACCACTACCACCATCCCCACTACCACCATCACCACTACCACCATCCCCACTACCACCATCACCACTACCACCATCACCACTACCACCATCCCCACTACCACCATCACCACTACCACCATCACCACTACCACCATCCCCACTACCACCATCACCACTACCACCATCCCCACTACCACCATCACCACCACCACCATCCCCACTACCACCATCACCACTACCACCATCCCCACTACCACCATCCCCACTACCACCATCACCACTACCACCATCACCACTACCACCATCACCACTACCACCATCACCACTACCACCATCCCCACTACCACCATCACCACTACCACCATCCCCACTACCACCATCACCACCACCACCATCCCCACTACCACCATCACCACTACCACCATCCCCACTACCACCATCACCACTACCACCATCACCACTACCACCATCACCACTACCACCCACCCCACTACCACCATCCCCACTACCACCATCCCCACTACCACCATCACCACTACCACCATCCCCACTACCACCATCCCCACTACCACCATCCCCACTACCACCATCCCCACTACCACCATCCCCACTACCACCATCCCCACTACCACCATCACCACTACCACCATCACCACTACCACCATCACCACTACCACCATCCCCACTACCACCATCCCCACTACCACCATCACCACTACCACCATCACCACTACCACCATCCCCACTACCACCATCCCCACTACCACCATCACCACTACCACCATCACCACTACCACCATCACCACTACCACCATCCCCACTACCACCATCCCCACTACCACCATCACCACTACCACCATCCCCACTACCACCATCCCCACTACCACCATCATCACTACCACCATCCCCACTACCACCATCACCACTACCACCATCACCACTACCACCATCCCCACTACCACCATCCCCACTACCACCATCACCACTACCACCATCCCCACTACCACCATCCCCACTACCACCATCCCCACTACCACCATCACCACTACCACCATCACCACTACCACCATCCCACTACCACCATCCCCACTACCACCATCACCACTACCACCATCCCCACTACCACCATCACCACTACCACCATCCCCACTACCACCATCACCACTACCACCATCCCCACTACCACCATCACCACTACCACCATCCCCACTACCACCATCCCCACTACCACCATCACCACTACCACCATCACCACTACCACCATCACCACTACCACCATCCCCACTACCACCATCCCCACTACCACCATCCCCACTACCACCATCCCCACTACCACCATCCCCACTACCACCATCCCCACTACCACCATCCCACTACCACCATCCCCACTACCACCATCCCCACTACCACCATCCCCACTACCACCATCCCCACTACCACCATCACCACTACCACCATCACCACTACCACCATCCCCACTACCACCATCCCCACTACCACCATCCCCACTACCACCATCCCCACTACCACCATCCCCACTACCACCATCCCCACTACCACCATCCCCACTACCACCATCACCACTACCACCATCACCACTACCACCATCACCACTGCCACCATCCCCACTGCCACCATCACCACTACCACCATGCCCACTACCACCATCCCCACTACCACCATCCCCACTACCACCATCCCCACTACCACCATCCCCACTACCACCATCCCCACTACCACCATCCCCGCTACCACCATCACCACTAACCATCATCACCACTACCACCATCCCCACTACCACCATCCCCACTACCACCATCCCCGCTACCACCATCACCACTAACCATCATCACCACTACCACCATCCCCACTACCACCATCCCCACTACCACCATCACCACTACTACCATCACCACTACCACCATCCCCACTACCACCATCCCCACTAATCACCTTCATCTACTCCTACAGGATACACCGTGACAGTTAAGGGACAGCGTTGCCACTTCCCCTACCAGTACAAGGGTCGTTGGCACTTCGGGTGTAGCCTCAAGGACAAGGAAGGACTTCCATGGTGTCCTACTGCTGTTGACCGTCAAGGACTTCCTACTGATGCGGATACCTGCGTCGCCGTCATTGGTAACACTGTCGTAGGGGGAAGGGTCTTGTTTACGTCATTAGTAACACTGCTATAAGAGGGATTTGTTTGCCTGGGTGGTTAGATTAAGCTGACGGACAGACAGATGTATTGGTTCAAAGTAGAGTAAATTGCTTGATTGATTGATAAATTTCAAGATCGTCTGTAGATTATAATGAGACAAATTACTGGGTAGATAGACAGATGAAAAGATAGATAGATAGATAAATACCATAGATTTCCCCAAGTTTTTGTCTTTATCTTTGTCTATTTCTATATATTTTCTCTATTTATGTCTATCAGTATTTCTCTCTCATTCTTATCTCTTTTCTCTTCTTTTTTCCTCTCTATCTTTCCTCCTCAACACCTCACCTTGACACATTTCCTCAGGTAAGAACAAGGTGGTGATGGGGTCGTCTGGGCGGCCGTGTCAGTTCCCCTTCTACTTACAAGGACAACAGTACGACTCCTGTGTCAAGCTGGGGGATGATGACCCTGTGCCAAAGTGCCCCCTGATTCTTGACCAAGAGGGGGTGCCTACCATGTGGGACTCGTGTGATAAGGGGTTAGGTGAGTCCTTGGGGGATGGGGTGGAGGGTAGGGTAGGGAAGGTGGGGTCGGGAGGATAGAGAGGGTGCAGGGATGGTGTGGGAGGAGGATGAGGGGATGGTGGTGAGGATAGGAAGGAGAGGGGGGGAAGAGGGATGGGGGCATGAGGAGGGAAGAGAAGGAAGGAAGGAGAGAGGGAAGGAAAAGGGGGAGTGAGGTACTGGGGGAATGGAGAAGGAAGGGAAGGAGGGAGGGAGGGGGGAAGGGAGGGAGGGAGGGGGGAAAGAAATGCAGGAGGAAAAGAGATATTGAGGGAAGGGGGGGGAAAGGAAGGGAAGGGAAAGGAAGGAGTATGGTACTGAGGGTAGGGGGGAGGAAGGAAGGGAAGGGAAAGGAAGGAGTGTGGTACTGAGGGTAGGGGGGAGGAAGGAAGGGAAGGGAGGACGCAGTGACGATGATTTTTGCCCTCCATCTCACAGGACTGGAGGACGTGGTGACGACAGTATTAGGGAGGACGTGTATCTTCCCCTTCAGGTACAACGGCTTCTGGCAGACGACGTGTGTGAAGGACAACAGGAGTCTGCTCTGGTGCGCCACCCAACTCACAGACGATTACAGACCTCTTGATGTCGACGTGTGCTGGCATGACGTGGGTAAGTCCCCACTATATACGTAAGTCCCCTACACGTCTTCTCTTCCACCACTAATGACCTCTTGACCTCTCCCCTTCCATCATCATTAACTCCTGACATCTCACTTTCCATCATCATGAACTCTTGACCTCTCCCCTTCCATCATCATGAACTCTTGACCTCTCCCCTACCACTCTCATGACTTTTTGACCTCCCACATTCCATCATCATGACCTCTTAACCTCTCTCTCCTACAGGATACAAGAAGATGGTCGTAACAGCAGAGGGCAGAGTGTGTGTGTTCCCGTTCCTCCACCAGGGTTTGAGACAGTTCTCGTGTGTGGGTTCCAGTAGTGTTAGATGGTGCGCCACAACCATTGACTTCAACCTCAAACCAACCTCCTGGGGCGTTTGTGTCCCCGTTGAAGGTGAGGAGGTCGTCTGTGTATGTGTGTAGGGTGTGGGGAGGGGTGTTTGTGGGTGGGAAAGGGTGTGGAGTGTTTAGGTGTGGGGAAGAGTGTGTATGTGTGGAGAGGTTGTGAGGGGTTGCTTGTGTGGGGGGCTGTGGGGTACGTGTGGGTGTGTGGGGGAGAGTTATGGGGCGTGGGTGAGTGAATATTTGACAGGAGTATAAGTGTTATGTGTTTTTGTACAGTTGATGCTACTTATACGCCACACAGACTGGCGGCCTAAAAACCAGCAACTTCTCTCGGTCCATCCCTCCCCCTCCTCCCGCAACATATAAATCAGGCAATTAATCGGTGGTAAGCCAAGGTGTAAAGTCAACTCTTACCCCCCCGTATTCTCTCATTTACAGACTGCAGTGCCCTCCATCAGTTGTGGCTGGGAGGAGAACTACCATCTCGTAAGTAACTAGAGATAGAGTAGGAGGAAGAGAGAGAGACGAAGGGGAGAAATAAAGAGGAAGGAAAAGAGAGAACTCATGTAGTTTATTAAAGACATGTTTAACTGTAATATCGTCCTCTCAAAGTTACTCCTGAAAAACATCTCTCTCTCTCACAATAATCCATCCCAGCACTTTTATTTCAATGCCCAACCCAACCTACCCTACCCTACCCTACCCTACCCATTTTACCCAGTACAGTAAAACTAACACCAAAGTACAAAATCACCTACTGTACATACACTTATTCTGAAGTATTTGTATTAAAAACGAATTTTATATTTTATACTATTATACAAGTAATATACAAATTGTAAGTCAATTAAGTAACTAGATTCAACATCCCTCCACAGAAAACGTAATCAAGGTCACGGGAAACTCTCTTACTTCAGTGAATTGATATAGAAGAGAGAATTCCCTTTGAAAGTAGATGTGACATGGGAAGAAAAGAAAGAAAGTCAAAGAAATTGGGAAGAAACTACTTTATAATCAGAAGAAAACGAAATCTGGTCATCAAATAGGAAGGATAAAATTGAAAGACTAACAAGAGATTAATAATACCAAAGAAAATAAGATTAGACTGCAAATAAAGAGGATCCAACACCTTAAATGCATCTCCAAAGAAAACGTATTAGTTACACAGTCACAGAAAACGGATAGGACCTCAAACTACAACAAAACGACTCGCTGACATGTAATCCAAATTGTAATGAAAAATACATATATATTTACTGGTAGTCGTTTTACTGAACCTTGGAGCTTTTGTGTATGTTATTGATTAAGAACTAAATAGAAATAAAGTATGAATTGCAAGTTCCTTTTTGGTAATTATTTTTTTGCCTTAGATGTTTCGATTTCGTTCAAATTTTGTTTCATTTATTTTGATTGGGGTAATTGAAAAATTTTTCTTCGGGAATTGTTACTTATCTTTCATTTTAATTTTTGTAAGGTGCAGCTATATTTGGGTGCAGATTTTTAACTCACAATAAATAACTAATTTATAAATATATTCAGATAAAAAAATGTATTATATGACTCTATTTCATTAGTTTATGTTTATATATAATGATACAGAGACAGGCAGACATTCAGTCGGACAGAGTAGGAGAGAGAGACAGAGACAGAGAGAGGGAGATATCGCAATTTGGTCAATATATTTATTCTAATGGCAAACAAATATTAACAAACTTTCAAGAATGTGGATTAAACTCGCGAAGACATTGTTTACAAACAGAGAGTTGTCGGAATATTTGTTTCATACTCAAGGTCTGATAGAAACGTTTATAGGAGCACACACAGTAATCTACACACATACATTATCATAGAAACACATTTATCCATTTAAAAAAAATGTTCTGCCATGTACAGTAATTCATTTAGATAATAATTGATAAGTTGATGATAAAAATAGTATCTAAAATTATTAATAATTTCTGCTACATCTCCTTTATTAACTAACAATTAACACAATTTTTACCATAACATAAATCATCTTTAATGAGTTGTCGTCACCAAGAAAACTGCCCAAAGTATTTCACGTATATCATAATATTATTTTGTTGTTATTTTCACCAACTGAACAGAGACAAACGATAGATAAACATTAATTAATTGTGTAATGTATTAAGGATTTGTCTCACACATTGTCAACATTGCGTAATAACAGCGATGTATTTACAGTTCATTGTCTCTCTTGCTCGCCTTGACACTTTTGTTTACACTCATCAAGCCTTTAATGTCAACAGCACACTCGAGGGACACAGGCTGATGACACACCACTGCAGGACACCTCACACAGTCACCAGGTATACAACAGTTTAATCACCACTATGACTGCTCTTACAGGAGACCTTGAGCCTACAGTGGGAGGAAGACTTGACGAAGGGCATAACTCGAGGGCCTCCTGGACACCTATGGACGATGAGGACGTCTCCTTCCTGCAACTAGAGGAGGTTGTACGGGTGTCTCTGGATGTCCGAAACGATTCCTTCATCCCTTCAGACAACAAGTCTCCCCCCCTTCAGGAGCACGTTTCTCCATCAGATACTTCCTCTTCCTCCTCCTTATTTCCATCGTCCTCCGAGAGATGGAAGCCCAGGTCAAGGTTAGTGAGGCTACCACGTTACATCCTCGAGTATCCCGCCGTGAGGACCTCCCCGTCGAGGAAAAGTTTCATGAGGACCCAGACGGATCATCCTGACGTATCGATCAACATTTCTTCACCAGTGATACAGTCGAGGAAGAAGAGATCTGTGAGGTGCAAGAGCGGGATTTTAGGGGAGCCGATGAGGACCTCCCTGACAGAGTTACAGCCGAGCAAGAGCACTGTGAGGAACAACAGAGATTTACATTCACAGCCGATGTACTTTATTTACATAACAGACTATCTAAGGTCCCTGGTGGGGATTTCACATTCGAAGTTAGGACTGAAGACCCCCTCAGGACCCCGCCGAAGAGATCATCCGGGAGAATTAATGAAAAACTCTACATCAAAAACTCAGTCGAGATTCTTTGGGTACACAGAAGACCATCTCAGATCACCAGTAGGACTTGATCTACCGACGGCAGAGCGGAAGAAGAGATCCTTGACGTCTGTGATAGGTTACCCAATAAAACGGACAAGATCCTCCCTGTCAGAGAATTCCCCGAAATACAAGAGAGACATTCTACCAGACGATCTTCAGAAGGCGCAGGAGCAGCAGCAGCAGACTTCACAATACAAGAGGCATATCACAGGAGACCCAATGACATCAAGGTGCGACCCGACCATCTTCATGTGTGATACTACTACCCTCCTCTTACGTCCTAATGCTCCTTCCCCTGCAGAGCCTCCTCCTGCGTCTCTTCCTGCTGTCCTCTACCCTCCTCCTCCTCCTCGACTAGCCTTAGGACCCATACCACCTCCTCCTCCTTCACTTGTCCCTCAACCACCTCGTTCTCTCTACATCCTCAAGGAATCCATGCCACTCCCACTGCCCTTCTCTCCTGAACAAACAAGGCTCTGGCCGGAGTCCTATCCAGTTTTATCCTCCAGGATGTTAAGAATCCCAGGTCACCCTTCCATCCCCGGTCATCCCAGTATCCCTGAACGACCTACAGTGGCTGAGCATCCATCTCTTCAAGGTCATCCAACTTTCCTAGCCCATGAGACTATTCCAGGGCACCCATCTATCCAACAACATCCATCTATCCCAAAAGAGCCGACAGTACTTGGTCATCCATCCGTTTTGGGTCATCCTTCTGCCTCTCCTCACCTATCTATATCAGGTCATCCGTCAGTCGTAGGTCATCCATCCATCCCTACTCATCCATCCTTGAGTGCCCATCCTTCAGTTTCGGGTCATCCGTCTGTCAGTGGTCATCCATCGATACCTGGTCATCCAAGGTTGTCATCCCATCCCACGATCCAAGACCATCCATCAATACCCTCACATCAGTCAGTACCATCCCACGAATCTATCCCATATCATCCATCTATCCTCGGTCACTCATCCATCCTAGGTCATGCGTCAGTGCCCTCTCATCCATCTATCCCAGGTCATCCAACTGCCAGGGGTCATGAGGCAGTACAAAGTCATCCAACTATCCCAGAACAGAGGGGGATCGAAGGTCATCCATCTATCCCAAGACATGGGTCTGTGCCACGTCATCCCACTATTAGAGGTCATCCATCTCTACCATCCCATCCCTCTATCCCTGGCCATAAGACTATCCCAGGACACGAAACTATCCCACAGCATTCATCAGTGCCTGGACACATCACTATACCAGCTCAAGTACCTATCCCAGCCCATCCATCTTTCCCAGGTCATATGAAAGTCCCTCGACATCCCAGCATCAGTGGTCATTCATCTATCCCAGCTCATCCGTATATCCCAGGGCATTCTACTATCCCAGGACACCCATCTTATTCGTCCCATGAATCTATCCCAAGCCATCTATCCATCCCAGTCCATCAGAGTATCCCAGGTCACGAATCTATCCCAGCTCACCCGACTATTCCCAGACAAGAGACAATAGACGGTCATCCTTCTATCCCAGGCCATCCTGCAATACTATCCCACCCGAATATCCCAGCTCATTCATCTATACCATCCCATCCATCCATTCCGTCCCATTCTAATAGTCCCGGACACGGCGCAGTTCCATCCCACGAGAGTATCCCAGCCCATCCTTCTATCCCATCACATGGTTCTATCCAAGGCCATCCCGCCATCTTAGGTCATCAGGGCATCCCAGGTCATTTATCCATAACATCCCATACAAGTATCCTAGGCCACCATTCTATCCCATCACATCCTGAAATTCATCCCCATCCTGAAATCCCATCTCACCCAACTATCCCACTCCATCCACCTATCCCAGATCATCCCACCATCCCGGGACACCCATATATCCACGGACATATGACTATCCCATCCCATCCACCCATACACTCCCATCCCACAATCCCAGGGCATCCCAGCTATCCCTCCCATCCCACTATCCCGGCTCATAAGCAGGTGGACGCCCATCCCTTCGTCCCAGCCTACAAACCGGAGAAAATGGGTGAGTGTTTGTCTGTCGGTCTGTGTGTTATGTCATGAGTAACTATTATTTGGTGATAGATAGATAGATAGATAGATAGATAAAGACAATGACCTCTGGTGTGTTAAATGTGACCTCTGGTGTTTTAAATGTGACCTCTGGTGTTTTAAATGTGACCTCTGGCCTCTTGCAGATGAGACGCCGCCCTCCCACCCCTGCACCTCCCAGATGCCTCCACAGGTGTTCTTAAATGTTGGTAAGTGTGATAGTGTAGTACTCTCTCTCTCTCTCTCTCTCTCTCTCTCTCTCTCTCTCTCTCTCTCTCTCTCTCTCTCTCTCTCTCTCTCTCTCTCTCTCCCCACCGTCCCTCACCTCTCTACCCTTTTCCTCCTTCCATAGTCCCTCACTTCCATCCTTCCCTTACTCCTTACTCCTCCCCCACCTCCTTACATTCTCTCGAAGCACCCTCACACCTCTCACATTCCCTCTACACTCCCTCCTTCCCTAATCTCACTCACCTCCTACCCTCCTCCCTCCCTTCCTTAATCCCTCACTACCCTCCCTCACCTCCTACCCTCCTCCCTCCCACCCTTAATCCCACACATCTTACCCTCCCTCCCTTACTCCCTCACTACCCTCCCTCACTCCCTACACTCCCTCTATACTCCCTCACCCCTACACTCTCTCACCCCTACACTCCCTCTATACTCCCTCACCTCTATACTCCCTCACTCCCTACACTCCCTGAATACTCCCTTACTTCCCTCCCTACAGATCCATGCCTACCCACTCGAACTACGGAGGGCAATGTGTGTACCCTACCCTTCATGTACCGAGGTCAACTGTACCACAAGTGTACCGAGGTGGACCATGGTCGACCCTGGTGCGCCACACTGCTGGACCGACACGGTGTAGTGAGCAAGTGGGAAACCTGTTCATCTGTTAAGAGTAAGTGTTGAGAAATAGTTGGAATTAGGGGAGTGAAAAATTAGTGGTGGAATTGGTTGGTGAGAGGAAAAGAACTACTGTAGAGAGATAAAATGAGAGAGATAGAGTGAGATAGATAGATAAAGAGTGAGAGAGAGAGACAGAGAGACTGTTAGAGAGAGAGAGAGAGAGAGATAAAGAGAGTGAGAGAGAGAGAGAAAGAGAAATAGAGAACAAAATAATCTCACCAAAGAATAATAGCACATTTCATCCACTGTAACCAAACTTGACCTTACCTGCAGGGCCGGATTTACTAATAGGCCAAGTAGGCCATTGGCCTAGGGCCCACCGGTATCAGGGGGCTCACTGAAACTGCGCGACAAATTATAATTTGTCACGCAGCGTGCCAGCGTATAACTTTGTTTCAAGTGTACACCGAGTATTTCATTATATAATATATTCACAACCTTAAGGGCCCCTGTACAATAAGTATAGGGTCCGGAGTATGGGGTCCTTGTACAATAAGTATAGGCCCGCAGTGGTCTACAACTGGTGGGCCATGGGGTAGTTCTCAGGTGGTCCACGGACTAGACCCTGTAGTAAAAATCCTGTAAGACTTACGATTTTTGTCATTTTCGGCCAAAAAATACATTTTGCTCAAAATCTCAGTATAGGTACTCCTGAACATGCTGATTAAGGATCTGTTAACCAAAATTTGATATCTGGATTATTACTTATTCAAATGACTTGCAAAAGTAAATAAAATTTTCTAAAAGCCATTTGAACAATTTCTAAAAGCCATTTGAACAAGTAATAATCCAGTTATCAAATTTTGGTCAACAGGTCCCTAATCAGCATGTTCAGGAGTACCTATTCTGAGATTTTGAGCAATATCGAATTTTGGCTAAAAATCCTGTAAGACTTACGATTTTTGTCATTTTCGGCCAAAAAATAGATTTTGCTCAAAATCACAGTATAGGTACTCCTGAACATGCTGATTAAGGATCTGTTAACCAAAATTTGATATCTGCATAATTACTTATTCAAATGACTTACAAAAGTAATTAAAATTTTCTAAAAGCCATTTGAACAATTTCTAAAAGCCTTTTGAACAAGTAATAATCCAGATATAAAATTTTGGTCAACAGGTCCTTAATCAGCATGATCAGGAGTACCTATACTGAGATTTTGAACGAAATCGAGTTTTTGGCCAAAAATCCTGTAAGGGGTAAGCCTTACACTTTTTGTCATTTTCGGCCAAAAAATTGGTTTTGTCCAAAATTTCAGTATAGGTACTCCTGAATGTGCTGCTTAAGGATCTGTTAACCAAAATTTGATATCTTGATTATAACTTGTTCAAATGGCTTTTAGAAAATGTTCAAATGATTTTTAGAATATTTTAATTACTTTTGCAATGCTAATTACTCGCCACTTATGGGTTTTCGAGGTCATTTCTTGGTGCTTGTGTATTATTCTGGATGTACTTAAATAGTTAGGCACATTAAATTTTAGTTCAGAGAGAAAAAGTATTTTTGGCCTTACATTTTTTGTCATTTTCGGCCAAAAAATGGGTTTTGTCCAAAATTTCAGTATAGGTACTCCTGAATGTGCTGCTTAAGGATCTGTTAACCAAAATTTGATATCTTGGTTATAACTTGTTCAAATGGCTTTTAGAGAATGTTCAAATGATTTTTAGAATATTTTAATTACTTTTGCAATGCTAATTACTCGCCACTTATGGGTTTTCGAGGTCATTTCTTGGTGCTTGTGTATTATTCTGGATGTACTTAAATAGTTAGGCACATTAAATTTTAGTTCAGAGAGAAAAAGTATTTTTGGCCAAAAATCCTGTAAGGGGTAAGCCTTACACTTTTTGTCATTTTCGGCCAAAAAATGGGTTTTGTCCAAAATTTCAGTATAGGTACTCCTGAATGTGCTGCTTTAGGATCTGTTAACCAAAATTTGATATCTTGATTATAACTTGTTCAAATGGCTTTTAGAAAATGTTCAAATGATTTTTAGAATATTTTAATTACTTTTGCAATGCTAATTACTCGCCACTTATGGGTTTTCGAGGTCATTTCTTGGTGCTTGTGTATTATTCTGGATGTACTTAAATAGTTAGGCACATTAAATTTTAGTTCAGAGAGAAAAAGTATTTTTGGCCAAAATCCTGTAAGGGGTAAGCCTTACACTTTTTGTCATTTTCGGCCAAAAAATGGGTTTTGTCCAAAATTTCAGTATAGGTACTCCTGAATGTGCTGCTTAAGGATCTGTTAACCAAAATTTGATATCTTGGTTATAACTTGTTCAAATGGCTTTTAGAAAATGTTCAAATGATTTTTAGAATATTTTAATTACTTTTGCAATGCTAATTACTCGCCACTTATGGGTTTTCGAGGTCATTTCTTGGTGCTTGTGTATTATTCTGGATGTACTTAAATAGTTAGGCACATTAAATTTTAGTTCAGAGAGAAAAAGTATTTTTGGCCGAAAATCCTGTAAGGGGTAAGCCTTACACTTTTTGTCATTTTCGGCCAAAAAATGGGTTTTGTCCAAAATTTCAGTATAGGTACTCCTGAATGTGCTGCTTAAGGATCTGTTAACCAAAATTTGATATCTTGGTTATAACTTGTTCAAATGGCTTTTAGATAATGTTCAAATGATTTTTAGAATATTTTAATTACTTTTGCAATGCTATTTACTCGCCACTTATGGGTTTTCGAGGTCTTTTCTTGGTGATTGTTTATTATTCTGAATGTACTTAAATAGTTAGGCACATTAAATTTTAGTTCAGAGAGAAAAAGTATTTTTGGCCAAAAATCCTGTAAGGGGTAAGCCTTACACTTTTTGTCATTTTCGGCCAAAAAATGGGTTTTCTCCAAAATTTCAGTATAGGTACTCCTGAATGTGCTGCTTAAGGATCTGTTAACCAAAATTTGATATCTTGATTATAACTTGTTCAAATGGCTTTTAGAAAATGTTCAAATGATTTTTAGAATATTTTAATTACTTTTGCAATGCTAATTACTCGCCACTTATGGGTTTTCGAGGTCATTTCTTGGTGATTGTGTATTATTCTGAATGTACATAAATAGTTAGGCACATTAAATATTAGTTCAGAGAGAAAAAGTATTTTTGTCATTTTCGGCCAAAAAATGGGTTTTGTCCAAAATTTCAGTATAGGTACTCCTGAATGTGCTGCTTAAGGATCTGTTAACCAAAATTTGATATCTTGATTATAACTTGTTCAAAAGGCTTTTAGAAAATGTTCAAATGATTTTTAGAATATTTTAATTACTTTTGCAATGCTAATTACTCGCCACTTATGGGTTTTCGAGGTCATTTCTTGGTGATTGTGTATTATTCTGGATGTACTTAAATAGTTAGGCACATTAAATTTTAGTTCAGAGAGAAAAAGTATTTTTGGCCAAAAATCCTGTAAGGGGTAAGCCTTACACTTTTTGTCATTTTCGGCCAAAAAATGGGTTTTGTCCAAAATTTCAGTATAGGTACTCCTGAATGTGCTGCTTAAGGATCTGTTAACCAAAATTTGATATCTTGATTATAACTTGTTCAAATGGCTTTTAGAAAATGTTCAAATGATTTTTTAGAATATTTTAATTACTTTTGCAATGCTAATTACTCGCCACTTATGGGTTTTCGAGGTCATTTCTTGGTGCTTGTGTATTATTCTGGATGTACTTAAATAGTTAGGCACATTAAATTTTAGTTCAGAGAGAAAAAGTATTTTTGGCCAAAATTCTGTAAGGGTAAGCCTTACACTTTGTCATTTTCGGCCAAAAAATGGGTTTTGTCCAAAATTTCAGTATAGGTACTCCTGAATGTGCTGCTTAAGGATCTGTTAACCAAAATTTGATATCTTGGTTATAACTTGTTCAAATGGCTTTTAGAAAATGTTCAAATGATTTTTAGAATATTTTAATTACTTTTGCAATGCTATTTACTCGCCACTTATGGGTTTTCGAGGTCTTTTCTTGGTGATTGTTTATTATTCTGAATGTACTTAAATAGTTAGGCACATTAAATTTTAGTTCAGAGAGAAAAAGTATTTTTGGCCAAAAATCCTGTAAGGGGTAAGCCTTACACTTTTTGTCATTTTCGGCCAAAAAATGGGTTTTCTCCAAAATTTCAGTATAGGTACTCCTGAATGTGCTGCTTAAGGATCTGTTAACCAAAATTTGATATCTTGATTATAACTTGTTCAAATGGCTTTTAGAAAATGTTCAAATGATTTTTAGAATATTTTTATTACTTTTGCAATGCTAATTACTCGCCACTTATGGGTTTTCGAGGTCATTTCTTGGTGCTTGTGTATTATTCTGGATGTACTTAAATAGTTAGGCACATTAAATTTTAGTTCAGAGAGAAAAAGTATTTTTGGCCAAAAATCCTGTAAGGGGTAAGCCTTACACTTTTTGTCATTTTCGGCCAAAAAATGGGTTTTGTCCAAAATTTCAGTATAGGTACTCCTGAATGTGCTGCTTAAGGATCTGTTAACCAAAATTTGATATCTTGGTTATAACTTGTTCAAATGGCTTTTAGAAAATGTTCAAATGATTTTTAGAATATTTTAATTACTTTTGCAATGCTATTTACTCGCCACTTATGGGTTTTCGAGGTCATTTCTTGGTGCTTGTGTATTATTCTGGATGTACTTAAATAGTTAGGCACATTAAATTTTAGTTCAGAGAGAAAAAGTATTTTTGGCCGAAAATCCTGTAAGGGGTAAGCCTTACACTTTTTGTCATTTTCGGCCAAAAAATGGGTTTTGTCCAAAATTTCAGTATAGGTACTCCTGAATGTGCTGCTTAAGGATCTGTTAACCAAAATTTGATATCTTGGTTATAACTTGTTCAAATGGCTTTTAGATAATGTTCAAATGATTTTTAGAATATTTTAATTACTTTTGCAATGCTATTTACTCGCCACTTATGGGTTTTCGAGGTCATTTCTTGGTGATTGTTTATTATTCTGAATGTACTTAAATAGTTACACATTAAATTTTAGTTCAGAGAGAAAAAGTATTTTTGGCCAAAAATCCTGTAAGGGGTAAGACTTACACTTTTTGTCATTTTCGGCCAAAAAATGGGTTTTCTCCAAAATTTCAGTATAGGTACTCCTGAATGTGCTGCTTAAGGATCTGTTAACCAAAATTTGATATCTTGATTATAACTTGTTCAAATGGCTTTTAGAAAATGTTCAAATGATTTTTAGAATATTTTAATTACTTTTGCAATGCTAATTACTCGCCACTTATGGGTTTTCGAGGTCATTTCTTGGTGATTGTGTATTATTCTGAATGTACATAAATAGTTAGGCACATTAAATATTAGTTCAGAGAGAAAAAGTATTTTTGGCCAAAATCTGTAGGGTAGCCTACACTTTTGTATTCGGCCAAAAAATGGGTTTTGTCCAAAATTTCAGTATAGGTACTCCTGAATGTGCTGCTTAAGGATCTGTTAACCAAAATTTGATATCTTGATTATAACTTGTTCAAATGGCTTTTAGAAAATGTTCAAATGATTTTTTAGAATATTTTAATTACTTTTGCAATGCTAATTACTCGCCACTTATGGGTTTTCGAGGTCATTTCTTGGTGATTGTGTATTATTCTGGATGTACTTAAATAGTTAGGCACATTAAATTTTAGTTCAGAGAGAAAAAGTATTTTTGGCCAAAAATCCTGAAAGGGGTAAGCCTTACGCTTTTTGTCATTTTCGGCCAAAAAATGGGTTTTGTCCAAAATTTCAGTATAGGTACTCCTGAATGTGCTGCTTAAGGATCTGTTAACCAAAATTTGATATCTTGATTATAACTTGTTCAAATGGCTTTTAGAAAATGTTCAAATGATTTTTAGAATATTTTAATTACTTTTGCAATGCTAATTACTCGCCACTTATGGGTTTTCGAGGTCATTTCTTGGTGCTTGTGTATTATTCTGGATGTACTTAAATAGTTAGGCACATTAAATTTTAGTTCAGAGAGAAAAAGTATTTTTGGCCAAAAATCCTGTAAGGGGTAAGCCTTACATTTTTTGTCATTTTCGGCCAAAAAATGGGTTTGTCCAAAATTTCAGTATAGGTACTCCTGAATGTGCTGCTTAAGGATCTGTTAACCAAAATTTGATATCTTGATTATAACTTGTTCAAATGGCTTTTAGAAAATGTTCAAATGATGTTTAGAATATTTTAATTACTTTTGCAATGCTAATTACTCGCCACTTATGGGTTTTCGAGGTCATTTCTTGGTGCTTGTGTATTATTCTGGATGTACTTAAATAGTTAGGCACATTAAATTTTAGTTCAGAGAGAAAAAGTATTTTTGCCAAAATATACTGTAAAGGGTAAGCCTTACACTTTTTGTCATTTTCGGCCAAAAAATGGGTTTTGTCCAAAATTTCAGTATAGGTACTCCTGAATGTGCTGCTTAAGGATCTGTTAACCAAAATTTGATATCTTGGTTATAACTTGTTCAAATGGCTTTTAGAGAATGTTCAAATGATTTTTAGAATATTTTAATTACTTTTGCAATGCTAATTACTCGCCACTTATGGGTTTTCGAGGTCATTTCTTGGTGCTTGTGTATTATTCTGGATGTACTTAAATAGTTAGGCACATTAAATTTTAGTTCAGAGAGAAAAAGTATTTTTGGCCAAAAATCCTGTAAGGGGTAAGCCTTACACTTTTTGTCATTTTCGGCCAAAAAATGGGTTTTGTCCAAAATTTCAGTATAGGTACTCCTGAATGTGCTGCTTAAGGATCTGTTAACCAAAATTTGATATCTTGATTATAACTTGTTCAAATGGCTTTTAGAAAATGTTCAAATGATTTTTAGAATATTTTAATTACTTTTGCAATGCTAATTACTCGCCACTTATGGGTTTTCGAGGTCATTTCTTGGTGCTTGTGTATTATTCTGGATGTACTTAAATAGTTAGGCACATTAAATTTTAGTTCAGAGAGAAAAAGTATTTTTGGCCATAAATCCTGTAAGGGGTAAGCCTTACACTTTTTGTCATTTTCGGCCAAAAAATGGGTTTTGTCCAAAATTTCAGTATAGGTACTCCTGAATGTGCTGCTTAAGGATCTGTTAACCAAAATTTGATATCTTGGTTATAACTTGTTCAAATGGCTTTTAGAAAATGTTCAAATGATTTTTAGAATATTTTAATTACTTTTGCAATGCTATTTACTCGCCACTTATGGGTTTTCGAGGTCATTTCTTGGTGATTGTTTATTATTCTGAATGTACTTAAATAGTTAGGCACATTAAATTTTAGTTCAGAGAGAAAAAGTATTTTTGGCCAAAAATCCTGTAAGGGGTAAGCCTTACACTTTTTGTCATTTTCGGCCAAAAAATGGGTTTTCTCCAAAATTTCAGTATAGGTACTCCTGAATGTGCTGCTTAAGGATCTGTTAACCAAAATTTGATATCTTGATTATAACTTGTTCAAATGGCTTTTAGAAAATGTTCAAATGATTTTTAGAATATTTTAATTACTTTTGCAATGCTAATTACTCGCCACTTATGGGTTTTCGAGGTCATTTCTTGGTGATTGTGTATTATTCTGAATGTACTTAAATAGTTAGGCACATTAAATTTTAGTTCAGAGAGAAAAAGTATTTTAGGCCAAAATCTGTAGGGGTAAGCCTACATTTTGTCATTTCGGCCAAAAAATGGGTTTTGTCCAAAATTTCAGTATAGGTACTCCTGAATGTGCTGCTTAAGGATCTGTTAACCAAAATTTGATATCTTGATTATAACTTGTTCAAATGGCTTTTAGAAAATGTTCAAATGATTTTTAGAATATTTTAATTACTTTTGCAATGCTAATTACTCGCCACTTATGGGTTTTCGAGGTCATTTCTTGGTGCTTGTGTATTATTCTGCATGTACTTAAATAGTTAGGCACATTAAATTTTAGTTCAGAGAGAAAAAGTATTTTTGGCCAAAAATCCTGTAAGGGGTAAGCCTTACACTTTTTGTCATTTTCGGCCAAAAAATGGGTTTTGTCCAAAATTTCAGTATAGGTACTCCTGAATGTGCTGCTTAAGGATCTGTTAACCAAAATTTGATATCTTGATTATAACTTGTTCAAATGGCTTTTAGAAAATGTTCAAATGATTTTTAGAATATTTTAATTACTTTTGCAATGCTAATTACTCGCCACTTATGGGTTTTCGAGGTCATTTCTTGGTGCTTGTGTATTATTCTGGATGTACTTAAATAGTTAGGCACATTAAATTTTAGTTCAGAGAGAAAAAGTATTTTTGGCCAAAAATCCTGTAAGGGGTAAGCCTTACACTTTTTGTCATTTTCGGCCAAAAAATGGATTTTGTCCAAAATTTCAGTATAGGTACTCCTGAATGTGCTGCTTAAGGATCTGTTAACCAAAATTTGATATCTTGATTATAACTTGTTCAAATGGCTTTTAGAGAATGTTCAAATGATTTTTAGAATATTTTAATTACTTTTGCAATGCTAATTACTCGCCACTTATGGGTTTTCGAGGTCATTTCTTGGTGCTTGTGTATTATTCTGGATGTACTTAAATAGTTAGGCACATTAAATTTTAGTTCAGAGAGAAAAAGTATTTTTGGCCAAAAATCCTGTAAGGGGTAAGCCTTACACTTTTTGTCATTTTCGGCCAAAAAATGGGTTTTGTCCAAAATTTCAGTATAGGTACTCCTGAATGTGCTGCTTAAGGATCTGTTAACCAAAATTTGATATCTTGATTATAACTTGTTCAAATGGCTTTTAGAAAATGTTCAAATGATTTTTAGAATATTTTAATTACTTTTGCAATGCTAATTACTCGCCACTTATGGGTTTTCGAGGTCATTTCTTGGTGATTGTGTATTATTCTGGATGTACTTAAATAGTTAGGCACATTAAATTTTAGTTCAGAGAGAAAAAGTATTTTTGGCCAAAAATCCTGTAAGGGGTAAGCCTTACACTTTTTGTCATTTTCGGCCAAAAAATGGGTTTTGTCCAAAATTTCAGTATAGGTACTCCTGAATGTGCTGCTTAAGGATCTGTTAACCAAAATTTGATATCTTGATTATAACTTGTTCAAATGGCTTTTAGAAAATGTTCAAATGATTTTTAGAATATTTTAATTACTTTTGCAATGCTAATTACTCGCCACTTATGGGTTTTCGAGGTCATTTCTTGGTGCTTGTGTATTATTCTGGATGTACTTAAATAGTTAGGCACATTAAATTTTAGTTCAGAGAGAAAAAGTATTTTTGGCCAAAAATCCTGTAAGGGGTAAGCCTTACACTTTTTGTCATTTTCGGCCAAAAAATGGGTTTTGTCCAAAATTTCAGTATAGGTACTCCTGAATGTGCTGCTTAAGGATCTGTTAACCAAAATTTGATATCTTGATTATAACTTGTTCAAATGGCTTTTAGAAAATGTTCAAATGATTTTTAGAATATTTTAATTACTTTTGCAATGCTAATTACTCGCCACTTATGGGTTTTCGAGGTCATTTCTTGGTGATTGTGTATTATTCTGGATGTACTTAAATAGTTAGGCACATTAAATTTTAGTTCAGAGAGAAAAAGTATTTTTGGCCAAAAATCCTGTAAGGGGTAAGCCTTACACTTTTTTGTCATTTTCGTCCAAAAAATCGATTTTGTTCAAAATCTCGGTATAGGTACTCCTGAACATGCTGATTAAGGACCTGTTGACCAAAATTTGATATCTGCATTATTACTTATTCAAATGACTTACAAAAGTAAATAAAATTTTCTAAAAGCCATTTGAACAATTTCTAAAAGTCATTTGAACAAGTAATAATCCAGATATCAAATTTTGGTTGACCGATCCTTAATCAGCATCTTCAGGAGTACATATACTGAGATTTTGAACGAAATCGATTTTTTGGCCAAAATTCCTGTAAGGCTTAACACTTGCGATTTTTGTCATTTTCGTCCAAAAAATAGATTTTGCTCAAAATCACAGTATTTGTACTCCTGAACATGCTGATTAAGGATCTGTTAACCAAAATTTGATATCTGCATTCTTATTTATTCAAATGACTTGCAAACGTAATTATGCCTTATGCCTTACAGGATTTTTGGCTAAAAAATAGATTTTGCTCAAAATCACAGTATTTGTACTCCTGAACATGCTGATTAAGGATCTGTTGACCAAAATTTGATATCTGCATTATTACTTATTCAAATGACTTACAATTTTTGTCATTTTCGGAGTATGACCGTATGAAATATGATGATCTCAAAGCCCAACTGGAATTCGGTGTCAGTACCTATTCCAGTGACCTGGAAGCATCTGTTCTAGATGAGTTTTTGCAATTTAAAGACATTTTGTCTTCTGAATCTGACAGGTCAGTGACAAACATCTCCACTTTGGTGAGGTCCAAAGATGGTATTTTGACAACTGTCTTTCCAAACATTAGTATCTTGGTAAGAATTTTCCTTACCATCCCCATTACAAATTGTGAAGAAGAGAGGTCTATCTCTACTCTGTCTAGGGTGAAAAATCACCTGAGGTCTACCATGGGACAAACCAGATTAAACTCACTTTCATTATTATGTAATGAATCTGGCCTCCTACAATCCCTTGACACAAACAGTATCATTGACAAATTTTCCATGAAATATGTAGGAAGAATTTATTTTGAAATTCACACAGTTTGCTGTACTTCAAGTGCTTTCAAAATTGATTATGCTTCAAGTTAATTGTATTTCTTTCATTATTCCCATATATAAGATGGACATGATATGGAACTAATTTCTTTAAAAGTAATGATGCGTCACATTGTGTTGAAATTATTATTTCTTATATTATAATATTATGATATTATGTAATGTTTGATCACATTTGGCCATTGCAAAGTAATTACAGTAATATATATATATAAATATATATATATATATATATATATATATATATATATATATATATATATATATATATATATATATATATATACTTCATTTTTAGTCCATTAAACACGCGGACTTTGAACATATAATCAACGACCTCACCAGCAAGGAATCGAACCCTCGACCTACTGGGTGTGACTAGGGAACGCTTACCGGCTAGGCCACAAGGACACTAAAAGCAGTTCTAGACTCTGTTATATTTCACACAAAGCCTGGTTCATCGAGCTGATGGCGCCGTGAACCTCAATGGGAAACTGCCCGTGCCACTTATGTGTTCAAAGTCCGCGTGTTAAATGACTAAAAATGAAGTATATATATGTACCTCGCGTTTCATACCAGCTGGATTCGGTAAAATGCTACTGACACCACATAAGTGGCACGGGCAGTTTCCCATTGAGGTTCACGGCGCCATCAGCTCGATGAACAGGCTTTGTGTGAAATATAACAGAGTCTAGAACTGCTTTTAGTGTCCTTGTGGCCTAGCCGGTAAGCGTTCCCTAGTCACACCCAGTAGGTCGAGGGTTCGATTCCTTGCTGGTGAGGTCGTTGATTATATATATATATATATATATATATATAATTGAAACATGCAAACATTTCTATAAATTTGGGGGCCCACAAGTAGGTAAATCCGGCCCTGCTTCCCTGACCTTTAACACCTCCTTACAGGCCTCGTGATCCAAATGACCACCACCAAAGGTCAGCAGTGCCACTTTCCCTTCCATTACCGAGGTCGTTGGCAATACAAGTGCATCACCTATGGTAGGAGAGTGCCATGGTGTGCCACTCGGGTCAGCTCTCGAGGTCACGTCATCCTCGAATGGGATTACTGTAACTAGGGCTTCGGTAAGTGACCCTTTGAGTTTGAACTTGATTATTTTTGACCTTATATGACCATTATTATCATCATGAGTTAGAGGTCATGTGGTAAAGAAACTCAGATGTGACTTAGGGATCAAATGTTTTTACTCCTTATATGCTTCATAATACCAAGAATCTCTCTCACCCAACTCTCACTCTCTCTCTCTCCCTCTTTTATTTCCAGGAACAACAAAACCAAGCCTTCACCACTAAAATAAGCCACCGAGATGTCCTACCGCCCACCCAAGACACCACAAGCCACTGAATCATCCAAGCCTTGAGTGTTACAAGCTTAGGTGTACCATTTTCTTTGATACATTTGTTCCCGTTTTCTGTAACTTTTATCGGATACTAATGTATTTTGATCGTAGTAGATGACTATTGTGTTTTGATCTGTGTCTGGTTCATCATTGGTAGTCTGTATATTAATGTTGTGTAAATTGTTGATGTTAATAAGAGAGTGAGGGAGGAGACGTGAGAGAGTGAGGGAGGAGACGGGAGAGAGTGAGGGAGGAGACGGGAGAGAGTGAGGGAGGAGACGTGAAAGAGAGAGTGTGGGAGGAGACGTGAAAGAGAGAATGAGGGAGGGGACGGGAGAGAGTGAGGGAAAGGATCCTATGTATCAGGTTTTTAAGAATAAACACAATATAATGTAAAGATTTTGTTCTTTATTTTGATATGAGAGGATATGTAACTTTACAAGAAAGGCAATAATGATATATATTTATATAATGTCTAAATTTAAGTCTGTATAACTGTATATTTATTTATATAGGTATAAACATCCAATCGTTCGAATTTACATAAAAAATGTCAAACAGTTTATGTATATTACTTGATGTCTTATTGCTATTAATAAAAATATTTCTATTAAAGTAACTCCGCTTTTGTTTGATTTTCATTTATTCTTTACTCTCGTGTGTTTGTTTATTATTTTATCTGTTACATTTTTCCTTTTGTTTTGACTCGTCTAACACAAGGGGTCGCCACCCTCCGTGCTTTGATCCTCAGCTGGTAGTTGTGACGATTAAGCAGACTCATGTTTACAAATCCGGATTTTCAGCACAAAAACGGTGGTGCCGTTCTTGCAAAATCCGGATTTGGTAAACAAGCGAGAAGACTTATCTGAGTGGCAAATGGTGTTGCACAAATTGGTCTTCTTCTATATTTAATGCACGAACCATTAGTCAGAGAGATAATTCATAATATTTATCAACATTTTAACTTTCTAAATAAGAACCAAAGAAAACTTTCACCTGTTCACAAATACAGGTATAATTTACAAAGACCAATCTTGCTGTAGATGTTCAGTGAGAAATAGAATATAACTTTCACTTGTTCAAAAAATAAGAGTGTGTTACTCACGAACACCTGAGAAAGAATATAATTCCTATCTCTTGTTAGGACATATTATTTCTCTCTCACTCTATATAAACAAACGACAATGCCTTGGTTTGATTTTCTTAATGGGGGAGAAGGAATGGGAGGACGACACGTGTAATGTCTGACCTCACGCTGCAGCACGCCAACTACACTATGTTACACACACACGAGCTACATACTCCTCTATACACCATACTCCTCATACACCATTAACTATACAGTATATTAATGTGTATTAATATAACTAGTGTTTACATGTGACAGTACATCACTATGTAACAAACGGTAGACTTATTATACCTACTAAAAATATCGGATTTGGAAATATATAATCCTAATTAATTTAAAATTATATTAGTATAAAACTTAACCTTAGAATTAGTATTATTTATTTATATATTATAACTCTACCATAAGTTAGTCTCAGTGTTACCAACATAAGCATCAGTTCCTAGAGTTTCAGTGTTACCAACATAAACATCAGTTCCTGGAAGCAGTTCATCTAAACCCACAAATTTGTCAAGTTAAAACTAAAGACGTATTGTAAATGAGAGTTAAAGAGCAAGTGGTCAGAGTGTGAAAGTCTCTGTGTCGTGTTCTGTCGTTTCCTGTCGTGTCGTGTCGTTTCGTGTCGTGTCGTGTCGTCGTGACGTGTCGTAACATGTCGGAACATGTTGTGTCGTCGTGACGTGTCGTAACATGTCGGAACATGTTGTGTCGTGTATTGTAACGAAAAAAAAAAGGGGAGGAAAAAGATTATAAAAAGGAAAAGGAGGAGGAAGAGGAAGAGAAAAAAGAAGGAGAGGAAGAGATCGAATTGTGGATAATGCCAAGACAAAGAGGAAGGGGGGAGGGGGGAGGGGATCGAACCAGTGTATTAATAGAAGCAACAACCAGTCAACACTCCGTGTCCTCCACCGCACCCTGACAGTGCATAGTAAAATAAGAGATAGTTAATAAGTTTATATCATTTGTTTACATCACCTGTTGTTTATATCATCTGCTGTTTACATCAGCTTTTGTTAATATCATCCGTTGTTTACATCAACTGCTATTTACATCACTTGTTGTTTACATCAACTGTTGTTTACATTCGATCCAACCTGGTATTAATAACATTCAACCCGAATCAGCGTGGGTCTTTCTTTACATAAGTATGAGAGGCGAGGACACACACACACACACACACACACGAGGAAGACTTCTCGTTCCTCTATGTACAAGAAACTAGATAGAATTAAACACTTCAATATAGAACCCAAAACATTGCCTTATTCCGTGTATAAAAGGAGTTTACTGATAGATGTTCCTGCTATCCATTTAGACCGAGAAGAGACTGAGCTGGCAGTAACAGTTAACAGTTACTTCTTGTTTCTTAGATATATATAGAGTTCCACTTAGACTGAGAGGAAAGCTTGAGTTGACAGTCTACCAGTTATTAGGACGACACGTTTAATGTCTGACCTCACGCTGCAAGACGCCAACTACACTATGTTACTTATGTTACACACACACGAGCTACATACTCCTCTATACACCATGCTCCTCATACACCATTAACTATACAGTATATTAATGTGTATTAATATAACTAGTGTTTACATGTGACAGTACATCACTATGTAACAAACGGTAGACTTATTATACCTACTAAAAATATCGGATTTGGAAATATATAATCCTAATTAATTTAAAATTATATTAGTATAAAACTTAACCTTAGAACTAGTATTATTTATTTATATATTATAACTCTACCATAAGTTAGTCTCAGTGTTACCAACATAAGCATCAGTTCCTAGAGTTTCATTGTTACCAACATAAACATCAGTTCCTGGAAGCAGTTTATCTAAACCCACAAATTTGTCAAGTTAAAACTAAAGACGTATTGTAAATGAGAGTTAAAGAGCAAGTGGTCAGAGTGTGAAAGTCTCTGTGTCGTGTTCTGTCGTTTCCTGTCGTGTCGTGTCGTTTCGTGTCGTGTCGTGTCGTCGTGACGTGTCGTAACATGTCGGAACATGTTGTGTCGTCGTGACGTGTCGTAACATGTCGGAACATGTTGTGTCGTGTATTGTAACGAAGAAAAAAAAGGGGAGGAAAAAGATTATAAAATGGAAAAGGAGGAGGAAGAGGAAGAGAAAGAAGAAGGAGAGGAAGAGGTCGAATTGTGGATAATGCCAAGACAAAGAGGAAGGGGGGAGGGGGGAGGGGATCGAACCAGTGTATTAATAGAAGCAACAACCAGTCAACACTCCGTGTCCTCCACCGCACCCTAACAGTGTATAGTAAAATAAGAGATAGTTAATAAGTTACCAATATAAACAATAGAGATATAGAGGGATTTTGTCATCAATTTAAAAAATATTTCAACTTTTGTTTTACATCTGTTTATATCATTTGTTTACATCGCCTGTTGTTTATATCATCTGCTGTTTACATCAACTTTTGTGCGTATCATCCGTTGTTTACATCAACTGTTATTTACATCATCAGATGTTTACATCACCTGTTTACAGAACCTGATTATATAACCTGTTTACATCAACTGTTGTTTACATTCGATCCAAACCTGGTATTAATAACATTCAACCCGAATCAGCGTGGGTCTGTCTTTACATAAGTATGAGAGGCGAGGACACACACACACACACACACGAGGAAGACTTCTCGTTCCTCTATGTACAAGAAACTAGATAGAATTAAATACTTTAATATAGAACCCAAAACATTGCCTTATTCCGTGTATAAAAGGAGTTTACTGATAGATGTTCCTGCTATCCATTTAGACCGAGAAGAGACTGAGCTGGCAGTAACAGTTAACAGTAACTTCTTGTTTCTTAGATATATGTATATAGAATTCCACTTACATTGAGAGGAGAGCTTGAGTTGACAGTCTACCAGTTACTAAGACAACGCATTCCAGTTATCCAGTTAAACAGACTTAGAACAAAATGACAATCCTTTAAGTTCAAGTAAGTCATCTCTTCTTCACCTTGACCAAGGTCATTAAGTGACCTAAACTGACCTGGCACGGAACGATGTCATTTAACCTTATTCCCTTTCTAGATAACCAAAGCTAACCGGACCTCTAATGACCTCTTTTGACCTTATTCTGAGTCCATATAACCAACAGACCACGAATACATGACCTTGGTTTTGATTTAGTATATTATGAGCCTGACCTGACCCAGCTTTACCACAGACGAAACTAGGTTGACCTGTTTCTCTACGCGCTTGTCTGCTCGTGTCTGTTGCAATTTTCTGTTGTATGTTTCCGGTGTCTGTAATTGTCTGTGTTTTTATCTGTTGCGTCTGTTTTTGCTGTCTGATGTTGAGTATTTTTTATTTTTTGCATCTGTTTGGTATTGTTCGAGGCTGTTATCAAGTACTGTGCTGTTCTCTACCGCTGTCTAATATTATTTACTGTTATGTTGCTGTACTCTATTGTTTCCTGGAGTAGTTTTCTGTTCCTGCTGTTGTCTACTGTTTCCTCTAGTAGTAGTTGCTGCTTCCTGCTGTAGTCTGCTGTAGTCTGCTGTTTCCTGCGGTAGTCTTCTGTACCCTACTTTAATCTGGTAATCCCTGCTGTAATCTGCTATTTCCTGCTGCTTCCTGCTGTAGTCTACTGTTCCCTGCTGTAGTCTGCTGTAGTCTACTATAGGCTGCTGTTCCCTGCTGTAGTCTGCTGTAGTCTGCTCCTCCTCAGCGTAGGCAACACAAGCAACACACACCAACACCCTCGTCTCTCACCCTCTGCCAGGAGAGAGAACGACACGAGGTTTACAAATGATCTCATCTTAGGAAAAGACATTATATTTTTATGCTTGTTTATATATCATGCCAACCAGGAATGATTATGCATTTGAATATTTACACGCCATCATGTCACTTATATAGTAAACATGATTTTTTAGTAGGTTATTTAAAACCAGTCATGTCATTCTGGGAAAAAAAAGTAACATGATTTAAAGACCCGAGAGAACGTATACTCCCGAGTCTAAATAAGGGAGAAAATGACATGATTAATTAAGAGGGAATTTATACATACACAAACAGGCATGCTAACAGACAGACGGGAAAAACAAAATGCCTTACTCTCCATAGTCTGTTGAGATTAGGTTAGTTTAGGTTAGGTTAGCTGTGTCATTAACCTCTCATAAGAAAGTAATAGAGTATATGATTGTAACTGGCAACTCCAGCTCGCCCAGCTGATGGACGTCAACAATAACAAAAACTCATCAGTCTGATCTTGGCACTGATGGGGAGAGGACGTCAGAAATTATCTTCCTTTGGGAATTATAAAAAAGATGAAATAAAAGATACCCAGGTTTAAGTTTACAGATGAGATGGATAGTTTTAATTGTACCTAGAGAACTGTTGTGTTATATCGTTCAGGTATATCGTGTTTATCGAAGTGGTTTAGTGAGGTTATATTAGCGAATTGATTTAGTCAGGTGTATTAGTAGGTATGGAATTAATTAGGGTCACAATAAACAGCTTTAATTACTTCCACTTAGTTACTGTTTAGTGGTGAATGTAAGTAATACACACAGGGATATATTAGAGCTGTATACATGATATATTACAGGTGTATACATGATATATTAGAGGAATTTAGTCTGTGTTTACATCTTCTTTCTTAGTTCATTAATTCTTTTCATTCATATTTCATTCATTTATCTTAATTGTGTGTTGTTCCCTTCTCGTTTCTTTCAACTTACTTGTTCCTTCATTTCTCTTAGTTTCAACGGTATCTCATCCAGTTATTGGTGAAGCGATAATCCCAGCTCTCGGTTCTGTAAAATACGGAGACATGCGCTGACAGACAGACAGACAGACAGACAGACAGGTGCACAGACAAACAGACAGACAGACAGAAGCATAAACACGAAAAGATGAATTGGTTCACACACACACACACACACACACACACATGCAATGCTTATAGAAACATAAAATAACTAAATACTTAATAAACAAAGAAAACTAAACATATAAATAAATCAGGAATTACATATGGAGCAGGTGTAGGGCAGGTGAGATACCTTTCAGACTTAGTTAAGACTTAATTAAAACTCACGTAAGATAAATAACGCTTACATAAATAAGACTTAACTAATGCCCACTCAAGTCACACTCAAATAATACCCACTCAGGTAAGACTCAAATAATACCTATTTAAGTAAGACTCACTCAAGTAACACTCATTCAAATAAGACTCACTCAAATAAGACTCCCAACATACCTGGAGTGTGGACAAGGAGGCAGGGTACAGTACCGCCTCTCATACCGGTCCCCACATACCGCCCCCCCATGACGAGGCTCCACAATGACGTTCCTGGACCGCTGTTGTAAGGCTTCTGGTCCACAAGAATGAGTACAGGGAGACCATGGGCCCCATTCACCCATTACACAGTCCACCTGTATTGGAAGGAAAAATGGGGAGATTAAAAATTGAACAGGTAGATGGAAGATTTAAGGGAAATGGTAACCCATTTCCCGATTTTATAGTAATGGTTATATTGGGTTTATGTTATCGGGTAAATTTAGAGAATTTATTAATGTGTCTGGAATAACAACACTGAAACATCAAAAGTCACCCCGGAATCTCATAGTTAGCGAATACAGTAATTACCATTGAGAAAAATATCATAATAACTTCCAACTCATCGACTTCTTGACCACATATGCTTAATCAGCGTGTCAAGGACGACCTAGAGTGATATTTTGAGAACAAATCGTTTTTCGACCCAAAAACTTAGGAATATTTTAAGAGTCGAAAAATTAATGATTCCAAGCGTCATTATGACCACTAATACCCCATTCGGCACTGGGATTTGGGCTATTTATTGTCGGGTTGTTTATACAGCCCATGTTCCACCTGCTCTCTAAAAGCATGTGTTACCGTTGGATCCTCCAGACTCTTACGCCGGTATTTTCAAAAAGCATCTTCCCTTGAAGAGGGTCGTCGTGTTTCAACCCGAGTTTTAAACTACCTGTAAATGAGTCCTGAGGGACACTGCAGTACTGTACTTAACAGGGTGGGGGGGGGGGGGGTGGGGGCTGCGGCGGTAAAATTAACTAATTCCAATAAAGTTAATTTATAATATTGGAATTAGTTAATTTTACCGCCACACCACACCGTTTTCTCATACTGTAACACCATACCACCCGGTGTCTCACACTGTAACACCACACCACCTGGTGTCTCCATGACCACGTGAGGTCCTTCATGTCAACACCTATAAACGAGTTACTGCACCAAGTGGCCTACGTGACCTCACACAGTAGGGCAAGAGACCAGCCCGGGTCATCAACTGTAAACTATAATTTGTATGTTTAGTTCATGTTCCTCTTCTTTTAGTCATGAAAGCTTTTCTTAAACGACCCACCCACCCACCCACCCACCCCCATGTCGTTGTATGTAATAAGTCATTTCTGCCTAATGCATGTTTTCAGTCTTTTTGGGATCTTGTTGGAGCTCTATAAGCATGTCTGCCTGATGCGGGGCTCCACCGCAGATTTTTCGTTCGGGGTTTACTCCCTTAGCATTATACCTACCCAGGTTAATCCACAAGGCAGCAGGGCAGTGCTTGGTAGGCGCCAGGATGTGTCCAGTGGGCCTATATCCCGTCCCTCTGGGGTCCACTGCTGCACCGAGATCCCCTGCTCATCTAGCCTGGGCCCACGAGGCACCCAAGTACCGAGTGTTGCCAAGACAAGGTACAGCAGGTGTCTTGATGGTGAAGAGGCTGCCTACTTGCAGGGGAGGACTTATGAAAGTTATACTTCCCTGTTCGCCACAAGGGCTAGCCAGCGGCGGTATCTGAAAGCGAGAGGAAGCAAGCAGTGCTTGCATTTTAACACTAACACAATGCTGACACACAAGACGCATTACACCACCCTCACACTTACCAGGGAACCATCATCGTAATTATAATCAGCTGGAGGTGCAGGAGCTGGAGCAGAAACATCAACTGTGTCGTATGCGCCTTCGTCTCGAGCACCCGGTAAGGGGAACGGAGGATTGAAGAGAGCCGGAGCGATATACTCTTCATCCGGTAGATAGGTCAGCTCACCGGTAGCCTGATAGGGTTGGAATGGAGGCGGCGGAGGGTCCCTACGCAGGCTAAGACTTTCAAGGCCATTGTACCCGTCGTCTGGTGCAAGAGAAGTGGTTTAGTAGTTAGTATGGTCAATTAATACGTTGGTAGTGTGGTACGTTAGTGAGGTGGGGGTGTAGTAGGTTATTGTGGTAGTGGTGGTGTGGTAGGTTATTGTGGTAGTGGTGGTGTGGTAGGTTAGTGTGGTACTGGTGTGGTAGGTTATTGTGGTAGTGGTGTTGTAGGTTAGTGTGGTGGGGGTGTGCTAGGTAAGGGAGTTGGTGGTGTGGTAGGTCACTGTGGTAGTGATGTGGTATGTTAGTGTGGTGGTGGTGTGATAGGGTAGTGCGATGGTAGTGTGGTAGGTTAGTGCGGTGGTAGTTTGGTAGGTTAGTGTGATGGTGGTGGTGGGGGTAGTGTGGTAGGTTAGTGTGGTAGTGGTGAGTAGGTTAGTGCGGCGGTAGTTTGGTAGGTTAGTGTGGTGGTGGTGGTGGTGGTAGTATGGTAGGTTAGTGTGTTGGTAGTGTGATAGGGTAGTGTGGTGGTGGTGGTAGTGTTGTGGTGGTAGTGTGGTAGGTTAGTGAGGTGGTGGTGTAGTAGGTTAATGTGATTGTGGTTTGTAGGTTAGTGTGGTGGCGGTGTGGTAGGTTAGTGTGGTGGCGGTGTGGTAGGTGAGTATGTTAGTGGTGTGTGTTCAAGTTCTACTTGGTTCCTGACGTCTCCAGGAAACAGTCTTCACAGATGCAGTTTACTGGGAGAAGTCTGTACAGTTGTGCAGCAGGAAACAATCTGTCTCACAGGGTAATTCACATGATCACAAAACCTCGTGCTGTGTCATCCAGCTACTCAGACGTCCAACTTCATTCACACCGCCAGGTGGCAGCACTCATGCACACGTCTATCACGCTACTAGAGGACAGCACTCTTGCACACGCTCATTCACGCCACACAGTGGTTCACTCGCTCGCGCTCGTTCGCATTACATAAACACTACACAGTGTGGTAGGTAAATGTGGTGGTGGTGTGGTAGGTTAGTGTGGTGGTGGTGTGGTAGGTTAGTGTGGCGGTGATGTGGTAGGTTAGTGTGGTGGTGATGTGGTAGGTTAGTGTGGTGGTGATGTGGTAGGTTAGTGTGGTGGTGGTGTGGTAGGTTAGTGTGGTGGTGGTGTGGTAGGTTAGTGTGGTGGTGGTGTGGTAGGTTAGTGTGGTGGTGGTGTGGTAGGTTAGTGTGGTGGTGATGTGGTAGGTTAGTGTGGTGGTGATGTGGTAGGTTAGTGTGGTGGTGGTGTGGTAGGTTAGTGTGGTGGTGGTGTGGTAGGTTAGTGTGGTGGTGATGTGGTAGGTTAGTGTGGTAGGTTAGTGTGGTGGTGGTGTGGTAGGTTAGTGTGGTGGTGGTGTGGTAGGTTAGTGTGGTGGTGGTGTAGTAGGTTAGTGTGGTGGTGGTGGTGGTGTGGTAGGTTAGTGTGGTGGTGATGTGGTAGGTTAGTGTGGTGGTGATGTGGTAGGTTAGTGTGGTGGTGGTGTGGTAGGTTAGTGTGGTGGTGGTGTGGTAGGTTAGTGTGGTGGTGGTGTGGTAGGTTAGTGTGGTGGTGATGTGGTAGGTTAGTGTGGTAGTGTGGTTCGTGTTACAGTCTACTTTGATACAGCCTCTGAGAGAGATACCGTATTGCTATTACAGTTTGGAAGTATGATAAGGTAGATGTTTTTAGGTGCCTATACAAGTCTCACACTTAATAGGGACAAACACCAACTACGTTTTTATAATCAGAAGTTCCCCCCAAAAAGTATAAATACATATAAGTTATCGCTAAAAGGCAATTTATTCCCATTTCCCTTAGGATATAGTTAAGTAAACAAAATCTAAATATGACAGAAAATAAGTAACTACAGTAATAGTAAAAGCGAAGAGGAGGATAAACAAAACATTGATTGGATTTAGTCTACAAACAACCACTATGTATTGTTTGTTTGTTTGAAGATGCGTTATTCTTTTCGTGTTTGATTACTGGACATTTGTTTGCAAAAAGTAACAAAGTAACAAAGATAATATTGATGACATTACATTATAATATACACTGTATATACACAAATATCTTGTTTTATTCTTTACAAACAAATGTAAGACAATGACATAAAAATTGTCTTCAGGTAAACAGTCAAGGCAAACAAATATAGGTTCGAGACAAACAGCAAATTAAAACAAACTTTTATTTGCTAATCAATTATATTTTTTGTGAACAACTTATAATATCAAGAAAAAAGCTAGCAAAAATCTTAGCTTTCTATTTATATATTGGGCTAAGCTAACTCAAAAACAAAAGGTGATAATTAGCTTTTGTTTTTAAATTGAGCTAAGTTAGCATGAGACAAAAAATATAATAGCTTTTTTATAGTGGCCAAGCTAACTTTAAAAAATTAAATTAGCTCTTGTTATAATATTGACCTAATGTAATACAGAAGAAATAATATGTGTGTGTATTTGTATTGGCCAAAGCTAACTTAAGAAAGCAAAAAAAGTAATTCTCACTTCTGATTTTAAATTCTAGAAACATTCGTCACAGATTTTTGAGACAAAGAAAAAAATAATAATTATAAAGAAACTGATTGAGTCCTTCATACATCTTGACCTCTTGAGTACGATGACTTAACCCCTAGAGTACAATCACTTAACCCCTTGAGTATGATGACTTACCTCCTTGGTACTATTACCTAACCCCTTCAATACGATGACTAAACCCTTTGAGGACGTTGGCTTAACCCCTTGAGTACGATGGCTTAACCCCTTAAGTTAGAAAACAATGCATTCAAGAGGTTAAACCATTGTAATCAAGAGGTTAATCTATCGTTTTAAAGAGTTAATTCGTTGTACTAAACCAGTGCTTTATAGGAGTGTAAATAAATAATATTCACTGATAAGAAAAACTCTTATATAACCTGGATATACTGATATAGATCATTCGGGTTATCTTATTGTTTCTCCCGGTGTTATTTTCGTTTCGTAATTGTCATCATTTATAACCAGTGTCCTATCCACCTCCCACGATCGTGTGTATTGTGTACTCAGAAATATAAGTCAAAGTCAAAAGAAAATAGCAAAAAAATAAACGCATCTACATATTACCCCAGGTGAACTGTGTTGACACCTGTCTGAGCTATACAAAAAATAAGCTAATCAAATCATCTAACTAAACATGCAAATTATCACTTCATTAAACATAAAAACAGAGACTTATTTATCAAGAGGAATTAATGTTTATTTTCTCTCTTGTTGGTCAGTAAGTTTTATTTATTGTTTATTAAAGTTATCACTAGGTACTATGTTTAAAGTTACTACATAGGTTGACGTTCATTAAGGCATTGTCACAACACAAACCACTCACTATCACTGCTCTACTCCACCATGACGTCACACTTGTAAACAAAAACAGGTGCATTCTGGGTATGATGTCACGTTCGTATACACATCCGTGACGTAGTGCCTTGTGGATCATATTAACTCTTTGGGTGATAAACACATATTTTAGTTCGTTTTAATTTTTTTTGGTGATATATGAAAAAAAATCGACCAAACTCAAGTCTATATTCGACCCACAATGCACCTCACATAAACAAACTATGACGTCATTGTGAAATTGGGATTTATACATCAAGATGATTGTCGAAATAGGGTGTATTTTCTTACATTCATAATAAATTTGTTTTATCTCATGGTAACTAATAATTAATCGGTATGTTTGTGTTCGAGGTCTAGATATACAGTAGATTGTGAACTAAAACTTTCAAAACTTATTATTGTAATCTTCAACACAACAATATTCTAATAATTATAAGAATTGATTCTAACATTAGAGATCTTAGTCTACCAACACAAACACAGTACGTAAACATGAAAGTATTCCTCCATCTTGTCTAAAATTATTATGTCAAGACAAAAACAATTGTCTTTGAATTATTTCCTCTATTTTAGAGCGAGTTAAACATCATGCAAAGGTTCAGCATTTATCATTTGGGTCTAAAAAAACCTAAACAAACGCCATGCAAGAAATGCAATTGTCACAAATGGATATCATGCATTTCACTTCCTTAATTCTATAATATATTATATATTGTTTGAGACACTCTCTAGGAATACTAGAAACAGCATGCAGTTTCTGGCGTCACTAAGGGTCACACACACAGACAGACACACACCACTACCACTGCTGTTGTTGTGTCAACGGGGAGGGGAGGGGAAAGGTGTTGGGTGTACACTGACTCTTTCACAAGATTTCAAAAACACCTTTATACTCTATCCTTTCCTGTTTATTTGTTTGATTTTTACAGAGAAATAAATACACATGGATCCTTTTATTGTAACTTGTGTAAAAAAAAAACGTTAAAAAAATCTACTTTGTTTTCATTTGTAAGAAAAAGTGAACTAAGTAAGTGGTCGTCTTTCTCTCTCCCTGACACCTTCCTTCACGTGCACCTAACCGACCAGCCCTTGTTGACTCAGCCTCCGGCTCCTAATGGACCCTCTCAAGAGTTCAATCTGATGATGGTGTCCTTGGTGTGGGGGAAGGGGGTGGGGGGAGGTTCCTGTGGCCAAATCCTTCGAGTAAGGACTGTAGGGCAAAGGATGAGGATGAAAACAGACAGTCAGGTAGAAGGTAGTTTGGCGGTCTTGTGGTGGTGGTTGTGATGTGGGTTCATGAGTGACCTTGAGGGCAGGGGAGTAAAAAGACTTTACACAGACGCCGCCGCTCAGAGGGGGAGTGGGAGAAGGTTCTTCAGGAGCACTCTTTGGGTCCCCCACTACTTACTGCAGCTAGAGTTCTTGCACTTCTTCTTCCTGACGAGCTTCCTAGGGCATCTCCTCCCTCCGTTCTGTGGCTCAACCTGACGAAAGCGACGAAGGAGGTCACTTTACAGGTAGGTAATGAGACGAACTTTGGTGGTTTATAGAAGAAAATAATAAGATAAAATTTTAGAGGTTTATTGAAGCAGGTAACTATTCGATTCTTTCTTTATGTAGAAAAGATGTATAATTGTACCTTATTATCAGTTGTTATTTCGAATGAGACATACTCACCCACACTCCCACTCACCTACTCACCCACACTCCCACTCACCCACACTCCTGCTCCCTTACTCACCCACACTCCCACTCACCTACTCACCCACACAACCACTCCCTTACTCACTCACACTCCCACTCCCTTACTCACCCACACTCCCACTCCCCTACTCACCCAAACTCCCACTCACCTACTCACCCACACTCCCACTCCCTTACTCACCCACACTCCCACTCCTTTACTCACCCACACTCCCACTCACCTACTCACCCACACTCCCACTCCCTTACTCACCCACACTCCCACTCCCTTACTCACCCACACTCCCACTACCCTGCTCACCCACCCCCCCTCTCAAATACTTACCCACACTCCCTCTCCCCCCTCTCACATACTCACCCACACTCCCACTCCCCCATACTCACCCGCTACCCCCTCTCAAATACTTACTCACACTCCCCCTCCCCCTCTCACATACTCACCCACACTCCCACTCACCCGCTCCCCTCTCCCACATAGCCAACACATTCACCTATACCCCACCCTCCCCTAACTCACCTTAATCATCCGTCTCTTCTCTATACGACCTCTCCCACAGGTGACAGAACAAGGTGACCATTCTCCCCACGGTGTTACCATACAATTCACTTTCTCCAGCCTTAGATTCTCCACGTTGCTGGGTGCGTAGAGAGAGATCCTGCAACATTTAATTTGACCTTTGAGACACATTACGGAGATCCTGATTTTAAGTAGTTAACCCTTGAAACGAAAATCGGATAACTGAACTGATATTTAGTAGTTAGCCTTTAAAATGAAAATGAATAATTTCACTGAATTTAAGGAGTGACCCTTTAAAACGAAAGTTAGATAACTGGACTGGTTTAAGGTATTTATCTCCTAAAATAAAACCAACTAATAATCAATGTCAACATAAGCCGAGTTAAGATATTAATTGTTTTAAGTATAGTCACCTTAAACTCTTGAATTGGATCACCAAGTCATTTAAGGCACATTAAGATTTTTTTTTAGGAATAGAATTCCTAAAGTCACTTGTTTTAGCTACTGAAATCCTAAAATTATTATACCAAAAATAATTTGGATTGATATATCAGTGACATTAAAACAACTTTTAAAACTTTTGGTTCACTTAAAGATTAGACATCCCAGCTTAGGTTAAGTTAGCATTAAGTTAGGATATGTTAGATTAGGTTATTTTTTAGGTGATCCAAAATTAACTATCAATTCAAAACCTATTTTATAATTTCAGACAAGTACTACTGCGGTATTTTTTTTAATGTGGCCTCCAGCCTCCCCTAATAACCACACCTTCGCCTACTACTACTTATAGTAATAATAATAATAATAATAATAATAATAATAATAATAATAAGCATGACAGAGACTTGAGGCTCACCTGGGAGGGTTGTGGGAGTTCAGGGGTCCACCCAAGAAGTCCTGGCTGCCTCGTGTGTCTGCAAACAACAACAATGTAAATAACAACAATAACATTGTCAATAACAACAATAACAGTGCCAGTAACTTCAACAATAACAGTGTTAATAATAACAATATGTGTCAATAACAACAACTACAACATCAACAACTGCCAATAACAACAGTATCAACAAGTGTCAATGACAACAACTACCACAAAAAGCAAACAACTGAGACTATAACAATAATTCTCTCCTACTACAGCCCAGAAATTATGAACAAAAACTATAATTCATAAACACTAAAAAAAATCATCTTTTATCCTTAACTCACAACTCAAAATGGCGTCCAAGATGGCCGCCACACAGAAAGTTGACTATAATTCAGCGACCATTTGAAACAGATTGACATAAGAGTGATATTGATATTTAAATAGACATATTCTAGTGTGATATCAACCTTTTGAGTTAGGATTGATTGATATGGAGAGAGAGAGAGAGATGCAAATAGACAGAAAAGAGAGATACTCGTAGAGAGAAGCAGAAAAATAAAGACAGAGAGAACAGAGAGAATACAGACATACAGATAGACAGACAAAGAGAAAGAGACAGACAGACAGACAGACAGATATACTCACGTCTGTTCATTTCGCAGACACGGGTACACTCTTCATAGTTATTAAACCTGTTTCTGTTCCCCCGACAACCACTGTATTGGAAAGGTAGACACATCTGCCGGCTACTGTCATAATACCAACTAGTGATGAACGCACGACACGGCCCAATCTCCTTGTCCATCATACACACCTCTGTAGGGGCGAGCAGGAGGGGGAGATTATTGTGGGGTGGAGATAGGGGTGGGGAGAAGAGAGGGACTAGTAACTGGGAAGGAAAGAGGGGGTAGGAAAGAGGTGGGAGAAGAGAGGGACTAGTTACTGGGGAGGAAAGAGGGGGTAGGAAAGAGGTGGGAGAAGAGAGGGACTAGTTACTGGGGAGGAAAGAGTGGGTAGGAAAGAGGTGGGAGAAGAGAGGGACTAGTTACTGGGAAGGAAAGAGGAGAAGATTATTGTGGGAAGGAGAGAGAGGTGAATTGGGGGTGGTTATTGTGGGAAGGGCAGAAGGATGAGGAGGAGGTGTGGAAGAAGAGAGTGAGTGCGAAGGGGAGAGGGAGGGGCTGGTGTGGTCATTGCGGGGAGGAGTGAGAGGTGGGCAGGGGTGGTTAATGTGGGGAGGAGTGAGAAGAGGAGAGGCAGTGAACACTGGGGCAAGCAAATGGGGAGGTTATTGTAACCAGGAAGGTAACCTAACCTAACCTAACCTAACCTAACCAGGAAGGTAACCTAACCTAACTCAATCTAATATAACCTGACCTCAATTAGGACATAGGTGAAGGAAGATTGTCTTTAGAAATAAGTTTTGGGACATTTTGGTCAATAGGTATAAATTCAGGAAGTTTTTAGGTCAATATAAATCAATTTTAGGAGTTTTTGGTCTGAGTGAATAAATTTTAGGATTTAAGTGTCCTAATAGATTAATTAAAGTAGATATTACATTGCAATACATCATTAATATACTATCTCCACTACTTTTTTCACTACGAGGACGCTGCCACTTCTAATACTTTGACTAACACCAGGAGAGTTTAGTCGGCAGAAAGGGGACCCCGTACACAAGGGGTTAGTTCACCATCTTCACTAAAACGTTTTCATAAGTTAATTCTTCAAACATTTCTTGTCTTAACTCTAAAACGTTTCGATCTAAATGACTAAAGATAATTAATCACAAAATATTTATAATTAACCAATAGAAACCTAGCTAAAGTAATCTAATATTTAAACCAGTAACAAAAACTAAAACTGTAATTAATTTAGGTTTAATAAAAATATAAACTACAAACTGTTTCTAATATTAATTAGATTTAGCAATTATATGGACTATTGATAATATATTTAATTGGTTTTAATTTAATACGTATCTGAAAATAGTAAAAGTAAATTAGGTAGTAAAAAAAATTATACTAAAAAAAATAGATGGAAACTTTTTTTTGTAATACCTTTGTTTACAAATCTTTCTTGTATATTATTAAAAATCTTGAAGATTCAATTTTTTAAAATATGAATTATAACCTGATAATCAAGCAGTTTGTGAGATAATTAGTATAATTAGACTAAAGCGAACTGCAAAAAATATATATGAAAAAAAATTAATTGGTAACTCAGGAAAAAACGATTGATATTTCACCCTGTCAAGAAATTATTATTATTATTATTATTTTTATTATTATTATTATATTATTACCATCGTATATTTAAGGAAAGAATTCACATTATTTTTGTTGTTTCTTCTGTAAAGTTACGTTCAAGACTCGCTGGACACTTTTTGGGGCAATATTTATCTAGGTGATGTAACTGACATATGTTAATGACTTTTGGCTGAAGAACGATGGTGGTTATACCAGAATATACTCAGTAACACAAAGAAAATATCAGGATAAATTGGTATTAAATTCGTGAATATTGACCAGAGTGTTCAGGGGATTTTGTCCGTAACTTTAGCTTAATATTTTATTTAAAAGTTGAAAGAAAAAGTATTTGTCCATATTGTTTTCTTCAGGTGTAGTGGATTTTATTTATTTACTTGTAAGGTGTTACTGTCATGCTTTTGTTTATACGGAGAAAATGCTTTTGTTTTAAAGGAGAAAAATGCTATTGTTTCACATATACTAATTCTACATTAATTTATCTAAATCCAGACGTTATCCAAGGCTATTATTTGCACCATAAACAAAAGGAAACTATAATTTATAGCTTTAGTCATGAAAAGCTATTGGTGTTTCTTTATATTTCTCAAAATTTATTTGATCATTATTCCTCTGCCTTATACCTCTTCTTTATTGTAATTCGTTTATTCCTATTTCACTCTTTTCTACCATTTTCCTACATAAGTTTTCCTTTTTTAATAACTATGCAATTATGTATGCGTTAATTACTACACTTTTAATAACTATGTATGCATTAATTATCACTCTACACTAATTATATCTGCGTTTGTTATCATTACCCCATTTTGCATTATACTTAGACAACTTTTCAGATTGTCAAGACTAAGGCAGATGACTGACACAATTGACAATATTCGAAACAATAACACGAAACTTAAAATCAATAACTACAGTAGACAAAATTCATAATCGTTAAATAAATGAATCTCTCTTGTGGCAATTCCTGACAACAAGTGAGTCAACAGGGGCAAATATTAATAGAAATTGAAATAAAAAAATTGTGTGGCATTTATTGAAACTGTACTGCGGTAGTGATGAAAGTCGACTCAAGAGCTCTAATGCCACGAATACTGGCACGTTGATGGATCTTGATTTGGTGCCATGATTTATAACTCAATGTATCTGTTATGAAAGTCTGTCGGTGTATAATGCAAAGAAGAGTTGTTGTTTTTTCTTTTACTATCACTCTTTTTACTCTAATACGTTAACTATTACTCAGTATTCCTAATCGAAGGATCCTCAGGTCCCCGCCCACTGAGTCAGAGACCAATCATATCGCTTGACATTCGACACACCTCTGTGCTCCACCAATCAGATTCCTCAATTGATACGATATCGTCGTTTACATCGGAATGGGAGGGACATTGTTAGAGTGGGCTGAACAATTTCAAAGTAGCAGGGGCATTTTCAAAAAGGGAGGGGCTATGCCAGAGTAGGTGGAGCAGTTTTATAGTGGGGTGGAGCAATGTCGGAGTGGGGGAGAGCAATGTAGGAGTGGGAGAAGCCATGTAGGAGTGGGAGGAGCCATGTCGGAATGGGAGGAGCCATGTCGGAATGGGAGGAGCCATGTCGGAGTGGGAGGAGCCATTTCAGAGTGGGAGGAACCATGCCAGGGTGGGAGAAACCAAGTCAGAGTAGGCAGGGTCATTTCGAAGTGGGGAGGAGCTACATCAGAATGGGAGGAGCCATTTAGAAGTAGGAGTAACAAGGTCAAAATGGGACGGAGGAATATCAAATTGTATGTCGAAGTGGGCATAAGAAGGTCGGGGCGGGCATACAAAGGTCATTCTGGGAACAACAAGGTCGGGGCGGGCGTAAATAAAGGTCAGATTGGGTGTAAAAAAGATCAGAGTGAGCGAGGCAAGAGGATCCCCCCTACCCACACGAACGTTCTTCATAGACTACTTCCCTTTTGGGTGTGTGTTTTGTTTGCCTCTCCTCTGGCCAAGATGACACCAAAACTCGAACTGCATCTTATCATGTATGCTTATGTTGAGTTGACGAAAGGCCGTGCAATCCACTGAGAGGATGAGAGAGGTGTTAGAGAGATGGTGTTAGATGGTGCTGAATGGTGTTAGATGGTGCTGAATGGTGTTAGATGGTGCTGAGTGGTGCTAGATGGTGTTGATTGGGGTTAGAATGTATTAGATGGTGTTAAATTGGTTTTAGATGGTGCTAGATGATGCTGAATGGTGTTAGATAGTGTTAGATGGTGTTCATTGGTGAAAGAAGGTGTTAGATGGTGTTAGATGATCTCGATTGGTGCTTAAAGGTGTTAGATGGTGTTAGATGATTTTATTGGTACTGGAAGGTGCTAAATAGTGTTAAATGGTGTTAAATGGTGTTGGATGGTGTTAGATGGTGCTAAATGGTGTTAGATTGTGCTAGATGGTGCTAGGTGGTATTAGAAGTTAGATTAAGTGTTATGTAGAGAGGGTGATACAAGTATTAGATGGTGTTAATGAGTGTTAGACAGTTAGAGAAATTGTTAGAAAGTTACGTAAAGTGTTAGAAATTTATAAAATGTGTAAGAATGTTAGTGTTAGAAAGTTAGAAAAAGTGTTAGAAAGTTAGAGAAAGTGTTAGAAAGTTAGAGAATGTTTTTGAAAGTTAGAGAAATTGTAAGAAAATTAGAGAAAATATTAGACAATTAGAGAAAGTATTCGAAAGCTAAAAAGTATTTGAACAAAATTAAGTACACTACTATTAAATTAATTACTCTACATCTTCTCTTTATAAGTGTCTATAAGTTACTACTAAAAGTTAAAAGTACAATTAAAGTTAAGTACTAGTTGGTCTCCTTACTTATTACTACTACAACTACAATGGTACAACCCCTGACTTATATTTCCACTTATAAACGTCGATATATTTTTTTTATATCTAACTTATACTAAAGACTTCAATGATATTTACAAAGATTTCAGAATTAGATAGAATTAAATACAAGAAGAATGTGATGGGAATTAATGTTAATAAATTCTCTCCATTAACCCCGACGCATTGTGATGTTTTTACAGATAATTTAATCAGTTATAAATGCTAAGATATATTTGGAGAATTCTATTTTGTTTTTCACTTTCGTGGATATATTACAAAAAATAGAATATTATTAAGGAAAACAGTAAAGATAATGATCACAATAATAATAATAATAATAATAATAATAATAATAATATGTAAAAATAATAATATTAACAATAATAATATATTTACAATAATAAATAATAATAAATAATAATAATAATAATAATAATAACAATAATAATAATAATAATAATAATAATAATAATAATAATAATAATAATAATATTAACAATAATAATATATTTACAATAATAATAATAATAATAATAATAATAAGTAATAATAATAATAATAATAATAATAATAATAATGATAATAATAATAATAATAATAATAATAATAATAATAATAATAATAATCAACAACAGGAACTTAACTGCTAATTTAATCAAAACATTAACTAAAACACCTTTCCACCACACACACCTCGACCTACCCACTATCCCCTAACTATCCCTACCCTAACTATCCATAAAAATCCCTATTCCTGTATCCTCTACCCACAATCCCTCCTAACACACTCTACCTCCAACAACAGCATCTGAATTTTCTCCTATCCTTTACATTCCTATCCCAACACTGTAATTCTGTAGCTTATCGTCTATTGGTAACTGTATTCTCTATCCACTTTCTCCCTACACTGTAACTCGTATCATGTATTCTGTCACAGCACTTTAGTATAAATCCTCTCATTCTGACATTGTTGAATACTATTCCTCTCTCTATCCTCCTCTATCCTTTCCCTATTATCTCTTTTTTTTTCTCCCTATCCTCTATCCTTTCTATCCTCTTCCTTCCTGTCTCTATCCTCTCTCTATCCTATCCCTTCCTCCCTTCTCTATCCTTCTTATCCTCTCTTTATCCTTTCTATCCTCTCCCTATCCTCTCACTAACCTTTAGCATCCTCAGGAGAAATAGTACAGTTTGGTCTTTCAGCCATACACAGCTTCTTCTCGATGGTAGACACTGAGCACATGTCTTTGTTGGTGGAGGGGATGAGAAACGAGCGAGCCCTCATGGTAAACCCTTGGCCGCAGGAAGCAGAGCAGGGGGAGAAGTCGGTCCATTGTGTGACGGCGCATTCAGGGGGTATCTGCAGGGGTAAAAGGGGGAGATATAAGGGGTTGATTTGAAAGGGTTAGTTGAGAAGAAAGAGTTGAAATGAGGAGAGTGAAATGGGTGAAGAAGGGAAAGAGATTGATGAGGAAGGAAATGAAATAGAGAAGTGGAGGGAAAAGGTTAATGAAAGGAGATGAAACGAAAAGGGTAGCTAAAGGAAAGGGTTAAATAAAGGTGTGGGATGAAGGTAAAAAGGGGAGAAAGGGGGAATAAAGATGCAGAGAAGGATTAGGTTAATGAAGTAAAAGGAGAGAGATGATGAGAGGGGAAATAGAGGGAGAAAAGATATTTGATGAAAGGGGTAATAAAGGAGAGGAGAGAAACGGGGGGTTGAGACGAAGAGGAGGAGAGGGGAAAGAGGGTGAAAAGGGAGGAAATGAAGAGAGGGAGTAAAGAAGAGAGTTAATAGAGCGATGAGACGAAGAAATATAGCAAGAAAAGGGTTTGATGAGAGAGGAATAGAGAGATAGACAAGACACACACACACACACACACACACACACACACACAACAACACGTTTTTATTTATTTTTTCTTATTATTTTTCTTTACTTTCTTTACTTTCTCGATTCTCTAAATCTTTTTTCTTTATCTATTTCATTCTCTGTATACTCGTGAGATAGTGAGAGGCTAGGAGGTGGGGGGAGACTAGAGGGGAGAGGGAGGTAAGGAGGCTAAGGAACAACACAACACAACACAACACAACACAACACAACACAACACAACACACACAACACAACACAACACCGCACCACAACAATACTTACATTCTCTGGCTGACCAACACACTCCATTATATCAGCAACACACATCTCCTTATCAACCAGCGCTTTATCACACTTCTTCCGTCCCATACGGTGCAGGAAGCGCCTGTTCCTCATCCGGTGTCCCTTCCCACACGTCTCTGAGCAAGGTGTCCACTGAGACCAATCTGAAGTGGCGCAGATACGGTCGAAGTTGGGAACCTGTGAGTGTTGAGGGGGAAAAAAGAGCGTTATTTGTTGTGTTTAAATATCGATCTATCTATCTATCTATTCTAGCAATCTATCTATGTATCTATCTATCTATCTCTCACCTGTAGTTGTAGTCTGTCATCGGAGAAGGCAAAGGCACCACCTCCCTCACAGTAGATTTGAGCAGCAGCACACATCTCCTTCTCCTCCAACTGCCTCTTGCAACCTCCCATATCCGCCTTGAGGGGCATCAGGTAGCTCCTAGTGCGCATGCGTAGTCCCTTTCCACACGTGACGGAACAGGGGGTGAACTCTGACCAGCCACCAACTTGACAATCAGCTGTGGGGGGTGATTGGAGTGGGTTAGTAGGGGTGATGGGAAAGTGGGAGAGGGGTGATGGTGGGAAGGGGTGATGAGAGGGCGGTATGGTGATTGTGGGGTGATGGTGGGAGGGTGTGTGAGGCAGGGGTGATGGGAGGGTAGGAGAGTGATTGTGGGGTGATGGTTGGAGGGTGTGTGGGGGGGAGGGGTGATGGGAGAGTGGAAGGGTGATGAGTTGGTGGATGGGAGGGGTCATGGGAGAGGGGAAACAGACGGATAGTAGCGATAGACAGAAAGGCAGACAAAGATAAAAAAGGAGAGAGAGAGAGAGAGAGAGAGAGAGAGAGAGAGAGAGAGAGAGAGAGAGATGGATGGATGGATTTTTGTAAGATTCACTAAGTAAAGGCTCTCTCTCTCTCTCTCTCTCTCTCTCTCTCTCTCTCTCATATCAGCGTAAGTGAATCTGTCATATTTTCTATCAATATTTTCTCTTCATTAACTCTGAATAAACTCTCAATTAAAGTTATGTTTACAGATAAAACATCAAAGGGATAAATAAAGCTGATTTTTTTCCTGTCAGCTTAGTAAACAACGTCACATATCACTACATCAATAATGAATGAAAATCCAATTTACTACAATGTTTACCAACAAGAAAGCGTCAACAAATGATCAAATACCCATTCACAATTCTCGTTGCACCACCTCCTACGATTCTACTGAAATGACGCCAGCTTCGGCTTCCTAAATCTCTGTTTATGTCGACAATAATGTGTTCTCGTGTTCCAGATTAAACCCAGCTCAACCTTCTCTTGTTCTGTGTACACTTGGGGAATTAGTCTCTAAGCCTTACACACACATACGAACAATGAATATTATAGTTCGTGAGTATTAAGCCAAAGCCTCGTTCAAGAGTCTGATGACGGGGTCTTTGTCTTAGTATTTTCTGTCGTCTGGGTGTTGTATATATTAAAAGCTTGTTCATCTTTATTTTTATTTGTGGGATATATAATTCCTGTAATATTTTATAGAATTTTATATTACACGCTTCCAGATAGACAGAGGCAAACAGATTGACCGACAGAGTGAAAGAGAAAAGCAGACAGAATGAAAGAGAGAGGAAGACAAAGAGATAGACAAACAGGTCAAATAAGAGGCAGACAGAGTGAAATAGAGACAGACAGACAGACAGACATGAAAACCGAGAGAGATACCGACAGAGGCTAAATATTTACATTAACTAAAGCCTCGACCACACATTCAAACAACTTCACATTTTATTACAAAACTAACAACACTTAAATGCTTGTCAGTAATAAAAACAAATGAACACTAAAAATACACATTTATATCACCCCCCCCCCCCCCAAAAAAAAAAAAAAATATTCATCGAGTTTATTCGCCCCAAACTTTTGTTAATCATTTTAAAATATTTATGGATAAAATTCACTCTACCTTATTACCAGTACCAACTTACACACTTAAAACATAAAAATATACTTAACGCCCATTAAGTGTTAAGAAATATTGGAAAGTGGATTTGCTAACACTATCTATTCCCCCATGTACAGTAAAGTGTATACAGTAACACCGATATAATTTTTTGTAAGTGTATATAAGTTAGTAATTTACTTTACACCCTAATTCACTTTTTGTCGTAGTGTGGCTCAAAATACTGATCATATTTAATTCCTGTTTCCAATTCATTAAGGACAAATGCTAGTATAGTGTGCTATTACTATTATATAGCTCATACTTAGTCTTCTTTATAACTCAATAGGTACAGGTCGTGGTATGAATATCAACACACTGATCACACTAATTTAGCTCTGAAGATATTCTAGTATGACCTTCAGTGTGTCTAACTCCCACACTAGTTCCAACTGAACTCCGTCAACAAGGCGAACACAGAGTTTAAATTTATATTCTCACAAATCTCTCAACATTTCACTTTCCTTCAAGCAATATTCTGCAGCATAAACAACGTAAGAGAAAAATAACTCGACGTTTAACAATTAATCCACAAGAGATTAATAATTTCAATATTGAGTAAAGAAAACTAAAGAAAAAACAACAATAAAAAACATTCAAAATATCAGATTAGTCCAAAGATAATTCAGTCACCCCCGAAATTCTGGTGTTTACTCGGCTCCGTTTTTTGTTATGGTAGCGGAGCATATTTACCAACTTAGAATTCATGTATTATGCTCCGCTCTAAACTAGTTGGGTATATTTAATCTTACTGTTGGTCCGTAACGTATCTATTAGCCTGTGTGGACATTTATACACCATGAGTTCATATTATTTACTTGTTTCTTTAACTAAATAAAGTAAGAATTCCCTTAACTGGTTGGTTTAGAGAACTTTCGACTAAGCGACGTTGATAGATTTTCAGATACACAAGTTAATTATTTCCCCTATAACTGACGGTATATTAACGCTTCTTATTGGTACCTTTAACTTATGATACAAAGTTAAATTCTCAAAGGTTCACAAGGCAAATATTCCTTATTAACTCAAGATATAATAGAGCTTTTCCTAACTGATTCCTTTAACTAGAGGATAACAAATGCTTCTAAATGGCTACACATAAACTGGCTCCATTAACTCACAAAGATACATACATTAACATTTTCCCTTATAACTGGAGATAAATTAACCTTTCCAACAGGGACCTTTAACCTATGAGCTTTAACTTTTTTTCTCCATAACTGAAGCTAAAATAATAATAAATAAAAACAATACCTCGAGCAGTGATGTTAAAATAAATAATTAATACACTAGTTGACACCTCAGGCCGGCAATAAACACACGCGGACTAGAAGGGCGTAACTCACGACTCATACACAACTTTGGAAATAAAAAGTAAAAAAGTGGAACTAAATCTCACGCCACTTACATTCTTCTGCAAGACTCGAACCAACACACGTTTAAGTGGTGAGTGAGTGAGTTACTGGTCAGCCAACAAGTAGGAGAAAAAAGTAATTTGAATTTAAAAGATACTTAAAGACAGACAGACAGATGGATGGATGGATACTTACGTCTGTTAGAATCAATGTCGTCTGAATAGATCAGGTCTGGGTCGTCCAATCCAACAGGACCTGCCGGTGTATGGTAATTAGTACACACCTTATGTACACACACCTCACGTACACACACACCTTCATGTACACACCCTTATGTACACATCTTATATAAACACCGCCAACCATCCTGTGATGTATTCCTCTCACTATACACAAACAAACATCATATTAAAACACACCTGCACGTATACAAACACAAAACACACACAAACACCAAACAATAATCCCATTAAAACACACCACCAGGTACACAAGCCGTCCCTATTAACCTACTAGGACTTCACCAAACTGCCAGGACTCCCCATCATTCCTACAGGACTTCTAAATTTCACACAAGGACTTCTTTATGAATCCCCAAATCACATAGGACTTCCCACTCTCCTCTAGAACTTCCAAAATACCACCTAGGACTCCCGAAAAAATTCATAGGACATCCTGAAGGACTCCCTAGGATACTCACGTGTTTCAGAGCAGGCCTTCTCATACACCCTCTGCCTGGTGATGGTGAGCTTGGCCAAGGGCGTCATAGGCATTCCGGTCGGGTCATAGAAGGGTGACTTAGGGTCATTTGGGTAACTATTGGTAATGCGACGAATTTTCTCTCTCGGGATAGAAGGAGCGTTGGCAGACTGTAAGTAGAGGGATGGAAGATAGATGAATAGATAGCGATAGAGATGGGGTGGTTAGCTAGATGGTGTGGTTAAAATAGATGGAATAGTTTGATAGATAGATGGTTGGTTTGTTAGATGGAGTGTATAGGGAAGGAATGGAAGGGGTTAATTTGATGTGTGTGTGTAAGGGGTAACGTCGTCTAACTTTCCCTGCCATCCTCTTTCTCTCCTACCATCTCTCTCTCTCCCTCCATCTGTCCCTCTCTCTAATTATTTCTCTCTAACCCCTTCCATATCTCCTTTCCATCCTTTTATATTCCTTTCTCCCATTCCCTCCCACCTACCTTCATTTATGTCTCTCCCTCCCTTCCTTCCTTCCTCCTCCCTTGCTTCTTTCTAATCTTTCTTCCGTCCTGCTCTCTCTCTCTCTCTCTCTCTCTCTCTCTCTCTCTCTCTCTCTCTCTCTCTAAGTTTTCCCCATTCCATCCTTCTTTCCCATCACCCCTCCTTTCTTTCTCAAGCACCCAACTTCCCTCCTTTCCTCCCTCCCTCCTTCCCTCCATCTCTCTCATTCATCATACCTCCCTCTCACCCATCATCCACCCCACCTTATCTTCCCTCTCATCTTTCCCTCTCCTTCTCTCTCATCCACTCTCGTCACTCATGAAATAAATGTCTCATTGGGGGGAAAGATGATGAGACATTTACAGTTTAATATGTCCCTTAAGGTCCGCGGTGAGACATACTTTACGTGAGATATTGTGTGTGTGTATTAGACATTGTGAGTCATATTGTGGTGAGAAATATTGTAAGTGAGACATATTGAGTGTGAGAGATATTGTGCGTGAGACATAGTGGGACATATTATGATGAGACATTACAATTTGGAATATATTTTTTAAAGTCGGTTTTAAAAGGTTAAGTTACGTTGGAACTTATTGGGACAAATGGGGCCCATCAGTACATAAGGCCCAACAAGACAAGTAGGGGCCCAACAGTATATAGGGCCCATCAGGACAGATATACGCCTAACAAGACAAGGTAAAAAAAGAAGGCCTATCATGACCACCTAGGCCTCACACACCTCATAAGTGACGCCTGAGTCAGTACCAGCGTCCCAGGGGTACAGGTTGAGAGTCTTCTGGTCAACCCATGAGCAGTTTTTGAGGCATAACTCCAAGTCAGACACGCCCACGATCCAGTCAGGCGATGGTCCTGAAATATATCGGGTGAGAATATATAGTGACATGTATTGTATATCGGGGTGACACTAAGAAAATACGGTGAAATATATCGGGTAAGAATATATCAGGTGACAACAACATAAAATATTGGGGTAAAATATATTGTGCGAAAAATATTATATATATATATATATATATATATATATATATATATATATATATATATATATAGTATATATATATATATATATATACAGTATATATATATATATATATATATATATATATATATATATATATATATATATATATATATATATGGTTAAAATATGAAAAATACTGGTGAAAACAATAGGTGAAAAATACATAGTGGGGGAACTATATTTGCTAAAAATATATATATTGGGTGAGATATATACCATTAGAAATTATTAGGTTAAAAAAATGCTCCTTTGAAAAATATGATATGAAAAATATGTCATCAAATATATTATGTGAAAATATTCAGTGAAAAAATAGGTGAAATATATTTCGTGAACAAAATAATGAGAAATGCTGATTTTGATATGATTAACATCTCTCTCTCTCTCTCTCTCTCTCTCTCTCTCTCTCTCTCTCTCTCTCTCTCTCTCTCTCTCTCACCTAACATGGACACCAGGGACATCAGATGGTGTCTGTTGTCCACGCGGAACACAGCAAAGGTCTTGCCGTTGACGTTGGGGTACCACAGACCCCGAGCCTTGATGATGGTGCGTATGTGATCACTCTGTAGGGGAGAGGTCAACAATGAGGTCAACAATGAGGTCAACGATAGGTCAACGAGATGGTAAATGAGAGGTCAACAAGAGGATAGCGAGAGGGTCAACGATAGGGTCACCAGGTGGAAAACAGGAGGACAACAGAAGGTCAACAGGTCAACATACAGTGTCATTTCAAAGTATTAGAGAATGTCAAAGTTCAACGTGAAATCAACGTTAGGTAAAGTGTCATCTAAAGGTATAATTAATTTACCTGCATCTTCCATTCTCCTTCTAACACCCTAATTATTTCTATTACATGTCTAATTAGTTCCCTTATTACCTGCCTAATTAGTTATCTCATTAAAGTCTAATTAATTTTTCCATCTATTTAATCAATCTCACCAGATTCTTTAATTTAATACAACATACATTTTTATCTAATTACTTAACCACCTGTCAAATTAACATGTACACCTGTCTAATTAACCCTTGAACTCACCTGGATCTCCTGCATACCCTCCCACATTACTTACCTGTCTAATTAATCGCCTTTCCAATTTATGTACTTTATCAACTATCTAATTAATCACTTCGTCCGTCTAATTAATTACAACTGTAATTAATTATAGCACCTATCTAATTTGTAACCAGTCAAATTTTCACCAATCTGATTAATTTTCTCATTTGTCTAATTAATCTGCTTACCTCCATAAGAAATTGCATTCCATTTCTAATTAAGAACTATTCATAATTAATAACTAATCATAATTAAGAACAATAATAATTAATCACTAATTATAATTAATCACCAATTATAATTAATCACCCATGATAATTAATCACCAAATCATAATTAATCACGTCACCTATCTAATTGACCTTACCTGGCTTTTCAGTTCACTCTCCAACATCCTGGTCGACCCCCACTCAGCCACCTGGTGGAGACCATCGGACGCGTAGTCACCATATTTCCACACATGGTAGTCGGCAGAGTGTGAGGCGCCGATGATGTCTGAGAAGTGCGTCAGCCACTCGTTGGTCGGGAAGTCCTTCGGGTGAGTGTGTCGAGACCAGAGACCTTCAAATGTCACCTGTGGAAGGGGGAAAGAAGAGGGGGGTTAAGGGGGGTGTGGTGGTGGTGGGAGAGAAAGGAAAGGTGGGGAGAAAGAGAGAGTTAGTGAGAGTTGGTGGGAAAGAAGGAAAGAAAGGGAAAGTGTAGAGAGAAGGAGAATGAGAGAAATAATGGTGGAGAGAGTAAGAGAGAGAAAGTAAGAAACAGAGAAAGAGAGATTTAGAATAAAAAGATAAAGAGAAAAAAATACAATAAGAAAAAAACATCTACTTACTCATTGTAAATAAAACACACACACACACACACACACACACACACACACACACACACACACGAAAGAAATAAGAACAAGAAACAAATTGATAATATGCAAATGACTATCCCTCTAACAATAATAATAATAATAATAATAATAATAATAATAATAATAATAATAATAAAAATGATAATGATAATGATAATGATAATAATAATAATAATAATAATAATAATAATAATAATAATAATAATAATAATAATAATAATAAGAATAAGAATAATAAAAATATTTACTTAGCCAACGAGTATTTTTTGTTAATTATTGTTACGAAAAATATTTACCCATTAATATATCTACCCATTAATATATATACCCATTAATATCTCTACCCATTAATATCGCTACCCATTAATATCTCTACCCATTAATATCTCTACCCATTAATATATCTACCCATTAATATCTCTACCCATTAATACCTCTACCCATTAATATCTCTACCCATTAATACCTCTACCCATTATCTCCTCGTATTTAATTACAGTATGCAGACAAAGTATTTTATTTACCCTATTCTATAAAAAAACAAAATCCCGTCGACTTTTATTTTATCTAACAAAAATATAAAACCCAATTTAACTACGTTTTTGTTTCTGGTTTATTTCTCTTCTTTTGGGGGATTTTATTTATTTCGTGTTTTAATTTACGATTTTCTTATATGTTTAAAATTTTCATCTTTTGTTTGTCTGATAATAAAGGAAAAAAATTATATGAGAAAAGGAAGATGAAAACAAGATAATTAACCACTAAAAAAAAGGAAGATAATTAATGAATAGAAAAAAAGAGGATAATAGCTTGACAAGGTAAAATAATAAACGATTTGGAGAATAATTACAGAAGCCAAGAAAAAATGGGAAGAGAGAGAGAAAGAATGAGAAAGAAAAATGTGATAAGCAATTAGTCATAAATCTAGAGGTAAGGAAAAGTGTTAATAATTAATTAGAAAAGAAATATTAATAAATGAAGGAATAACAGAGAAAAATAAACTATTAGTTAGACAAATACAAAAAAATAAGTAAATAAAACGGAAAAACACAATAAACAAAAAAAAACTAAAAAATGCTTTGACGTTGTAGATACGAGAAACAATTAACAGAAAACGGAACAATTGTAAATATCAAGAATACAAGAAAACGGAGAAATAGCATAAATAAAAGGGATAACTGAAATAAAATGGAATAATTGGTTAGAAGTACAAAGATCAGTTATGAATGGCAGAGGGACAGTCAAGTGTGATAAATGGTGGGCAAGGGGAGTGATGAGAGAGTGAAGGGGAAGAGAAATCCACGATAACGAAGGGAGAGGGACGAAAGAGAGGGATGTGAGAGGGTATGGAGAGGGTGTGAGTGGGGTGTGAAAGGAAAGGAAGAGAGGGGTTTGAGAGGGAAAAGAGAGAGGTGTGAGTGGGAAGGGAGAGGAGTGTGAGTGTTCTGAGAGTGAAGAGAGAGGGGAATAAGAAGGAAGAGAGGGGGTGAGGAAAGGAAGAGAGGTCAGAGGGGGAAGGGGGAGGTGAAAGGGAAGAAAAAGAGAGGGATATGAGTGGAGAGAGAGAGAGAGAGAGAGAGAGCGTAAAATTAAACACACAACAGCTTGAAGCACCGGCAAATTAAGGCGATGGAGCACTCACTGAACCGGCAGTTTATGGTACCGGTGGCCGGGTAGGACGAGATAGCCAGTTAGGAAGTGGGAGCCGGATAGTCCGTGGTAGCCGGATAGACCGATATAGTTAACCGATAAGTTGGCCTGGAGAACAGGTGTACACACACATACTGTACATACATACATACATACATACATACATACATACATACTGTCGATGGAGGCAAGTTTAACAATAGTGGCAACTCACACGGTCAATAATGTCAACAAACTAGTGTCTTTGATGATGTAATTATTTGCTAATCGAAACGGCACCGAGTAAACAATGGGAGTTATCATACGTCCGGCAACTTGTGGTCCTCCCTACAGTAACACACTCTTATTTTATGTTATCATACGTCCGGCAATTTGTGGTCCTCCCTACAGTAACACACTCTTATTTTATGTTGTTATCATACGTCCGGCAACTTGTGGTCCATCCTACAGTAACACACTCTTATTTTATGTTGTTATCATACGTCCGGCAACTTGTGGTCCATCCTACAGTAACACACTCTTATTTTATGTTGTTATCATACGTCCGGCAACTTGTGGTCCACCCTACAGTAACACACTCTTATTTTATGTTGTTATCATACGTCCGGCAACCTGTGGTCCACCCTACAGTAACACACTCTTATTTTATGTTGTTATCATACGTCCGGCAACTTGTGGTCCACCCTACAGTAACACACTCTTATTTTATGTTGTTATCATACGTCCGGCAATTTGTGGTCCACCCTACAGTAACACACTCTTATTTTATGTTGTTATCATACGTCCGACAACTTGTGGTCCTCCCTACAGTAACACACTCTTATTTTATGTTGTTATCATACGTCTGGCAAGTGTTTCTCTCCTATGTTATCGTACACTCGCCCTAGGTCATTATTGTCCTCATTTACCTATATTTTATTACGATCTCCTTTATGTTCTTCAAATTCATTCTTTCAGCAAATTAATTTCTCTCCTTTCTTAAATGCATATGTTATTATCGCACGTTTGGCAACTAGGTCATTGAAAACTCCCATAAGATTAGTTATGTTTTTGTTCAATTTCTTTTATTCTCTTGTCTCTGGCAGCAAGCGGTCTTAATTATTCTACTTTTATCAGGTTATTATACATTTGGCAACTTTGAGCCGTGTAATAATTAGGTAATATTATCATGCATCAGGCAGCACTACTAATCTTCCCAACCTCATCATACACTTGGCAACATATATAACACTCATACATCAGACAACATGGGCCTCCAACCTCTTGTACCATCATTGTGATATTATCATACATTTGGCAACATAATTATCAAAGCGTTCATACACTCATTATGTTGTATCATTGTACAATCACGGTGAGAGAGAGAGAGAGAGAGAGAGAGAGAGAGAGAGAGAGAGAGAGAGAGATCATTTTAACTTTGAAAACACAGGTCCAAAGCTCTTCCGCACAGTTATCGTACGCCTGGCAACACGGCTTCTAGTCAAACTAAGGTACAGTTATCGCGCGCCTGGCAACACGAGTCATTAGGCTGTCGTTCGCTTATACAAAGAGTCGCTTTGTGTCGTCACCAGTGTAAACAGGAGCTCTTGATGCCTCCGCTGTGATACCCTGAATAAATGGTTCACAGAGGAAAGATGCCAGATGACAGTATGCAAATTACACCACAAGGAAAGTGGAATGAGGTTGTGATATGTGTTGGCTTATTGGGTGACCATGTAGTGGGTGTGGGGGGGGGGGGGTGAGACAGACAAGAGAGAGAAAGTAGTGTGTTGATTGTAAGTCGTGCATTTAACTGACAGTGCATAGTATGGATGTAAGAGTACACACACACATACTCTCTCTCTCTCCTTTAACATATTTATCAATCAATTTATATGTCTGCACTCTCTCTCTCTCTCTCTCTCTCTCTCTCTCTCTCTCTCTCTCTCTCTCTCTCAAGCATTCGCGATTAGACACCAAAATAATCAACAGGTTCTTTTTGCGATCATAAACCGCCAAAAATATTCGCGACCAAGAGCCACGCGAAATCATGCCGAAAAATCCATCACATTTTTTAAATTAACAAATTCTTTCTCTTCCTTTCATTTCCTGGATAAAATAACCTTATAATTGCGGAAATAGTTGTGGTGGTGGTAGTGGTGGTGGTGGTATTAGTGGTGGTGGTGATGGTGATGGTGGTGGTGGTGGTAGTGGTGATGGTGGTGGTGGTGGTATTAGTGGTGGTGGTAGTGGTGGTGGTATTAGTGGTGGTGGTGGTGGTAGTGGTGATGGTGGCTTGTGTCGGTGGTAGTGGTAGTGGTGGTGGTGCTGGTAGTGATCATGATGGTAATAGTGGTGACTGTAATGGTGGTAATGATGAGTGGTAGTAATGATGGTGGTGATAATGGTGGTGATATTGGTAGTGGTGTTTGGTTGTAGTAATAATAATAGTGGTGATGATAGTTGTGGTTGTGCTGGTGTGAGAGAGAGAGAGAGAGAGAGAGAGAGAGAGAGAGAGAGAGAGAGAGAGAGAGAGAGAGAGAGAGAGCCGCTGAGTTGCAAGGTATTGATACGAGAAATTCATGTCCCGTAGTTTGAGCCCAAAACCCGTGTGTTGATCTTTGTAAATAATGACCCAGTTATAACCAGAGGTGAATTGGCTCATACCCAATTAACCTCCCCTCCCCTCAACACCATTTATACACCCCCCCCCCCTCCCAAACACCTACCTGACGTGTATAAAACAACATCGATTAATGCCGTATGTATTTTGTTTGTTTTTTCCGTCGTGTTATTCAATATGTTTAGGACAGCCGTAACTCATAAATGCTGAAGTGTATTGACAAACGGCTCTCATTAGCATGTTTATCGGGTCAGTGGCGAGGACATGGGGGTGTTTTGGTGTCCCTGTTGACCGAGGTTAAAGGTCAAAGAGCATTTGAATGAATAGACATGCGGTAAATAAGGCTCTTATATTTATCAGTTTGTGTGTTTTTTCTTTATATGCAGGTAAGATTTTGTGTTTTTTTCGGTTAACAGTAGAGTCTTGGTGTGAATTAGATGCCATTTTGTCTGGCAGTTTATTATAGTAACCTGGAATTAGTGAGTCGTATTATGTTTGTTGTCATAGATGTGATTCGATGTGTAAAATCTAGCCAACAAGACAGTGAGATTATGGAAGCAGAAGCAACAATCATATCTCTTCTATCTCTGAAGGGAAACTGGTCTTGTATTTGGACTGAAAATACCCGATATGCTAAAGGCAACTTGGCAACTCCAGCGGGGCTCTGTTTGCGGTTCACATATTTTCCACTGCTTTAAAGAGATAAGTTGCGGGCTATATTTTTATATTTAAATATTCAAGACTGTAAAGTAGTGTAAATTTGCATTCTAAGTTATATAACGAACTAGATTTAACGTCTTAATAACTCGTAGCTGGAATTCAGAATATTTTTAGGCCAGTCGGCAACTCATGTGATAGTTGCCAGTTAATATTTTTCTTCCAGTATTTAGATAAAGTAGAGATAGTATTGTTATGTTATTATGCCCAGAGTAAGTCAAGTCGGGTCTATAAATATTAGCTATACCTTTGATAACTTAGGTTGTTGTTTTGATAAGGTGACTTGTGTGTTTGTCTATGAGTATGAATATTTATATGTGTTTTTGTAAGTGTATATGTTTGTTTGTTTGTTTGTGTGTGTGTGTGTGTGTTTAATTAAAAACATACACCGAACAAAAGTGATATACAGTATACACCACATGCAGTATACACAAAATACACTGATACAGAGGAGTGGGTCAGTTAACAAAAGCCTTCAGTATAAAAATGAGATGAAACATAACAGGAGCTTACAAGTTAATTATGAATCACAGATCATTTTTAAAGTGGATGAGGAAAACCTGGTATTATAAGTGTGTGTGTGTGTGTGAGTGTATGTGTGTGTGTGTGTGGGTGTAATAATAATAATAATAATAATTAACGGTTTATTGAAAGAGCTTGGCAGCCAGAAGGCTGTGTGTGTGTGTGTGTGTGTGTGTGTGTGTGTGTGTGTGTGTGTGTGTGTGGGATTGTGGGTGTGTGTGTGTTGGTGTGTGTGTGTGTGTAGGCAGTCTTGCATTGTGTATTCGTGCACTTAAGAGCATTATTCCCACAAGGACACGTGCCTCGACTACAAACAAACAAACATAACAAACAAACACACACACACACACACACACACACACATAACAAAGAGACCTTCAACTGAAACTCTAACTATTAAAGTGTTTGTGAATGATAGTGTGAAGTAAAGTGAGATATAGTGTGAGTGTGAGTGTGTGTGTGTGTGTGTGTGTGTATGTGTGTGTGTGTGTGTGTGTGTCATCGAGTACGAATATGTTAGTATCTGAGCTGTGTTGTTTCCTCTCTCTCTCCCCTACTGGTCAAGGCTCATAGGACGAGGTTCATGTTTTCGGAATCCGGCTGAAACGTTTCACTTTGGACACCAGATTTTTAGGACACCCATTGAATGCTATTGTGCCAGGTGAGAGAGAGAGAGAGAGAGAGAGAGAGAGAGAGAGAGAGAGAGAGAGAGAGAGAGAGAGAGAGAGAGAGAGAGAGAGAGAGAGATATTTGACGGTTTGAGAGAAGGTGGAAGACTCTTGAGAGACAAAGAGAGATAGAGTAAAACACACACACACAGACAGACAGACACAAACACACACAAGGATGATCTACAGCACAAACACCGCATATGAACGGTTATAATATTTATGGAAATTAATGTAATAATCTTTTAAATTGGTCCCATAATGGCTGGTTTGTTGACATATATATCGTGTGTGTGTGTGTTTTATTTATAATATCTATTATAACTTTCTGCATACCTGTCTGTCTGTCAGTCTGCCACTTATGTGTTCGTTTACCTGTCTGTCAAATTGTTTCCTTCATACACACACACACACACACACACACACACACACACACACACACACACACACACACTGTCTGCATTTCAGTGACATTTCTGTCCATATTACACTCTGGTGCATGACTGTGTGTTGTGTTGCAGCTCTCTCTCTCTCTCTCTCTCTCTCTCTCTCTCTCTCTCTCACACACACACACCTTCTGCTCGTGCTCAGGGAAACATTCCATCTTCGTCTCAGCTTGTTTCAGAGAGTTTGACCTGAGATGACTTCACCTGATCTGACACGACCTGAGCTGACCTGGCCTAACGTGACCTGACCTCATAAGATAGGTTTTCCTCCTAAATGATATGAGAATATATATTTTTACTTTATATTGAACACAAAAAATAACTGATAAAAATAACCTTAGATCATATTCCTAACTGGAGGTATGCGAAGGTGATTAACAGTTGTGAGGTTATATTAACACAAATAATGTAAATTTAAAAAAAAATTCTTACACTGAAAAAATAACATTAACATTATAAATATGACATTGACCTTACAAACAAAATTACAAAAGAATAAGTTATAATTAGAAAGAAAATACGTCATAATTACAGAGTATTAGGTTTTATATCTAGAAGTGTAAGTAATAAGAGTGCAGAGGTCATATTGCAATTATATCTTGCGCTAGTCAGGCCGCACCTCGATTATGCTGTTCAGTTCTGGTGCCCTTATTATAAAATGGATATCAATTCACTGGTGTCGGTGCAGCGAAGAATGACGAAAATGATTTCGAGACTTAGAAACCTTCCATATCAAGATAGATTAAAGAAACTAAACTTGTATTCCCTAGAAAGACGAAGAGTGTGGGGAGATATGACAGAAGTATTTAAGTGGGTGAAAGGAATCAATAAAGGCGATATAGATAAAGTTCTTATAATATCCGAGCAGGATAGGACTCGTAGCAACGGATTTAAGTTAGATAAGTTTAGGTTTAGGAGGGAGATAGGAAGGAACTGGTTCACAAATAGGGTGGTTGACGAGTGGAACAAGCTTAGTAACTTTGTAGTAAGTGCTGGAACGCTGAAAAGTTTTAAGAGGAGGCTGGATAGATTCATGGATGATAGAGAGTGGTAGTAACTCTCGACAGGAGCTTCCAAGCTAAGGCCAACCGGCCTATTGCAGACTCCTTATGTTCTTATGTTCTAAATTGCAGGTGTGATATTGTTACTAACTAGGTAAGATATATAATCATAGGTTACATAATTATTTAGCCTAAACTCTAATAATTATTTATCTATATTTTCCAGTCTAATTAATTACATATATTCTCCAAAGTCTAATAATTAATTAACTATATTTATCCAAAGTCTAATTAATTACATAGCTGTTTTCTCTTCCATTTTGACTTACGAGAAATAATCAACTTACGACATTTCTGAGAATCTTGCCCGAGGGACCTCCAAAACAATAGACCGTTTAGTATGCTAATGACCGACCACACTTTAATGACCTGTTTATCTCAATCAATTAGGACGCCATTTTAGTTTTAATGAGCCAAGGTACAAGACTGAAGAGTTTTGGAGTGTAGTGTTGGAGGTTAGGAGTTTGGTGTGGAGTCTTGGAGGTTAGGAGTTTGGTGTGGAGTCTTAGAGGTTAGAAGTTTGGAGTGTAGTCTTGGAGGTTAGGAGTTTGAGGTGGAGTCTTGGAGGTATTTTGGTAGTGTAGTTAATTAATAAGGTTTTTGTTGAGGTGTGAAATTAATTTTTGTAGTAGATTAGTTTTTCTAGCATACATACATACATACATACATACATACAATAGGCTGTCTGACCTCCCCAATAGATTAATCCACTTGGTAAAAAATTCGTCAATAAATCTCTATTGGGCGAACAATGGGTCGCTTAAGAGTGTGTGAGTGTAACGAATATTGTCAACCGAACCTTTACTGGCAGAGGGGGAGGAGAGAGAGAGAGAGAGAGAGAGAGAGAGAGAGAGAGAGAGAGAGAGAGAGAGAGAGAGAGAGAGAGAGAGAGAGAGAGAGTTTCAGCTAAATATTGTATTGGGAGAGAAAGGGAGAGACGGAAATAGAGAGAGAGACAGGGAAACAGAAAGAGAGAAAGAGAGATGTAGAGATTTTCGGCTGAATCTTGTACTGGGAGAGAGAGAGAGAGATAGAGAGATTGTCAACTGAGCCCCGATCGATGTACTGAGAGAGAGAGAGAGAGAGAGAGAGAGAGAGAGAGAGAGACTCAATTAAAGGAGGAATTACACATCGAGATGATTGAATTTCGTTTACAGATGGTTTGATACTGTGTGTGTGTGTGTGTGTGTGTGTGTGTGTGTGTGTGTGTGTGTGTGTGAGAGAGAGAGAGAGAGAGAGATTCACCCAATACTTCTCCCAGTGGCTTGTGGCATAGAAGGCGGACAGAGACAGATCTCACGGCATCTGTCTCTGTGCCGAGGCTTTACCTGGTCCAGAGGAGGAAGGGGGGGGGGGGGGTATGGGGAGGGGGAGGAGTAGGAGATGGAGGTGGATGAAGAAGGGAAGGAATGACAGGACAGGGAAGATAAGAAGGGCGAAGAAAGAAGAATAACAACAACAATGACAAACACAAGAACAAAACAAAACAAAAAAGATTAAAGGAAAACAAAACATCAGGTAAAAAAAATAACTTAATAAATCCGTATGTCGAGTAACTAAAAAAAAAATACCTAAACGAATTCTATTTCTCTATTGAATTCCTTAATGTAATTGGAGATGCGTTCCTAAGGATAGAATATTTGGTCTGCTTAAAGAAAATATTTATGCGTCCTGAAGATTGGACACCCTTGGTTATTTCACCTGAAGATTGGACACCCTAGCTTATTTTACCTGAAGATTGGATACCCAGGCTTATTTCACCTGAAGATTGGATACCCTATCGTATTTCACCTGAAGATTGGACACCCTTGGTTATTTCACCTGAAGATTGGGCACCCTAGTTTATTTTACCTGAACATTGGATATCTTAATTATCTAGTTAAATTGGTTAATCTTCAGGTGAAATAAGTTAGGGTAGGTTAATTCTCAGGTGAAACCCAAGACATTTAATTTTACGCCTGAAGTAATCACCTGTCTCTCTCACTACCACCTACCACTATCACCACCACTATCACCAAAGGCACCATTACCACCACTAACACCACCAGCATCACTACCACCACCTACACCACCATCATCAATTACACCAACACCACCAACACTACAACTACCACTATCACCACCAACAACACCACCACCTACCACTATCACCACCATCATCACCAGCACTTAATGATCTCTCCCCACATATAATGAACGGGATTACTGAGGCGAAAATCTTAACACATAGACGAGTTACTGAGTCTTAACCAGGGGAGGAGCGGAGGGTGAGGGGGAACACACAGATAAAACAAACATGAAAAACACACACATGAAACACACAGATGAAACACACACACACACACAGATAAAACACACACACACACACAGACACAGACAAAACGCAGAGCTCCTCAACGTGTATGACAAGCACGTGAGGACAAAAGATTTTACTGTACTTCACTTAATTAATTTTTTTTTGCCTGAGTTAAAATTTGGATTATGTAGAGATTAATTTTAATTAACTTTATTTCACCTGATGATTAAACACCTTAATGCTACCTGGGGGGGGGGGGGGTTAGGTTAGTGAATGAATACATCAAACTTACATATGTTTGTGTGTATGAGTGAATGCAAGTATGTATGGGTATAGGTGGATACAAATATGTGTGTATGTCTGTAGAGAGAGAGAGAGAGAGAGAGAGAGAGAGAGAGAGAGAGAGAGAGAGAGGGGGGGGGGTAGGTAAGGACATGCTATCAACATCCTTTCGCAATAATCGTATATACTTCCCTAAACTTTCAACCCAACTACCTTCCTTACTTCTCTCCCTCCCTCCTTCTCTCCCTTACTCCTTCCTTCCCTCCCCCCCCCCCCCCCCCACACTCCTCCCACTCCGATAACATAAGTTTGAATAAAGGATCCAGCATTAATTCCTCCTCGTCAAAACTCATAATAAGAGTGGGGAAATATTGACCAGAAGTTTAAATAATGGTTAAGGTGAAGTGCTTCATCCATGGGGCCCCGGGGGGTTAGTTGGTGTCAAAAGGCACAGTCTCCCCTCAGAAAGAAAATATTTTGAGATATGAAATAAGAAAATGGGATATGTGTGTGCGTGTGTGTGTGTTAGTAGTAGTTACCTGTGAAGATGTTAGTGAAGGAATGACGTGGTTATTATTATTATTATTATTATTATTATTATTACCACCACCACTACCACCACCTTCACCACCACCACCACCACCACCACCACGACCACCCTCACCACCACGACCACCCTCACCACCACCACCACCACCACCACGACCACCCTCACCACCACGACCACCACCACCACCACCACCTTCACCACCAGCCACCACCACCACCACCACCTTCACCACCACCACCACCACCCTCACCACCATCCTCACGGCGTCAGAAACAAGAAGTAACACCCTTAATAATATAGTGTCAGGCGCCTGCAACATTACACCTTTATGGTCAACACAAAACAACACTCCCTTAATTTGGCCAAGTTCGGACGTCGCCTTGGTAGTGATAACGTTAAGCCGAGAGAGAGAGAGAGAGAGAGAGAGAGAGAGAGAGAGAGAGAGAGAGAGTTGACCGTCTGGACTACTAGAGACTCTCAGGTGACAAATGGTCGTAACCAACATAGCTTGACTAATGCAATACAACCAGTGAAGCTTGGCTCTTAATACATATATACAGTTCACGCTGTGCCTGTCTGTCTGTATGTCTGTCGTGTGTGTGTGTGTGTGTGTGTACATATACCCACACATGTATACACACATGCAGGCCAACTTTGCGCTCCCTTCATATTATCACCATCTCCGTGCTACCTCCTCTCTCTCTCTCTCTCCCTTCTCACTACAATGTATTTCATCGTCTTAATGTTATTGTTATCACCTGTTTTTCCTTAGTCCCCTTTGTTGCTCTTCCTCATGTTAATTACCTTCCTTTGCCATCTTTTACCTGTGCTATTATCATTTCTCTCTTTCTCTCCTTTTATCTGTTCTCTTTCTCTCCCTCTATAATTTCTCTCTTCCTTCCCTTTTATCAATGTATTATTATTATCCTCTTTATTCCCATTATCATTTCACGTTGTTACTCCTCTCTTTCTTTCCTTCTGTAATTCTTAGTCTTTTATTGCTCTTCCTCTCTGTTATTACGCCTCCTCCTGTCTTTATTGTCTCCTCCTGTTTTATTATCGCGGCTTTTAATTTCCTGGGTTTTTATTGGCTGTTGGGGTAATTGTTGGCATTATTCTCTGTTCTCTGTTTTATTGTGTTTTTCCTGCTTATTTCTCTTTGCTGTTGTTGTTGTTTTTAGTGTTATTATTATTACTGTTGTTATTTTCTCACTTATTCTCAAAGGGGTAAATCACCGTCCTCAGAGAATTAAATCATCGTCCAGAAGTGTTTGAGGAACATCCGAGATTGATATCGTCCCTCAAAACAAACATCCGACACCCGTATCGTCCCTCAAAACAAGCATCCGACACCCGTATCGTCCCTCAAAACAAACATCCGACACCCGTATCGTCCCTCAAAACAAGTATCCGACACCCGTATCGTCCCTCAAAACAAGCATCCGACACCCGTGTCGTCCCTCAAAACAAGCATCCGACACCCGTATCGTCCCTCAAAACAAGTATCCGACACCCGTATCGTCATTAAAAACCACCTTACCTATACTTCAAGCAAGAGATACTGGGTGCCTCTCAAGAATCATCCGAGACTGATATCGTCACTCGAATCATCCGAGACTAATATCGTCACTAGAATCATCCGAAACTGATATTGTTACTAGAATCATCCGAGACTGATATCGTCACTAGAATCATCCGAGACTGATATCGTCACTAGAATCATCCGAGACTGATATCGTCACTAGACTCATCCGAGACTGATATCGTCGCTGGAAACATCCTAGATTGATAGCGTCACTAGACTCATCCGAGACTGATATCGCCACTAAAACAAGCATCGTACCTAGACTTTAAGCAAGAGGATACAAGGCGCCTTGGAGAGCAAACGTCCGAGACTGGTATCGTCTTTTACGAGCCATAAACACGCAACCCTTGTTCCCGTCCAGGCGATAAGCGAGGCCCTAATGGGTGATAAACCAGGGTTTTATTTCACCTTTCCTGGGGTTTAATGTGTGTATCTCATGAACACGTGTTACCTGTGTTGGATGTGAGGTGTTTTTAAAGACACTCTGCATATTGAAGTGCTCGGTATAAAGTGGGGTATTTTTTAAAGGCGACCCTGATGATTTTGTGTTTTGTTGTGTTTTACGGGTGTTTTAAGGTGATCGTTTTATGCTTTATGTGTGTTTTAAAGTCGTCGTTTGTGTTTTATGGGTGTTTGAAAGTGGTATTAATGTTTTTTTTGTGTATATAGGTGTTTTAAGTGGTCATTTGAGTGTCTATGGGTGTTTTAAGTGCTCCTTTGTGTGTTTATGGGTGTTTTAAGTGGTCGTTTTAGTGTTTATGGGTGTTTTAAGTGGTCGTTTTTGTGTTTATGGATGTTTTCAGTGGCCGTTTTAGGTTTTTGTGCTATGGATGTTTAAGTGGTCATTTGTGTGCTTATGGGTGTTTTAAAGTAGTATATAGGGTTTTTTTTGTTAATGTGCCCTTAATGAATTTTTTCTATGTTTAAGTGGGCCTGATGTTTAAGTAGTTATGATGTTTAAGTGGGCGTGATGTGCGTGATGTTTAAGTGGTCGTGATGTTTAAGTGATCGTGATGCTTAAGTGGTCGTGATGTTTAAGTGGTCGTGATGTTTAAGTGATCGTGATGTTTAAGTGGCCGTGATGTTTAAGTGGTCGTGATGTTTAAGTGATCGTGATGTTTAAGTGGTCGTGACGCTTAAGTGGTCGTGATCTTTAAGTGGTCGTGATCTTTAAGTGGTCGTAATGTTTAAGTGGTCGTAATGTTTAAGTGGTCGTGATGTTTAAGTGGTCGTGATGTTTATGTGGTTGTAATGTTTAAGTGGTCGTAATGTTTAAGTGGTCGTGATGTTTAAACGTTTGTAATATATATTTTAAAGTTTTTTAAGTTAATGGTATGTCATTTGTTATACCTGCATATGACGTCACTTGTTCTCCATGACGTCACGGCTCGATATAATACGGTGTTATTGTTCAGTAAATAACTTGTTCTTCTTATTCATTTTGTACTTATATTTCTATTAAATTATTTCTCCTTCTTTCTCTTGTTTCTTAACTTTTCTGTTTTTTCTTTCTTTAATTTTGTTTCGTGTTTATTTGTCTATTTATCACAGCACAATACAGACTCAACACCTTAAAACAGCGTAGAACACCTTAACACAGCATAGAACACCTTAAAACAACATAGAACACCTTAAAACAGCATAGAACACCTTAAAACAGTACAGAACACATTAAAACAGCATAGAACACCTTAACACAGCACCCCCTTCCATTACGTTAGGTCTCAACACACTCCAGGTTATAGATTCCACTAAGCTCCTCGGCGTCACCGTAGACAACACACTAAATTGGAAACCACACGTCAGTGAAGTTGTCAAATCCTCTAGTTTCCGTCTCCACCTCCTCCGCCGACTCAAGTCCCTCGGAGTTCCTGCGCCCGAGCTCCTCAGTGTTTACTCAACATTCATACTTCCCAAGCTCACCTATGCCTCCCCTACCTGGTCTTCCTCCCTAAATGCCACACAACGTAAACACCTAGAAAAAGTGCAAAAGAGGGCATGCAAGATTATTCTCTCCCCTTCCTACTCCACATATCTAGGAGCGCTCAACACACTGACCCTCTCGGCTCTTTCTGACCATCACCACGACCTCATCTGCATATTTAGTGAGAAGCTTCTGCACCATCCTCGACACCGGCTCCTACTACCACCCGAGATCCCTCGTCCGAGAATTGCTGTTCGACACCACAACCGTATCCAGCCCATACGAGCATGAACTGTAAAAATTATCAATAACTCGTAATCAACCAATGAATTCACTTCCAGTCAATCTTACCTTTTGCACTGTCACTGTGTTGAAATGCCCTGTAGTATGACCTTCTCCCCACCTAATCATTATATAACATATTTGTATCACTTATGTTACTTGTATATTATTTGTAAATCAAAGACCCATTCCCCAATTATGTAACTGTATATTTTCACCCTTCCGGCGCCATGCTCTTTCAATAAACCGTTAATTATTATTATTATTATTATTAGACCATCACGGCACAACATGACCCACCTCATACTTGGTCTCATCACGGCACAACATGACCCACCTCATACTTGGCCTCATCACGGCACAACATGACCCACCTCATACTTGACCTCATCACGGCACAACATGACCCACCTCATACTTGGCCTCATCACGGCACAACATGACCCACCTCATACTTGGCCTCATCACAAGCACAGCAGTCGTAGATGACCTCTGGCTGCATATCATCACTCTCCTGGACCTCCTCACAGAGTTCCTTCGTCAGCTCTCCGTCATCCATGTACCAGACGTCTCTGTTCTCCACCACCGTCGCCCTGCCGAGTGGGAGAAGAATGGGAATGAGTAGGAGTGACTGGGAATTGGTGGGAGTCATAAGAAGTGAGGGTGAAAGAAGGTAAGACATGGTGGGGGGGTGGATGAGTGGGGGTGAGTGGGGAGTGGGTGCGGGTGTGTTGTGGTGGGTGGATGTTGTGTGAGTATAATAAGTAGTGAGTGAGTGTGAGAGGGGTTGAGTGGTAGTGAATGAGAGTAAACATACACAAAGGGAAAATTTCCATTTCTAATAAGGGTTATCTCTCTCTCTCTCTCTCTCTCGCTCTCTCTCTCTCTCTCTTTAATAACAACATGAGATATACATAGAGAAAAAACGAGAGAGAGAGAGAGAGAGAGAGAGAGAGAGAGTCACCAGACTCTCCAAATTGGTGTGCCAAACACAATTTGGTAGTGCCAATAGCACTCTATTGGCCCGCCAAAAAAAACCCGGTGTGTGTGTGTGTGTGTGTGTGTAAGAGTAGGAGAGAGGATTATTTTTTGCCGTATAAGATATATACTCTCTCTCTCTCTCTCTCTCTCAAACAATAGACGAGGGTGACAACATCTTCAAGTCCTTCAAAACATCAACAGGTAACTTAATTATTATACACAATAATTTATATATACCTTTGTAACCTCTTTATATAGCTGGGGTTAAAGCGCTCACTATATAAACCAATCTAAAATTTGTGGGTTGTGCGTGTCCAGCTCATTGAATGTCTTTCTTGACTGGTTGACTGAGATTTGTGTGTGACTGTTTGACTGTTACGTTGGTGAGAATGTTTTGTTTTTTCCACTTGCGTTAGCTCTTCTTGCGTTGCCTGCTGTATGGCTATTGTTATTATTATTATTACTGTTGTTGTTGTTGTTGTTGTTGTTGTTGTTTGTGTTTTGTTGTTGTTTTGTTGTTGTTATTGTTTTTGTTTTGTTTGTGTTGTTTTGTTTTTGTTTTGTTGTGTTGTTGTTGTTGTTTTGTTTTTGTTTTGGTGTTGTTTTGTTGTTGTTTTGCTGTTGTTGTTGTTGTCTCTCCCATCCCTTTCACCTTCCACTCACCTTCTCTCACTTTCTCCAAGTTTCCTCTCTCCTCCTACTCAGCCCTCTCAACTCCCTCTCACTTCCCTCTCATCTCCCTCTCACCCCTCTCTCACTTTGATTCAGGCCAGTGAATAGAGTACAGCAAGGTGTGTACATTTTAATTATGAACGCTAGTCATACAGAGAGAGAGAGAGAGAGAGAGAGAGAGAGAGAGAGAGAGAGAGAGAGAGAGAGAGAGAGAGAGAGAGAGAGAGAGAGAGAGATTTTGGAGTTTAAGATAAAATAAAATAAATAAACTCTGACTTTTTTTTTACTTGATCAATGAAGGAATAAACAACAGAGAAGAACAGACAGCCACAAACACCAACAGACACCAATAGCTTTTTGGTTTAAGGTTAAGGTTCACCTCTTAATGATAATCTCCCTTTTCTCTTATTCTCCCTTATTCTCACCTTTTCTTTCCTCCCTGTCTCTTTCTCTACCTTCCAGTCAAAAAAAAAATCCCTCCTTCCTTCACTCTCCCTTCCTCTCTCTCATTTTTTCTCTACCTTATAGTTCAAAAATACCTCTCTCTCTCTCTCTCTCTCTCTCTCTCTCTCTCTCTCTCTCTCTCTCTCTCTCTCTCTTCATTGCTTCCCAGTTCAGTTTAAAAAATATCCCCCTCCTTCACTCTCCCTTCCTCTCTCTCTTTTTTTCTCTCTTTTTCTTATTCCCTTCCCTTATCACCCTTTACCCATACCCTTTCCTTTCTTCTCCTTCCTTCCCTCTCCTCCACACACCTCTCCCACAAGATCCTGGCTGCAATATGTTTAGACTTTGTTTGTCTTTTGGTTATGTTGGGGTAGACAGACAGACAGACAGATAGCAGAAACAGACAGACAGACAGATAGCACAGAGACAGACAGCACAGAGAGAGACAGACAGACGGACAGACAGATAGACAGCACAAAGCGAGATAGATAGCACAGAGACAAACAGACAGACAGCGCAGACAGATAGCAGAGACAGACAGACAGATACAGAGAGACAAAGACAGTAAGATAGCACGGAGAGAGACGGATAACTAGACAGAAGGGCACTGTAGATAGATAGCACAGACAGAAAGACAGAAATTAGAAAGACTGACAGATCGATAAACAGATGGACAGTAGAGAGAGAAATGTTTTTGTTTTTTGTTGTGTTTCGTTGTTGTTCTTGTTGTTATTATTGCTGTTATTATTGTTGTTATTAGTTTTGTTATTATTGTTGTTACTGTTCCTGTGTTTGTTGTTTCTGCTTTTGTTCTTGTTGTTATTGCTACTGTTGTTTTATATAATTCTATTTACGCATTACTTTACTCACAAACAAATATTAGTGAAAATGCGCGAAATATAATCCAAGCAGTGCGGTACGACAACATTTCCGCGGCCGTCATCTGCCACCTAACCTCTCCATCATGAGGCGCAAGATGGAGCTTCCCCACACGCTTCCTACATCACATGATTGGATAAATGTTGGTTTACTCCCTTGTTTGTTCTTCCATTTCAACCTCCTCCGCCTCCCCACCGCCCCCACTACGACCATCACTACCACCACTACCACCACTTAAGCAGAGTGCATTCTTACGTCTGGCAGCGCGACGCCAATGTTTTTATTTTCCCAGCAAAGTTTACAGTTAGTGTTTTTTTCTATTTTCTTCCTCATGTCTTGCCAACCAGTGAATGGAAGATCGTAAATAACGGAAAATTTAACGAGAGAAAGTGGGAAAGAAAATAAGTCAACTGAAAGACAGAAAAATAAATACAGAAGGACGAAAGAAATGAAAACTATTTAGACTGGGAAAAAATGATGAGTTTTTGTTTTGAAGTTTAAGAGGAAATAAATTTTTAGAAATGTTTTTTAAGGCTTGTGTTATTTAAGGTGAAATTGTAGTTTGGAAATTTCTTCTTTTATGCCGAAATAAGTTTATAAAGAGAATTCTAAATTGATGAGGTATTTTTTGTTCAGCTCTCTCCCTCTCTCTCTCTCTCTCTCTCTCTCTCTCTCTCTCCTCACATAATCCAACACACACACACACACATATTTTATACGCATACTGTAACCCTACCCACTGTCTATCTATCTATCTATCTATCTATCTATCTATCTATCCATCTATCTATCTATCTGTCTATCTATGTATCTATCTCTTAAGCACAAACACCCGACACACGAACTGACCAATCAGCAACGAGAACCTTCCACAATAGGGAACAACTGAACCAGACTGGCCGTGAATATCACAGGCCATGAATCAACCTATCACGAGCGACAATTAATCGACCAATTAGAGATGCGGAATTCTATCATAGCCCCTGTAAACTGGCCAATGACGATCCACGCTAGGTTACCAATGTGTGGAGTTTTTTATTATTATTATTGTTTTGTATATAACTGAAACACGTAAGTTGAATTCTAATGCAAATGTGAACGTATTTTATTTGTGTTTACTCTTTTCTTTATTTAGACGAATAGGGTTTTTATGGCAGTTTAGATAAGAGGGGAAAATTACAGCATATAATTTTTTTGCTATCTAGTAAATTAATCGATTTGCCAACTAGTAAATATTGAATCGATTTTGCTGTAAGATTTATACCAGTGAGTAATATTCGATAATAAAATTTTTCTCCCTTCATATTGTATATCAGTCAGTATTTTTTCTGCTTGATTAGACATAATTCAGGAGTCGTATTATGAAGGGATTACGTAGTCATTATTACTGATGAATGATAGAGATGAATATTTGAATAAACTATTTTACTTTTGTATTGGTGTGTCTATGTAATAGATTAAACTCTGGGTTTCAAGCGATATACCAAATGATATCTATGGAAATTGACTTTTATTAGATAAAATACGACCCGGGTGACTTTTGAAATTGAAATTGTTTTGGGTTAGGTTAGGTTAGGTTGGGTTAGTCCCCGTCTAACAGACAGTAATACTTACATAAATGTGGACTACATATATTACGTTTATATAATTACATCACCCAAGGTATTTAAACTATGACCACGTGTTTAGTATATATTTCTCTCTAATATTGAAGTAAGTGATGCATGTTAATTAATCTTCTTGCCTGTCAAATGACCTTTGACCTCTAGCCTTCTGCCCTGGTTAGGTCAGCAGTAATTACCCGGCCGCTGGCCAATACCTTGCTCCTCCTACGGTCAGTCCTACTCAGTCTCTCAAGAACCACACGTAAGCTTCATTAACGCTCACAGGTCATAGTGTAAATTACAGTGACATTATAACTATTTGTGTAATAATTTATTATCTTAATAAATGGAGTAAAGATCATTCAAGGTTTGAAAACTTGACCCATAAACATTAATTATGTTACTTCTATGGAACCTTTAATACTGACAGGATCCTCATCAGTGATTACAGTGATCATTGATCAATACTTACCAACATTCCCCATTTTGCACATATCTACCTTTCTCAGAGACACAGATTTACTTCCCTTGTTCAGCGTACAAGTTCAAAGGTTTCGTTTTTATTATAAGTGAATTCATACATTTTATCACCCACGGTATAGTTATGTGGCATCACTGTACCAATCTCTGGACGTCTTAACAACCCCTGTTTACAGCTACGCTCAACCAATCATGGATGAGCAAGTTGATGCTCCAACCAATAGGAAAACAGTGAATTAATCCGTTTGGCCAATGAGGAAGGAATAGAATGTTTATAACAATAGGATGATATCGAGTTACACACACACACACATGCAATCACAGACAGTCAGACAGTCCAATACACACTAAAAGTCAAAGAAAGAAAACAACATACAAATACATCAGGCAATAGTCCCCTCTCATACGGTCCAGAATTGCTCGCTGAAACACACACAAAAAAAAAAAAGAGAGAGAAAAAGAAAAAGTTAGCAACAGGTCTTTCGCCAAACCACACGAGCGGATTTTTAGTAAAGTCTTTTTGGGGAGAAATTGAAAAAAAAAAAGTTTTTTTTTCTTCAAATTTTCATGATGAGTCATTGAGTGGGATGATTATTATGGAAATGAGTATTGCCTGTGTGTCTGTCCGTCTGTACTCTCTCTCTCTCTCTCTCTCTCTTCTCTCTCATCATCATCATTAACTAACGTGTCCTCCTCCCCCATCTTACCACACAGAAAAGTCAGCACCTGAGCTTAATTACACAGTTACCTGTTTTGTGATTACTTGAGTCTTAATTGCTCGTTAAGGAGGAGGTAAAAGGTAGGATGCAAGAAGTGGTTTTATGTGAGAGAACCTTGTTAATGAACGCGGTAGGTTAGGTTAGGTTAGATTAGGCTAGGTTGGTATAGAACGCGGAATATTAGGTTAGGTTAGGTTGGTATTTGCTCATAAATGCGAAAGCATTTATCGCGGTGAATGTGACCTCTTTGAGTACGGGGAGTTGAATGGCTTGAGTACGATAGTTTGATACCTTGAGTGTGATTGTTTAGTGATTTGAGTACGATGATTTAATAATTTTGTATGTATGTATGTATGTATGTATGCTTGTATGTATGTATGTATGTATGTATGTATCTATGTATGCATGCAACCTGTGGTGTAATGGTCAGGATTCTTGCCTCGCAAGAGAGGGGACCCGCGTTCGATCCCCGGGCAGGGTGAAACTATGGGCAAGTTTCTTAACGCCATTTGCCTCTGTCTACCCAGCAGTAATTGGGGACCTGGATGTTAATCGATTTGCGGATCGTGTTCCGGGGTAATGGTTAGCCAGTGCGGTTGGCGAGTTGTCCGGTCTTCTCGGACTATTCCTTGACACTGGGTCATGCAGTTCGTTAATTCAGGGCGTGGTTGTTGTGTTGGCGACAGCTGCTACACCTTAAACACGAGGGGTAAGTTTTAAATTGGATAAAATCATGGCTCACCGATAGAACACAGAGGGTCAGCGTAGATGGTCTTAAATCTGAGTGGGGCTGTGTAACCAGTGGGGTTCCCCAGGGGTGAGTATCGGATCCACTCTTGTACATAATCTACATAAACGATCTAGATACTAGGATCAGCAGTGACATAAGCAAGTTTACGGATGACACCAAAATAGGGTGGCAGATTAATTCAGGGCAGGATGCAAATGCACTACAGGAGGATTTAAATAAACTGCAGGAGTGGTCAGAAAAATGGCAAATGAAATTCAACACCAGCAAGTGCAGCGTACTTAATATTGGAAGAACACATACTGTCAATGTATACAGCCTTAACAACATCAACCTAGAGAAGTCGACTTGTGAAAGAGACTTAGGGGTACTTGTAAGCCCGGACCTACGGCCTAGAAAACAGTGCGTTAATGTTCGAAATAAGGCAAACAGAGTATTAGGTTTTATATCTAGAAGTGTAAGTAATAAGAGTGCAGAGGTCTTATTGCAACTATATCTTGCGCTAGTCAGGTCGCACCTCGATTATGCTGTTCGGTTCTGGTGCCCTTATTATAGAATGGATATCAATTCAATGGAGTCGGTGCAGCGAAGAATGACGAAAGTGATTCCGGGACTTAGAAACCTTCCATATCAAGATTGGTTAAAGAAACTAAACTTGCATTCTCTAGAAAGACGAAGAGTGCGGGGAGATATGATAGAAATATTTAAGTGGGTGAAAGGAATCAATAAAGGAGATATAGATAAAGTTCTTATAATATCCGAGCAGGATAGGACTCGCAGCAACGGATTTAAGTTAGATAAGTTTAGGTTTAGGACGGAGATAGGAAGGAAATGGTTCACAAATAGGGTGGTGGACGAGTGGAACAAGCTTAGTAACCAGGAGCGAACTCGCAACAATGGTTTTAAATTAGACAAATTTAGATTTAGGCGCAAAAATAGGTAAACACTGGTTTGGAAATGAGTGGAACAAGTTACCAAATATCATCATTAATTCGAATACGCTGGATAGCTTCAAACATAGGTCGGATGCTTATTTGAGCAATAGGGGTTGGGTGTAAATGGGACTGCCCAGTATGGGCCAATAGGCCCGCTGCAGTTTCCTCCATTCTTATGTTCTTATGTACTTTGTAGTAAAAGCTGGAACGCTGGAAAAATTCATAAGGAGGCTAGATAGATTCATGGATGATAGAGACTCCTTATTTTCTTATGTTTTTATGTAAAAGGTTAGTGTGACCTGACTTGACCTTAATCTGGAAGAGTCAGGTAACATGACCTCAGGTGAGCAACAGGTTGACTGAGGTGACAATCTTGCCTTTGTTAGTCTGAGGATTATATGTCGCATTGGAGTGTTGACTATCTGTCTGTCTGTGTCTGCCTGTCTGTCTGGTCTGGCCTGGTCTCTCTCTGTCTCTCTCATTTCCTATCTCCCATCTTCAAAGAGAGAGAGAAAATGAGAAATAAAAGACAGAGACAAATAAAAGAGAAAGAGACAGACAGGCACACAAATACACAGACACACAGACAGGCAGAAAATGCGAGAGAGAGAGAGAGAGAGACCCAATTAAAAAGAGATCCAATCATAACATAACAAGAGAAAGGCGAGAAAGACATATTTAAGACATGACTAAGACGTGTTCACTGTAGCGTTAAGTGTTGAGCGGCTGTTGATAAGGCACGTAGACGGCCCTTAAGTGGCCAGCCCCTCTTCTAGGTCAGGGTAGGGTAGGGTTGGGTAGGGTAGGGTAGGGTTAGGTTAGGGGAGGGTAGAGTAGGTTAGGTTAAGTAAGATTTCTGTCGGATATTAGGAGGAGATGAGGAAGGTGAGTAAGAGAGAAAGGTAATTGGTCTCTCTCTCTCTCTCTCTCACCACACCCTCACCCCCCCCCACTTCTCATCCTACCCCCAACCTCCCTTATACTTACGACTCCCTTCCCCCTCTCACCTCCCCCTCACCTCCTACTTGTCCCTCACCTCACACCAGCTTCCTCCTCCACAGCAACAACAACGAAAACAAAACAAAAAAGCTCTATCAATGTTCGAACATTCCGTCATTCTTAAGGCTTCTTGCACTGTCACACTCTCTCAGTCTTCCCAAAACCACATGACACACTGAAGGAGAGAGGGGGAGGGGGGAGGGAGGGGGTGAGAAGAGGGGGGGAGGAAGGGAGGGAGGAAGGGAGGGGGGGAAGGGGAAGTAAGAGGAAGTAAAGGAAGGTAAGACGGATTGATGGAAATAGGAGGGAGTGAAGGAAGGGAAGGAGGAGGGAGGAAGGGAGAGAGAATGGAGGGATGGGAAGGGGTGGGATAGGGGGAGGGGGAAGTGAACCCATTTTCTCTCTTATTATTCCCCCATTTAAATAATTATTTTTCCCTATTTTCATGACTTATCAAATTGAATTCCAGTTAATCCAATTTTGTTTCTCCACGTCTCTATTTAACTTGTCAATTTTTTGTCCCATTTCCTCTTATCCCTATTTCAACCACCTATTTCGTCCTATTCTTATAACCTCCTACTTAAACCTGAATTATCCCTGTAATAAAAAATTGTAACCAGACCAATTTCAACCCCCCCCCCCCCACATAATAGAAACACAATCAAGGACCAATTCCAGGTCTCTCTGTCCATATAATACGAACACCATTTACGTCCCAATTTCAACCCCAATTTCATATCCCCCTCAATCACTCCTTGCAATAGAGACTTCAATTACAAAGCAATATGTTCCAGAGAGAGTGTGTTATACAGAGGGGGGGGGGGTGGAAGGAGAAGAGAGTTAGGTTAGGTTAGTTTAGGTTAGGTTAGGTTGGGTTAGGTTGGGTTAGGTTGGGTTAGGTTGGGTTAGGTTAGGTTAGGTTAGGACGTTTATTCCTCTGTCCTAGTGAGTTCTGACTAGGTAATTTGGGTCACCTGTAGATCCCCCCCTCCCCTCCCCCCCGGGTTATTGGACCTGAGGACATAGCAGGCTAATGAGTCTGTTGATAGTTTGGTTACTGATAGAAAAAAGAAGATTAATTTTGATGTGTGGTGAGTGGTGGTAGTGGTAATGGTGAGTGGTGGTAGTGGTAGGAGGGGGTGGTGGTAGTGGTGGTAGGGGGTGGTGATGGTGAGTGGTGGTAGTGGTGGTAGTGGTGATGGTGAGTGGTGGTCGTGGTAGGAGGGGGTGGTGGTAGTGGTGATGGTGAGTGGTGGTAGTGGTGGTAGGGGGTGATAGTGGTGGTGTTAGTGGTGGTAGAGGGTGGTAGTGGTGGTAGAGGGTAGTAGTGGTGATGGTGAGTGGTGGTAGGGGGTGGTAGTAGTGGTGGTCGTGGTGGTAGTGGTGGTAGGGGGTGATAGTGGTGATGGTGAGTGGTGGTAGGGGGTTGATAGTGGTGGTGGTAGTGGTGGTCGTGGTAGGAGGGGGTGGTGGTAGTGGTGGTAGGGGGTGGTAGTGGTGATGGTGAGTGGTGTAGTGGTGGTAGGGGGTGGTAGTAGTGGTGGTCGTGGTGGTGGTAGTGGTGGTAGAGGGTGGTAGTGGTGATGGTGAGTGGTGGTAGTGGTGGTAGGGGGTGATAGTGGTGATGGTGAGTGGTGGTAGTGGTGGTAGGTGGTGGTGGTAGGGGTGGTTGCGGTGATGGTGAGTGGTGGTAGTGGTGGTAGGGGGTGGTAGTGGTGATGGTAGTGGTGGTAGGGGGGTGGTTGTGGTGATGGTGAGTGGTGGTAGTGGTGGTAGGGGGTGGTAGTGGTGGTGGTGGTGGTGGTAGTGGTGGTAGAGGGTGGTAGTGGTGATGGTGAGTGGTGGTAGTGGTGGTAGGGGGTGGTAGTGGTGATGGTGAGTGGTGGTAGTGGTGATACGGGGTGGTAGTGGTGGTGGTAGGTGGTGGTGGTAGTGGTGGTAGGGGTGGTAGCGGTGATGGTGAGTGGTGGTAGTGGTGGTAGTGGAGGGTAGTGGTGATGGTCTGTTTGTCTGACTGTCTGTCTGTAAAAAAATTTTGATAGAAGCAAAGAGACAGTCCGATAAATAGACAGACAGACAGACAGACAGAGAGACAGAGAACTGACTCAGAAAGCGAAATAGAGAGAAAGAGACAAACGTGAAGGAGATTGACTCAAGGGGGCAACAGTCTCTCCCTCATCTCTCACATATACAAACAGACAGACAGACAGACAGACAGACAAAGATATTAGTGACTTACAACTTCTCATCATTTCATCAATAAAACTAATAATTAAAATCTTCCCCTTCAATCTTAACTAATTACTAATTCATTTATTCATCTACCTGTAAAATTAATTCATTACCAGCTTACCTGTGTGTATATGTGTGTGTGTGTGTGTGTGTGCATGAGATGAACCACACACACACACACACACACACACACTATTATTTTTGTCTATATATAAAGTTCTATTTTTTTAATTATCTATCATTAAATTTTCAGATTAATTAAGTGACCCGGAAAAAAAGACGCCGCTCATAGATCCGGGTTATATAAGGAAATGCCTTCTCCACTGTCGATAGTATAACCTGGATATCTCTGTAATGATAACGTGACCCGGAAGCCAAAGTAAGGGTTATGTATGCGGGAATGACGGCCTCCAAACTGGAAATAGTATTTTTTTTAATATCAGAGCGAAATAAACTTCATCTCGATATCACGACCTGGATATTCAGCTATTAAATCAGGGTTACGTACGACTCTCACGTCACCGAACCCTCCCCTTCCTCTCTCTCCCTCCCTCCTTCCTTCCCTCTCCCTTCTCTCTCCTCCTTCTCTCCCTGGTGCTGATATCAAGACCCGGAAACAAGACACCCGCTATTAAATCAGGGTTTCGTACGGCTCTCACGTCCACGAACCCTCCCTCCCACCTTCCTTCCCTATTCCTCCCTCCCTCTCCTTCCCAGCTGCCGATATCACGACCCGGAAACAAGACACCCGCTATTAAATCCGGGTTGAGAGCTGTCACGGGCACCCAATTCCGTCCCTATTATCTCACTCCAAATCAGTTCAAAACCAATTTACTGGGGAGCTTTGTCGTTAATTACTGAGAGTGAGAGAGAGAGAGAGAGAGAGAGAGAGAGAGAGAGAGAGAGAGAGGTGGTCGTATCCCTCAAGACACAGGCGATAAGAAACTACGTACATCACCCAAGTATATTTTTCACCAGGCGTTCCCTCCTTCCTTTACCTTCCCCCTCCCTCACTCCCTCTCCCCTCCCTACCCTCTCGTCGCTCCCTCCCTCCCTCCTTTCCTCCTTCACACTCTCCTCTTTCCCTCCCACGTCCCTTCCTCCCTCCTTCACGCTCTCCCTCCCTCCCTCCTTTCCTCCTTCACACTCTCCCTCCTTTCCTCCTTCCCACCGTCCCTTCCTCCCTCCTTCACGCTCTCTCCCTCCCTCCCTCCCTCCTTTCCTCCTTCACACTCTCCCTCCTTTCCTCCTTCCCACCGTCCCTTCCTCCCTCCTTCACGCTCTCTCCCTCCCTCCTTCTCTCCTTCCTGTATTATTCCACCTCACCCACCGACATTCCCTCCTTCCCCCTCCCTCCTTCTTCCTCCTTCGCTCCTTCTCTCCTCCTTCCCTCCATCCTTCATCTGCAGCAGGTAATCGCATCGCCCTCTGAGGTGATGGACGTCTAAAATGTTATTTCTTCAAGACACGATGTAAGGCGCTCTCTCTCTCTCTCTCTCTCTCTTTCTCTCTCTCTCTCTCTCTCACGTAGACACACACACCAGATGGCATATGTAAACAAAGTGGGTGAGTAAACAAAGTGTGTGTGTGTGTGTGTGTGTGTGTGTGTGTTGTTGTTGTTGATGTATATAGTTTGCTCCGAAGACTAAGAATTAATTAACTTTACAGACCATAAAATATCTTGCTGTCGTCGTCAAGTTTGCAGGCTGGTGGGGGTGAGAGGGGAGGGAGGGGGGTGAGAGGGGAGGTGGAGGGGAATGGAGGAGGGTAGAGTGGGGGCGACGGGGTGTGAGAGAAAGGGGGGGGGGGGGGTTAGGGAACGGTGAAGGGTGAGAGGGTGAAGCAATTAATATCGACTATATGTAATTTCCACGCGGCGTTGTATAACCAGTAGCGTGTGTATGTGTGTGTCCCCGCAACAGAAGATGGCGTTGTCTCAGCGTCTGTATGTGAGTCTTGGTTGCTTTCGTGGACAACAGATGGCATCGTTTGAAGATTCGGGAGACCTTAATGGTTCGTTTTACGGAAGATAGATGGCGCTGAGTTACCAAGATGGAGTTTTTGTTATGTTTTACTTGAATAGATGACATGTAGCTACTACCAAGAGAGACTTATATACGTTATTATAGATACGACTAGTTGAGTTACCCGGGTGGAGGCTACAGGAGATAGTGTACGGCCATTCCCTAAGCCACCCGCACCTCCCTACCAAATTTCAGTTCTCTATCTTCAAATATGTATATATGCATAACACACACACACACACACACAGAGCACGAGTTCTTGGACATATCTGAGTTCTGGTAAGCAAAGGTTCAGTAAAATGGAACTTTATCATAAAATTACGGGTCCTCGCAGCTGCCCTCACACGTCGACTGAGAGAACGTGATGGTGGCGTTAGTGTTGACCCTTACGATACTGACTGGAAAGTAATAAGGTTTTTTTTATGGTAATTTTTTCTGGTATAGTCATTATAGATACATTATCGGGGGTGTTTTTCAGCATCGAGTAGACGAGGAGGAAGGTAAAGTGGGAGGAGGAGGAAGGTAAAGTGGAGGCGGGAGATGAAGTGGAGGAGGAGGAGGAAGGTAAAGTGGAAGGGGGAGGATGAAGTGGAAGAGGAGGGATGATAAAGTGCTCCCAACACCACACTCCTGCCACTAGATGTCGTGTGTTGACAATACCCGGCGTTAAGTTACCCCCCCAGAATGGACTGTGGTCAGTTTCCGTTCTTGTCCACAAACATTATGGCGTTACGTTACCGAGGTATTGACGGTCTAGTGTGTTGTCCAAGTAATAGATGGCGTTGTATTACCACCAAAAATAAAGAATTGATACTCATACTTTATTCAGCGTTAATATTCGACGTAAAGTCATTTTGGTGTTGGTATTACAGATAAAGATATATAATGTGAAGGTTCATCGACAACAACAGCACTTAGGTAAATGAGTCTTGTATTTTGAAACTGTCGAATGTCTCTCTCTCTCTCTCTCTCTCTCTCTCTCTCTCTCTCTCTCTCTCTCTCTCTCTCCCTCACTTTCTCCCTATCTCTCTTCTACTCTCTCCTCCTTTCCATCACCCACATCACTCTTATCACCCCCCACCCTACCCCCTCCTTACCTCCCTCCCTTCCTCCCTCCCTACTTTCCCGCCCCTACCTCCCAAAGTTCCCTCTTACCTCCCTCCCATTCCCTTGTCAGCTCGTGTTACTAACCATGTCAGTCTCAGTGTTGACAATTGAAGCCCAAGTCGAAGCCGGGAGCAACGTATCAGACAGTGTCGCCTTTCACCTGTTTGAGCTTAAGGGAAACTTGTTTTTTCTTGTTTATTTTCGCGTTTTTTAGCTTTTTTTTTCTTGTTTTTCTCTGTTTACTTTTTTTTTACTTTTTTATGTTGTTGGGTTTTCATTTTCGTTCATTATTGGATGTTTTAGACTTTTTTTTACTTTTTTTTACTTTTTTAACTCTCTCTCTCTCTCTCTCTCTCTCTCTCACGTAAGGCTTCACAATTAAGTAACGTGTCATCAGAGGTGTGTGGGTGCATTAGCTTCGAGTCAAGGTGTTTACCTCACCTGTTGGATCAGTCCGTTACTTTCTAGGTCGTTTCCGATCATGTTTGTTATTTATGTCATCTGTTACCTGTTTACGTCACCTGTTTGCTGTTTACGTCATATGTTAACTGTTTACGTCACCTGTTTACGTCATATGTTAACTGTTTATGTCACCTGTTACCTGTTTACTTCATGTGTTACCTGTTTACATCACCTATTTGATAATTACTTTACCTGTTTTTAATTACGTTATCTGTTAGAAACTTACTTATTATAATGGAAATTTCAAACAACAACAACAACAACAACAACAGAATAACAACAGCAACAACAAAATAGAAGAACAACAAGAACATGAACAAAAACAACAACAACAACAAAATAGGAGATCAACAAGAACAACAACAACAAAATAGAAGAACAACAGCAATAACAAAACCCCCAAAAACAAGAAGAACAAGAATAGAAGAAGAACAAGAAAGAAGAACAAATAAATATCTTCATCACAGGTAAACAAAAAGAAGGGAGGGAAAAGTGAAAAGGAAGAGAGAGAGAGAGAGAGGGAAGAAAATTATCCAATATCCTGCATTATTTCTTTTTTGACCCTTGGTGATGTGAGTGCGGCAGCTGGTCTCTCTCTCTCTCTCTCTCTCTCTCTCTCTCTCTCTCTCTCATATTCTACTCCGTCCATGCTTACCTGTTACGTCCTTGCTCTCATTCTCCTCATTTCCTCTTTCTCCTCTCCCTCTCTTCCCTTTTCTCCCCTTCCTCTTCCTCTTACTCCCCTCTCTCTCCTCCACCTCTTCCCTTTTCTCCCCTTCCTCTTCCTCTTTCTCCCCTCTCCTCCCTGTCCTCCTCACCCACCCCCTTCTCCTCTCCACCCCTCCCCCACACCCTCCTCTTCCTCTCACCTCTTCCCCTTCCCTACACCCTCCTCTTTCTCTCACCTCCTTCCCCTTCCCCACACCCTCCTCTTCCTCTCACCTCCTCCCCTTCCCTACACCCTCCTCTTTCCCTCACCTCCTCCCCTTCCCCACACCCTCCTCTTCCTCTCACCTCCTCCCCTTCCCCACACCCTCCTCTTCCTCTCACCTCCTCCCCTGCCCCACACCCTCCTCTTTCCCTCACCTCCTCCCCTTCCCCACACCCTCCTCTTCCTCCCCCCCCCCTGCACCTCCCCAAACAGTCTAATGATCTGCCAAAGTTATCAGATGAGGCATTCACCCACATAACGACAGACAAACACACACACAGACAAACAGATAGATCCTTCACATGTTGAGAGGACTAATTAGGCTGGAGACAGGTGGCAGGGGATAATAAGACGAATGATGGAGAGAGAGAAAGAGATAAGTGAATAAAAGAGAGGAATAAACGCAATATTGGTGATAATTTGGGAGGTGAAATTAGTGAATAAAGATGGGGGAAAATATATCAATAAAGACGAAATAATTTGTGAGTCTTTCTTTCTTTCTTTCTTTCTTTCTTTCTCAGTCCATCACTCAACATTATACACACAATTACTCCTGCCAAACAACTCCTGCCAAACAAGCGTCAGACAACACACCTGTTTACCTCGGGCGAGTGTGCAAACAAAAAGGCGCAGGGAAGTATTGTTTACAGTGGGTGTTGGGGGGGTGGGGCTGTGAGGGGGGGTGGGGAGGGGATGGAAGGGGGGAGTGGGGAGGGGATGGAAGAGGGGAGTGGGGAGGGGAGGTGTGAGGGGGAGTGGGGAGGGGATGGAAGGGGGGAATGAGGAGGGGATGGAATGGAGAAGGGAGGGGTGTGAAAGGGGGGAGGGGAGGAGTGAGGAGGGAGTGGGGGGTTGGGGTGACAGTAAAGGAAACCAATAGCAACTTAATGTGGCTAACTTTGTGTGTGTGTGTGTGTGTGTGTGTGTGTGCGTGTGTGTAATATATAGTTTAAAGTTTCAGCTATAACACGTATTAAATATTCACATTAACGTAAATATATCCATGAATACAATATATAATAATTAATATATATTCTGGATATATAAATTTCGTAATTAATAAATATTTGAACTATATTTTTCATTTACTAGAGTTAATATAAACACGAACGTAATATAGAATTTTGCTATTTATATTTTTTTTCCTAAATTGGGGTTAAAAACAAATATTATTTTGGAACGAAGGAAAAACATCAACAAATTAGATCTTAAAAGAACAAAAAATACCTGTAGGAAATCGCACCATATTGGAACTCGATATTAACGTCAATAAAACCGTAAATATGTTGTGTAGGAAGGAGAGAATATATTTCCTCTCTTTCTATCTATCTCCTTCTTCTCTCAATAGGGAGAGATAGTGTAATTTACGAGAGAAGAGGAAAGAGAATATTTCACAGATGGAGAAAAAGGGAAAACTGAGAATATTGGAACCCGATATTTTCTTCGTCTTTTTTTCAGTGTGATAGAGTTTGGTCTCCTGAAGAATAATATATTGGTTACATGAAACTACTGATGGTGTCGACATGCAGAGAGAGAGAGAGAGAGAGAGAGAGAGAGAGAGAGAGAGAGTCTTAAAACAATATAAATCGCATTATCTACAATCCAACCTACCACACTACACTACCTACCACACACAGACACACACACACTACTAACCACAAAAACACACACACACACACACACACACACACACACACTACTACTACTACTACTACTACTACTACTACTATTTTACTCTCACTTGGAATCGAGTATGACGATCATACAGCTTTGATACAATGGTATGAGTTATTAAGGATGACTCCTTCGTTGGTGAGCTCTGAGGTGACTAGAAAAGCCAATACGGGACCGGCAGGGTCGTTCACAGATGTAGCACATGTGGAGGGCTACATCTAGTGCGGGAGGGGTGGCGGCAGCGTTTTTCCGGCGTTGGCGCTCGTCTGCCTCTGTTTGCAGTCGGGCTAACTCTAAAGTGTTGAAACTTTCTCGTGTGGTGGTCCTCCAAGCGTTACGGTGTGGAGTAATCGTCTCCCAGGTGAGGGGGTCGATTTGGCACTTTTTCAGGTTTGTTTTAAGACTATCCTTATACCTTTCCAGTTGCCCGCCAGCGCTACATTTACTATTCGTTAGGTGACTGAAAAGTAGCTGCTTTGACAGTCTACTGTCGCCCATGCGGGTAACATGGCCAGTCTAACATAGTTGTTCGTGGATAATGGTAGCCTCGATACTCCTACAGTTGGTGTCAGCGAGAATACTGGCATTTGTTCTCTTGTCTTCCCAGCGAACTCGGAGGATGGAACGTAGACTACGTTGTTGAAAGTTTTCAAGTGCCTTGAGGTGCCTCCAGTATGTGACTCATGTCTTGCTGCCATAGGGCAGGGTGGGGAGGACCACTGCTCGATATACGTGTAACTTTGTAGATAACTTCAACTCCCTACAGCTGAAGACACGCGTACGGAGTCTGCCAAAGGCTTGAAATGAACATCTGATCCGATGTTGAATCTCTCTATCGATGTCTGCGGTGGTGGACAGGTGGGAGCCGAGATAATGAAAATGGGTAACATTAGAGAGGGTAATACCGTTAAGCTGGATGGATGGTGGAGGTGTGTCTGAACCAGGGGCAGACTGAAAGATAATATGAGTCTTACATACATTCACCTCAACGCCAAAGTGTGCATACGCATCTACGTTGATGTTCAGGATCTCCTGTAGGTCACGTTCAGTGTGAGCAACAAGGGTGAGGTCATCTGCATACTGAAGTTCAGTAATGGAAGCTGCCGACACATTTCTTCCTGCCTGGAGTCGTCTTATGTTGAAAAGGCCCAGGCCTCCGTTTTCTTCTTGCGGAAGGTATCAGCTTTAGTCCGAGACTGAGGGTTGTTCAGCCAATAAGTTAAAGCAGCAAGTTTATCTTCGACGAGTACACTGATTTCCGGGTCAGTTTTATCAAACCAGTCCTGGTGTATTCTTTCGATCTGGCCGAGGGTCTCTGCAGGTTTTTGTCATGAGTGTTGAGAATACCCCATTCGGCACTTGGATTTGGGTTGTTTGTTGTCGGGTTGTTTATCAGCCCATGTTCGAGCTGCTCACTGAAAGCATATGCTACCGCTGGATCCTCCAGTCGCTTAGTGTTAAAACCTCTTCTGGAGACTTGTTGCCTTCGCCGTTTTGGGGCGACGTGAAGTGAGCGCTTGGCTCTGACGAGCCAATGATCAGCATCACAGGGGTCTGAGCCACGCATAGTACGGGTGATGAGAATATCTCAACGATCTCTTTCTTTGACTATGATGTAGTCAATGAGATGCCAGTGGGTGTTGCCACGGACCCTTGAACTTGTCGGCCTGCCTAAACAAGGTATTGGTGATAGTGAGGTTGTGTGCAGCACACTTGCTGAGGAGGAGTAGGCCGTTGGGATTACACTTGCCTAGTCCATTTCTCCCTATGGTTCCCTGCCAAATGTCAGCATCTCTGTCAATTCTGGCATTGGCGTCACCAAGGAGCACAACCTTATCTTCTCTGGGGATAGAGGTAAGCACTCTGTCAAGGTCGGCATAAAAGGCCTCCTTGATGTCATCCTCTGCATCCAGTGTTGGGGCGTATGCACTGATGAAGAAGGCATGACGTTAGTGATTCAGTGGGACTCGGAGCGTCATGAGGCGCTCAATGATCCCAACAGGCATTTCAGTTAGCACTTTGAAGGATGGACTGGCGGATGGCAAACCCAACTCCATAAATGTGGTTTCTCTCCGCAGCAGGCTTACCCTTCCAGAAGAAGGTATAGCAAGACCCCCGTTCTGTGAGTCGATCCTCGTCTGGGAGCCGGGACTCACCAATGGATGCTATGTCGATTCTATACCTAGCCAGGTCTTTTGCCACAAGGGCAGTTATTCTTTCAGGACGCTCATTTTAGTCACTATCCAGAAGGGTTCTGACATTCCATGCGACGACCATAAGAGGTTGTATAGTTTGTTTTTGGCTTTGATCTGTGATTATGATTCTCACACACATACTGTACACACACACACACACACATACACACAAAACAATGAACCAAACTTACCCATTGTACGTGGTGTCAGTACAGTTAGACTTGACCCACTGTGGATGTATTCTGAGTATCCTTGCATCTACCCCACTATCACCACCACCTACCACAACTATCACCATCACCACTACTATCACCCTCCACCGTTCCCCTTCCATGGCTGTAATATAGTGCATGGATAAAGTTTTTTTTGTAATTTAATTTATTTTTGTTTCGATATCATCGTAATATATATTTTTCTCAATATTTTTTAGTTAATTCTTAGTTGATTTACAAGATATTTTGTTTTCAATAATAATATTTTTTCAGTGTTGTTTTTAAATTCACTTTGTAACTGTAACCATAATTTAGATTTTTAATATATTTTAGTATCTTTTGTAGGAATTTTCTATCGTTTAACTCTTGTATTTCACTGTAACATAAGGTCGTTTTCCTGCATCACACTGTAACACTGATTTATAAAACATATTTCGTATGAAGATAATTTGTATTTCACTGTAAACATATACTGATTTAACACATATTCTTCCTTTTACTGTAGTTATGTATCGTTATTACTGTATTTCCCTGTAACATATTGTAACACGAATTTATAGTGTTGTATTTTTGTATTTCGACGTAACGCTACAAAACACTGATTTAGGTAACCTGAAATTCGTTACAAACAGCTGAGCCAGAACGTAACACTGATTTATGTAACCTGAATTGTAGCTGTTAACTGCGCCAAAACGTAACACTGAATTAAGTCAACCAGAATTTCTTTAAATCATACTTAATTAATAACTTCGACAGAACGTAACACTGCATTACCACACCTCCCGCTAATTCCGTGTCAGGCATCGGTACATTATCCACTCCAGGGTGTGCCAAGAGGTGCCAAGATGGCTCGAGAGTGGCACTAATGCTTCCTCAGGTGTAGGTGTAGGTGTAGTAGTGCCACTCAAGCCACCGAGTCTCTAGTGGCACGGTGTCACTAAGGGAGTGTTGAGGCGTTGTGAAACCTTATAACGCCAATACCTACCTACCTACCTCTCTCTCTCTCTCTCTCTCTCTCTCTCTCTCGGGTGCGCCATTACCACCACCACTATCAGCATTATTACTACCAACACAACCACCATTATTACAAGTAGAACTCCTACTGCCACCATTACCACTACTATTACAACCATTACCACCATTATCACCACCACCACTAGTCTCAGCCAAAACTACCACCACCACCACCACCACCACCACCACCACCACACACAAACACTATCACAACCATCATCACCACCACCACCACCACCACCACACACAAACACTACCACAACCATCATCACCACCACCACCACCACCACAACCACCACCACCACCACACACACAAACACTACCACAACCACCACCACCACAACCACCACCACCACTATCACCACTACCACCACCACCACCACCACACACACAAACACTACCACAACCACCACCACCACCACCACCACCACACACACAAACACTACCACAACCACCACCACCACAACCACCACCACCACTATCACCACTACCACCACCACCACCACCACCACCATCACCACCACCACCACCATCCTCGTCGCCAGGTGAATATCGTTATTACTCATATATTCACCTTAAGAGGCTTCGAGTAATGGTTCAAGGCCTTTACTGGGTACTAACATGGCCGCCAAGTGTGTGTGTGTGTGTGTGTGTGTGTGTGTGTGTGTGTGTGTGCAACGAGAGGCCTCCTCTCTCTCTCAGACAGGAACAGACAGAGAAAAATACAGACATAAGGAAACACAGGAACAGACAGACAGACAGACAGACAGAGACAGGAATAAACACAGACAGACAAGAGTGATTTAATAGTCGACTGAGATGACATTGTAGGGGTTCCAGAGACAGACAGACAGACAGACAGAAACCATGGGGGAACTAATATCACGGGATTAATGAAGGTATAGGAACAGTGTGATGGTAGAAGGGAGAACTTAATGACCTTTCAATTAATTTAAGCAAAGAAAGAGAGAGAGAGAGAGAGAGAGAGAGAGAGAGAGAGAGAGAGAGAGAGAGAGAGAGAGAGAGAGAGAGATAAGGGTGATAATTTTAGTAACTAGGGCGAGGTAGAGGAAGGGGGAAAGTAAGGAGAATCTATGATAAAGTATAGGGATAATAATAATAATAATAATAATAATAATAATAATATACTTGGATCCACAGATAATCTCTCTCTCTCTCTCTCTCTCTCTCTCAAAACCAATAGCAACACACAAATCAAAAGATATACACACACAATATATTCCCCTCTTACATCACACACACACACACACACACAATATGGCGACACGAGGCTGAGGAGAAGAAGAAAATAGGAATTGATTCTTCTGGGAGAGCTATTGGTCGGTGTTCAATGGGGCCAACAGACGAGTGGTTCTTTGTTGACAAGATTAGGTACTCAGGGTTATTGCGCCCCCATTCCGCCTCCTCCCCCTCCTCCCGTCTCCGTGGTTGAGTATTCTTAATAGTAACCTAATCTGACTTAAACTAAATTAATCTAACCTAAAATAACCTAAATTAACCAAATTTAACCTAACCTAAACTAATTTAACCTAAAATTAACTAACTAACGTAAACTACCCTATCCTAACCGAACCTAATCTAACCTAATCTAACCTAACCTAACCCAGGAAACTAGCAAACATTAGGGTATTTAATCATCAAGTGAAATAAGCAGGTGGGGAGCTAATCTTCAGGTGACCCACGCCCACCCCACCCCCTACCCCCTAAAAAAAAAAAAAAAAAAAAAACAGTATGAAACGAGAAAGGTGGATGGAAAAAGATGGGAAAAGATTCACGAAAGTAAACTAAAAATTTCACCTCTGGGCCGAGTCGAGTGTGACCGGTTTATGTAGTAATAATATCCGAAGGTGTTGGAAGACTTTTAAAAATGGATTTGAACTGTCGTAAGAAAGTAATATAGTTGTGGATAACAAGTGTAATCTACGGTACTTCTCACTCGTAGGAAAGTAACATCGGTGACCTGAAGTTTAGCACCCCTACTATACTTTATTTCACCTGATGATTTAACACCCCATTATAACTTAACCTAACCTAACTTAACGCTAACCTAATCTGTTGATTTCTCTTTTGCAGATTTTAATATCATGAAAAATCAACCATTTTTTGCAGATTTTCAGAAATAAAAAATATGTTTGTGTTTTTCTCTTTGGTAGATTTTAACACAGATTAACAAGGGGAATCTGACGTTTGTTTACCTGTGGTCATAGACTAAGCTAGTGCCTGTTTCCCCTCCATTTTCATGTACATAGATACCAGGTAGGAGGAGACAGCAGTGGAGGAACAACGCAGAAGAAATATTGACCTATGTACAGTCGCCTTCACTAGTACGTTTACAGGGGCTCGTCAGGTTTTGTGCAGTGTGGCGGCGCTGTGTTTGTTTACATTCGACAGAAGGAAACTCGCAATAGTAAACATACTATGGAATCAAATTAAAACAATATTTAAACAAATATCTCAAAGATAATGATTTGTGGAATGTTTATATAAGGAGCCCCTGTAAATGTAATAATGAAGGGAACTGTACAGTCTAGATTCTATTTCATTCTATCTCAGTAGAAAAGATAAAATAACCTCGTCTACTCATTTATAGAAACTGTATATATCAGCAACTTAATTTTAATACTAAATTTATACAATAATTACGAGTTTACAGAGCAAGAGGCGGAATTATTCGTACGCACGCCAGCACTATAAATTTTGGGGGGACATTTATATTTTTTATAGATTAAAGTATTATATTATCTTTTTTTAGAGTCTATGTGTATGTAGAGATTCAAACTGTATAGGACGACCTGTGGTATAATGGTCAGTATACTCATATGACAAGCAGGTGTACAAAGGGTTCGATCCCCGGGCAGGGTGAAACTATGGGCAAGTTTCTTTACGCCATTTGCCTCTGTCTACCCAGCAGTAATTGGGGACCAGGATGTTAATCGATTTACGGATCGTGTTCTGGGGTAATGGATAGCCAGTGCAGGTGGCGAATTGTCCGGTCTTCTCGGACTATTCATTGACACTGGGTCATGCGACTCGTTAACTCAGGGTGTGGATGTTGTATTGGCGATAGCTTCTGTACCTTAAACAAATTCACGCCTAGGTGGCCGAGGGACAACAATTAAACCCTTATTATTATTATTATTATTATTATTATTATTATTATTATTATTGTAAAGTAAACCAAATTACCCATAACAAAAACAATGGCAAAGTGAGTCGATCAGAGAAAACGAAGATGGGTGAAGGAGAGACTATGTAAACCCAATGGACACTCTCACTGCACATCACTTTCCACGTTATTCACTTCATTAACTGTGCCACTAACGAGAAACACCCCATTAAGACCCACAATTACCGCCATTAATTAAACAGAGCCTCACACTAATGGGGAAATGCACATAAGAAAAGTTATTTACTGTAGCTTGACCTTAAAGAGAGCTTGAAGATGGTGTTAGTCTTGATAGTGTCCCATTATCACTCGCATTACCGTAAACACACTCGTAACTTGTTCAAAATTTCTGTCTGTTGGTTTGTTCTTTACTGAGGAGGGAGTAAAGGGAAGGTTAAGTCCCCCCCCCCCCCTCATTCTAGCCGACCAAAAGGATCTACTGAATTGGCTGGAGATGCAGTTCGCTTTGTTTACTTGTCTTTCCCGCCAAAAAAAAGGAGAATCAGCTGATTATTATTTTTTGGCGGGAAGTTGATGGCGTCAGTAAAATGGTCAAGTGTTTTGTGTATTTATATTTTTACCTCTCTCTCTCTCTCTCTCTCTCTCTCTCTCTCTCTCTCTCTCTGTGTTTAATTTATCTATTTTATGTTACAAAACCTGATTATACATAACAATAGCACTTTACCAGGAACAGAAACAATACAACTACACTTTATATTATTCTCCCCAACACACACACACACACACACACACAGCTCTACTCTACGCCCCCAAAGGATATTAAATGTAAATACTTTTAACACACTACACTGTTCATACCTGCGGCATTTATCTGTGTTAGTCTGAACATTTGAACATTTGAAAGGCAAAACGTGATGCACTCCGGATGTTAAAAACTGAACACATTGTATGTAGATGGTGTTGCAAGTGTTGTAAGTAAGTGAATGTACTTGGATTTAAGTGGCGTTTTACTATATTTAAGTGATATTACCATATTTAAGTGAATTTTTACCGTATTTAAGTGACGTTTTACCGTATTTAAGTGAATTTTGCTATATTTATGTGGTAATATACTTGTTAAGTGACTGTGCTTGTACTGCATTTAAATGACTTCGTACTTGTATTATGTGAGTCTTTTTCAGAGTTCATCATTATGTTAAAATCAAACCCGTCATTTTATTTAACACAATTTAACCTTTTATGGACGATATATTTCAACGTTTTAACAATGTTATTTAACATTTAACATAAAAGACCTATTTAGACATTTATCTTATTTATATGTAGAAGAGAGTTAAACCTAATTTATACTTTCTCTCTCTCTCTCTCTCTCTCTCTCTCTCTCTCTCTCTCTCTCTCTCTCTCTCTCTCTCTCTACAACCCCACAAGCCAGACTAAATTCCTCAACAAAATTTTCTACAAGTTTTAATGGATTCCCTCAACTCTTGTCTCAAATACCAACCCTGGATTTAATAGGGAAGGTGGTGTAGTGTTTCTCTCTCTCTCTCTCTCTCTCTCTCTCTCTCTCTCTTGTACTTGCTGCCGTCCACTGTTGACCCGGAATGAGAGGTAATATTAATTCCGGGTTATGTAAGTGGGAAGGTAACCCGGAGGGATGTGTGAGTGAGCCGTCTCTCTCTTTCTCTCTGAATGGGCTTCAATTTATTCAGGATCATTCAAAAGTTCCGAAAAAGAAATAAAAAAACAATAAAAAAAAAAAGATAATTAAATGAAACCGAGTCAGTAGTCAAACCCAACCGATCGGACACGGGGGATAAACATGGCCGCTATATATCTCAAGTGTTGATTTTTTTTCCAACTAGTCCCGAATCGTGAATGGCTCCACCGACTCTCGAGGCATTTGGGAAGAACACAATGCTTGCTTAATTGCATCGCATAATATAAAAAAAATGGTTTAAAGAAAGAAAAGAAGTGAGAGAGAGAGAAAGTTAAGACAGGGAGGGGAGGGGCATATGTGTGTGAGAGAGAGAAATACGTGTTTCTATTTTCTGGCGCCATTGTGGGAAAACTGGCGGGAAAAATGTAAAAACAAGATTTGGCGCGAATCACTAGCGGATTGATGGGGGTCTGGTGTGTGTATTCTCTCTCTCTCTCTCTCTCTCTCTCTCTCTCTGCATCTTGACTACATATATGCAATGAATTTAAAGATATTTAACACTTAGGTTCATGATTTAACATACATACATACATACACTATCATACAATCCAAGTTAAACTATTCACATAACTAATGACCAAAATACACCAATTAGACCCAGAGAAAAATACTGAAATTCTCATAACGAAATATACAAAGGTTAGGATTACCAATTAGGGACTAATTATCCACTTCTAATTACATGGTGATTCGGTTATTATTAGCTACAAATAAATAGGGAGAAGATTAGTGTAATGGGATATTTTTACCTGGGAAATTGGAGGGTTTATTGGGGGTGTTTATATCTTGGTAAATTATGATATGAATTGGGGTGTTTATACTTTGGGAAATTGGGAGATTAATTGGGGTGAATATTTGGGAAAGAAATTGGGGTTAAAATTATATACAGTGGTCGAAATTGGTTTAAAATTGGGGATTGAAATTATGGTTAAAATTGGACTGAAATTGGTATGGATATTCTCATTTAGATAAGAAGGTTATTATGGGTAATAGAGATTTGGTCACTGAGATAGATTCACACACACACACACAGGTAGGTCAGATCAATTAGTGTCTCTCTTCTCTCACCTTCTCCACTATTTCACACGTAAAGAATCCTTAATTAACCTGGAAAATTGGTTAATCCCGCCGGCTAAGACTCCCTGGTTGACCTGGGTGTCTGAGGAAAGACATATGACTGGAAGAAATAAGACACAGACAGCCACAGTACGGTGTATATGTCTGTCTGGCTGGGTGGGTATAATAAACTAACTGGTAACTCACCTCCGACTTCAGGCCTCGAGTTGCTGAATATTGTTTTTGTTGTTTATTGATTGTTTATTTGTTTGTGTTTGTTTTGAGGGGGGTTAGGGTGTGTGTGTGTGTGTGTGTGTGTCGTGTGTGAACGTAGAGTGTATGTATATTTGTGTATGTACGCTGAATATCTCACTGTGATGTATGTATGTATGTATGTGTGTATGTATGTATGTATGTGTGTATGTATGTATGTATGTATGTATGTTTGTATGTATGTATGTATTTAAAGGGGAGAGAGACACAGTTGTTGTTGTATGCATAACCCTCTCGCTCTCCCCTCTCCTCTCCTCACCCCTAACCCTGCACTATTAACCCCTCTACCCCCCCTTTCCCCCTTCCTCCTACCCCTCTTCTCTTCTTCTCAACTCTCTCTCTCTCTCTCTCACTCTCTCTCTCTCTCTCCATCAGTATCGGCTTGGCCAGGAACCAAACATCGGTAACACATTTAAGCGGTCGAGAGAGAATCCAAACCAATTTTGTTCTATCTGAGGGTGAGGGAGGGTGAGGGAGAGGGTAAGGGTGAGGAAGATAAAGGGAGATGAAGGGAGGGAAATAGAGAGAGGGACGGTGTGGAAGATGAGGGAGGGAGGGAGAGTAAATAGGGGAGAGAAGGAAAGAGAAGGTGTGGGAAGGAATGAGTGTAGAGGGAAACAGATAGAAGAACAGAGGAGAGGAAGCTATAGAGAGAGAGAGAGAGAGAGAGAGAGAGAGAGATTGTGTGTAGTAACGTTAAGTTAGTGTCAAGGTGCATACTCTGCTTGTTAATCTTACGCTATCAGCTACTGCCGCCGGCTAGCCCTTGTGGTGTAAGGGGAGAGCCGAGACAGTGCCGAGTGCCTTAGTCTCTCCTCTGCCGGTACACAGCCTCTCCACCACCAAGACCCTTAAGTACCTCCTCGTAGCAACGCTCGGTGTCTTGCGACCCCAGGCAAATTCTGTAAAGGATCTCGGAGCAGCAGCAGTGCGCCCCAAAGGTACAGCGAGTAAGCCCGCCGGGACACGCCCTGACACCTACCAACCCCTGCACATTGTCTTGTGGATTAGTCCAGGTGAGCTCACCCAACACAGAGCCGCAGGTGGGTGACCCGCGTCAGGTAGACTGGAGCTTTGGACAATCCTGGTCACCTGAAGGTCGTCTTGAGTCTGCTCTTGCCACTGGAACTTGGTGATGATTACCAAGCTGGTGGGCGTGGATCAGGACATCCGGGCCCCACCGTCACGATAATCCTTCCACGGCGCTGGCAAACAGTGTCATGTCGACTACCAAGGAAAGTGTAGTGTAGTGATTTTACACCCTTTTCTGCCTTCTCGCCAACCTGCAATTTTCAGCGGTGCGAAGAAACCAATTGATAGTAGGGACGGCAACTCGGGGGCTTTACGCGGTGACGTAATTGGCTGGCCCCCTGGTGTTGGTGCGGCGTACTAACTAGTTCATCACCGAAATACTGACCTTCTCGCCAGCTTACGTTAGGTTAGGGTAAGGTTAGGTTATGTTATGTTATCATTTGGTGTCTAATCTTACGTTGAAATAAACTCGGGTGTCTAATCTTCAAGTGATCCTAAAAGACCTTCCTGCCCTCAAAAGAAATTAAAATATAATATTATCTGGTCCTTCATCACTTCAGCTCAGCCGGGTCAACCTTCAAGTGGGTCTTACCTTTCTTACTAAAATCACCAACTTTATTCAACTCTTCAATTAATTTTGCTAAACCTTTTCCTTAATTACCAGGAAATATCACTTAATTTTTTCCCCTTAATGACTTCAGCAGTATACAAACTGTTGACCTCAATAAGTTAAGGATTCAGTTAATCAGCTAAACATTAATTACGTTATTAAATCAGACTCTCTCTTTTTTTATAAACCTCTTGTTGTGTTTAGAAGTTTTAATTGAGTTTGTAATTATGTCCACCTGTATGCAAATAGGATCACGTCATTAAGTGGAAGGATTTACGGCAGGTGTTGTGGATGTGTGTAGGCACTAAAAAAAAAATATCTCTACAAAATTGTGTTGAGGAAATATGACACAACGGACGAAGGATTTTGACAACCCTACCGAGACAAGAGGAGTCACAGTGTTCATTCTGAAATTCATCGATCACCCCAAGTACAGATAGTTGTTTTGAGTGTCTGTAACGTGTGTTTGTTTGTATTTCAGTGGGATGATGTAAAATGACTCCTATTAACTACTGTTCTAAGGGCTATTGGAGAGATGATATCGGATCACCTGAAGATTAGACACCCCTAGTTTATTTTATCTGATGATTAAAATTACTTTATCATTAAATTAATCTAATCTAACCTAAACTAAGATAAGATAACCTCACCTAACCTAAGCTTTTGAGTACTATGATTTAATCCCATGAGTACTATTGGTTTATACCTTTGAGTAAGATGATTTAAACCTCTTGAGTACGATGGTTTAAAAGGTAAGGACAGAAAGAAAAATGACCCCCCCACCCACCCCACCTCCCACCCCACCCCACCACCCACCCCACCCACCCCACCCACCCCCACACAGGTCTTTCATCGCAACATTTACCTTCCCTTAGAAACAAACAAACAAAAAAAGAACTAAAATAAAAGATCGCGCTTTAAAAATCTATAACAAACGAGAAACAAAAGAACAAAAAATAAAGAAGAAATTCCTAGTCGTTGGTAGAGAGAGATGGGATATATATATATTCTGGTGCTGCCTCGGGCCACACACACACACACACATCTCGCCAGTCTGTGTCACAAAATACAGAGTCATTTCTACGTAATGGTCATGTTTGTTTTTGAGTCCTCTCTCTCTCTCTCTCTCTCTCTGCGGCCAATAGCGTGAGGTTTAGTAAATAGCTCTCTTATGTCCTTGTTTCTGATTGGTTAAGAGTCAAGTTAGTATGGAGTTTTTATGTGTTGTACTCTCATTGGTTAAAATAGAGAGAGATTTAAAGGTGTTTCTGATTGGTCAAAAGTGAGTTAGTAGCGAATTTTGTTTATGTTGTTTCTGATTGGCTAGAAGAGAGAGAGATTTATGTGCCAGTTTAGTCTCGTTAATTCTGATTGGCTAAAAGAGATAGAGGTTTATTAAGTAGTTTTCCTACACTGTTTCTGGTTGGTCGTTTCTGATTGGTATAGAGTTAGGGGAGGAAGTATGACTGGCCAAGAGCTTCTGTTGACGTAATGTTATTGTCGTGTGTGTGTGTGTGTGTGTGTGTGTTCCCCTAGAGAATCTATGTGCCTGTTTTACACACACACACACCTCCTTATCGTCATATATTTCTCCTCTTCCTCTTTCTCCTCCTTCGTCCTCCTTTCCTCCTCCTCCTCTTATTCATCCATTCTCCTTCCCCTACTCTTCCTCCTCCTTCCCCCCCCCCCTTCTATACATATACAAGTCAGACCGTCGTAAAATATCGTCCTACGTAATGTAAACATGGTCTCGTTGCCATGGAGATAGTGTAAACAAACAAAGGGAATCCGACTACCGCGTTCTTGAATCCGACTTGCATGTAAACAGTCCCAGCCACTCGTTTATGTTAGGTCAGGCTTGAGGGTCTGCTGTGTGTGTGTGTGTGTGAGAGAGAGAGAGAGAGGCCATACGATTACCATCTCCCTCTCCAACACTTCCTCTCACCAAAACACCTCCCTCTCCACTACCCCTCCCTCACCCCAAATCCCTCTCTCTCCAATTTCCATCACCCCCCCCCCCCTTTCATATAAGAACACCACCTCCTCTTCTCGTATTGTTGTCACTATAGGTCGGATTCACACGGATTCATTCACGAACTCGTTCCGATAATCCGCTTAAACGTGAACGATTTTTTTTCTCTGTGGTCGCCAAATTTCTGAATTCGAACACATGCAAAGTTGCCCGATCGATTTTCACCCTCCTCCCCCCCCTTTTTTTCTCTCTCTCTCTCTCTCTCCCTTCCCTCTTCATTCCCCATTCCCCTTCCATTCCTCCTCTCTCTCCTTTCCCTTCACCCCCTTTCCCTATCTCCCTCTCCCCTTCTCTCTCTTCTCTGTCTCTATCACTCTCCCCCTCTCCCCCTCTTTTATCTTTTTAATTTTAGTGGCTGTTGTTGTTGTGGTGGTGGTGTTATTTATGTTTGTTTATGTGAATTTTTCGTATGGACTCTCTCTCTCTCTGCGGTGAGGAAAGAACACACACACATACACACACACACACGCACACACACACACATTACTATATTTAGAGAGAAAAAGAGGGAAACAGACAGACAGAGCGAGAACAACAGGTGAGCAACAGCAGTAATTCAACGCAAAGCCACTAATTCCGCCTCGCCTTTTGGCTTACTTAACGTACGCGTGTGTATGTGTTTTGTATGTGTTTTGTATGTACTGTATGTATGTATGTATGTATGTATGTATGTGGACTTTTAAATTACCTCACTAAACCTATACACGTGTTGACGGGACCCCAGAGACATGGAGGGAATTCATAGGATCTTCACAATGATTGGTTGAGAGCTCAGAATTCTTACTGCTGATTGGTTGAGAAGAGAGACATCTTATTGCTGATTGGAGGAGAAGGGAGACGATTTATTGGTGATTGCAGGGGAATGGAGATATCTTATTGCTGATTGGAGGAGAAGGGAGACGTCTTATTGCTGATTGGAGGAGAAGGGAGACGTCTTATTGGTGATTGGACGGGAATACAGATACCCACACTCAGATAAACCCAAACCTAATCCAAACTCCAATCACTCTCCACTCGTGTGTCCCAAACGGTCCATCTATTGGATAATTGTAAGAATCCAGTCCCGATAGAACCATCCAATCAGGAGAGAGAATTGCTCTGCATTCTTCGCTGATTGGCCAACCTCATAACACAAACACCAGATTGATTGGAACAACGAATTTAGTACTGTATTAAATAGCGGATTAATAACGGCAATAACATCAAAATAACGGATTAATAACGGCAATAACAACAAAATAGCGGATTAATATCAGAAAAATATCACGTTACTAACAACCATGACGTCACTAACACCCATGACGTCACTACCAATCATAACGTCACTACCATCCATTACGTCACTAACACCCATGACGTCACTAGCACCCATGACGTCACTACCATCCATTACGTCACTACCAACCATGACGTCACTGTACCTTAATCTCTATGCAATATTAAATGATGACAATAAACTCGAACTGATAAAAAGAGAGATAGAGAGAGATAAAGAGAGAAGAAGGGAAAAAGAAAGAGATAGAGATATATATAAAAATACTTATAATACTAATAATAAATACACACACACACACACACACATACATACACACATACATACATACATACATACATACATACACACTCAAGAGACTCGACTAACATGACAGGTAATCCTTCTCGCCATCACTTCTGAATAAGTTCGTGTATATCTGTCTACACCAACATACTCCCCCCCCCCTCCCTCCCTCCCTTCCTCCCTCCCTCCCCCACCCCCTCCCCCTCCCTCCCACCCCCTCCCTCCCCATCCCCTTCCCTCCCCACCCCCCTCCCTCCCCACCCCCCACCCCCCCCTACCCCTCTCAAGACGACAGACGGAAAAATACGTCAGAATATTAAACTACTTGGAGACAGACTCTTTAAAGTTCAAGGTGCAGGAATTCGCTGACACGCCAATTCTTTCCCAATTCCACGCCAATTCCTCGCTAAATCCTCGCCAATTACAGCTTAAGAGGTCAGAGTCTTATCAAAAGTAAGAATTGATGAAACGCCAATTCCTCATCAATTTCAGTTTGGAGGATCAGAGTCTATAGTAAGAGTTTAGGAATTGGTTGAGTCGCCAATTCCAGATGTGGATTCTGGCGTCAAGAACATTCCCAGTTGGAGGTATTAGTGGAGGCGCTAATTCCAAGTTTGAGTTTTAATGGCCAGTTTCTTTCATTCTATTTTCGTTATGTTTCATTGTGTAGACTCTCTCTCTCTCTCTCTCTCTCTCTCTCTCTCTCTCTCTCTCATAATAGAGGGATAAGAAGAGATAATAATAGTGAATAGTTCAAGGTTACCTCCCCAAACGCCCCTGGTGGTTCAGGGCTCTTAAGTAGTTTGGTCGTTAACGGGTGAAGCAGTTGGGTCGTTAATCTGGATTATTCAACTGTGATTGGTGGGAGTATTGTTTGGTTGTTAAGTGAAGAGGGAGTCTGTCTGTGTGTCTATGTGTCTGTGTATACCGACATTAATTTATTATTTCTCATAATGATTAAATTACCTAACTTAACCCAACACTAACACTAACCTAACCTAACTTAACCTAACCAAACCAAACGTAACTTAACCTAACCAAACCAAACCAAACCAAACCTAACTTCATGTAAAACAACAAGAGAAATATTGAATACTTTATCTCTCCAGCTCCGTAATATCTCACATCATCTAAAGTAAATATTAAATATATCCAGGTGAGTAATATCCCCCAGTGATGTTTGTCGTCTGATATATTACTCTTGAGAAATATTTATGACTGTGTGGCGGAGGAATATCAAGTACCAGCAATGCTCTAGGATGAAAGACGTTGATTGGCGGGCCGTAAAGGGGTGAAAGACGACCATTGGCTGGCTCTGAAGGATATGACGGACGTTGATTGGCTTAAACCCCTAAACTACTAGAGAGCTATGATTGGTGTGTTCCTGCAAGTGATTCCTCGTGATTGGTTTAAGAGAGATAGATATTTGCATTAGGTGAATGACTTAAGGCGACTGTGGTAAGGAAATATTGTATAGTCTAAATTTACTAAATATCTTTTACAGGGAACTATATTATTAAGCTATATATGCAATAGTATATAGTAATTATATAAATGTGTAATATAATCTTATATCATGGTCTTACATTATATTATATTTCATTTATATAACGTCATAAAATTAAAGATCCCTGATTGGTTGGTTATATCATTCTTCCACGACGTCAAAACACAAAAACTCTCTAAATGGTTCAATATCTACCTCTAGGAATAAGAAATTTACGAAACAAAACACTCCCATTGGCCAGCTTACATGACGTCATCGAATCAAACCCCCCTCCGATTGGTCCACGTCAATCAAACATGGTGCCATCCCATAACACAACCCCCGCACCGTCATTTACATGTTATTCATGAATATAAACAAACCACTACCAAATAAATACATTTCAATCACCAGAAATCACAAGCGCACAATGGCAGGAGCTCGTAGATGGATTAATATTGATGGTAGGAGTGACATTGCTTCACATACGTAATGCGGAGATATCACACGAGCAAACCGGATCTAATGTTAGAGACAGACGATCTTGTTTTGTTTATGTTATATATGTGTGTGTGTGTGTGTGTGTGTGTGTGTATGTGTGTGTGTGTGTGTGTGTGTATGTGTGTGTGTTCTTAATTGTTCACTCGTTCATATTGTTCACAGGTTAAAATTGGTTTACATGTTCAGATTAAATTCCTTCTTCATTACTGTTCACATGTTTAGAATTATTCACGTGTTCTAACTCTTTCACAAGGACTTAAATAATTAATTAGATATAATAATTAATTATATTATTATAACTTCAATACACAAAATAATTAATAAGATTCAATTATTTTTTTCACAAATGACCATTAAGTTACCTAATTATCCTAACCTAACCCAACGCTAACCAAACCTAACCTAACACTAACCAAACCTAACCTAACACTAACCAAACCTAACCAAATCTAACCTAACACTAACCAAACTAACTCAAAACATAACTAACGATCCTCTCACTCCTATAATCACCTTGTTAAGAGACGAACTACAAGTCTTTTTCGATAGTTAAGGGAGGAATGGGGTTAACGAGTGGACCGTGACGATAAACGGCTCAAGGTCACGTTCACCTTCGTTAAAAATGCAGAGACAAAGGGGGAGGGGAAAGGGGGAAAGGGGGAAGGGGGAAGCGAGGAAATATGTTAAGCAGTGAGAGGGGGAGGAGGGAGTGAAGAAGAGGGGGAGACTGTTTTCTTTCTCTCTCTCATTTTTGGGCAGGGACACACACACACACACACACACACACACACACACACACACACACACACGTACGTCAGAAAGAAATAACCAACGTTCATGATAGCTTTGACCAGCGAGGCGTCACGTGATGAAAAGGCAGGAGTGTGACGCATATTAAATTATATATGGTAATATGTGTACGTGTGTGTGTGTGTGTGTGTGTGTGTGTGTGTGTGTGTGTGTGTGTGTGTGTGTGTGTGTGTGTGTGTGTGCAACAAACCAAACCAAAATCATCTAAATACCCACGATTATAATACCATTACTAATCCCCGCAAAAAATAAATACAGTTTATTTTTAGCCATAATAATAATAATAATAATAATAATAATAATAATAAAAATAATAATAATAACAATAATAATAATAATAATAATAATAATAATAATGATAATAATAATAATAATAATAATAATAATAAACTAAATATAAAATAACTAAATAAACATATGGAATTAATTTTCTTTGATGTCAGACAAAACTCCACGGATATGACTCGCCATGATTCACTATATGTCTATGTGCTGAGAGAGAGAGAGAGAGAGAGAGAGAGAGAGAGAGAGAGAGGTAAGAATAGACGTATTATGTGTATAGCCGTACAGTCTCTCTCTCTCTCTCTCTCTCTCTCTCTCTCTCTCTCTCACCCCTGTACTCTCCCCCCTTCCACAAACCCCTCCCCCCTCCCCTCCCCGCCCCTCTCCCCTCCCCTCCCCTCTACTCCCCCCTCCCTGCTCACGTCCGCCTGTTTGTCAGTCCATCATAGTGAATAATTAACTTTTGCTTTATTATATATGGTAATGATGTGAGTGTTTTTCTCTCTGTCATGTAAATATCTGGCATAGTGTGTCTGTCTGTCTGTCTCTCTGTTTGTCTGTCTGTCGGTGTATGGGTATGATCCTGTATGTATGTATGTATGTATGTATGTATGAATGTATGTGTGCCTCTGTGTATGTACAGTATGTATGTATGTATGTATGTATGTACAGGTCCAAGCACATCGTGTGTGAAATGGCACAACACTCCATCTCTAAGGGCAAGATAGCCGACATATTAAGATTGTATCCACTTTTTTGCACTTAGTAACTATATCAGTTCTCATGTATAGAACCAAATACATAATGTGCTTGAATACTTCTCACGCAAATGTGAATAACAAAGTGTGCGGCCAGACATACTGCCTCACACTCCTGTACTCACGCAGTTGTGAATAAGTTACCCTTTATGTATAGAACTAAACAAATAATGTAATTGAAATACTGTGTAACATTCAGTGCCATAATATCCTGACAACGGGGGTTAATTATTATGACCCGTTGTAAACTCTACTCTGTAATCCTTTTGCGCTACCGCTCACGGGATAAGTATGGGGTGCACAATAAACTAGCTGCTGTAAATGGCAAAATTATAAAATAACTAAGCTGAACTAAGCTGACTTACACACCTATCTAAGCTGAACTATGCTGATATATAGACCTGATACGGTGTTTTCAAATCAGCTTAATAAGAGTGACATTCAGATGCTGTTAGTTCCGTCCAGTGATTTGCATATCTTAAAGAGGTTCATTCACATGTCCTTCTTTCATTAAGGGCGGTTCACTTCTTTCACGGTGAAGGAAGAAAATTGTCTCTAGATTGGAAACGGATTTTGTGGATAATGATGTCTGTCTGTCTGTCTGTCTGTCAGTATGTATGTCTGTGGTTCATTCACCTGGCCTTCTTTCATATTTGCATTCACTTCTTTCACAGCGAAGGAAATATATTCGCTAGATTGGAAAAATGTTTGGGTGAATATTATGGTTTCGTGGATAATGAAA